>JASDDO010000006.1:316478360-316865860 GCA_030015575.1 Agapanthus africanus
GATTTTGAGGAGCAGGATGAGGTTTTGGGGAGCGAGTCTTTGGGTACGATGCCCCGCGGGACATTTTAACAACTTAAAGACAGATATATATAAAGAGAGAGAGAGGATAATGGAGGAAAGATGTGATAGGGGGGAATTTCCTCCTAAAAGATACAATTTCCATCGTGTTTTTCGCCGTCGGCACCTATCATCTTCATCATTACCATCTAATGTAAATTTTCAGTTCCGTAAATAAATTTTTCCCATATTTTCCAAGTCTCCTTTATTGTTTTCTATTTTTTTCTCTATATTTTTTTGTATGAATTTTGATGCTCATGTATATTTTTAACTCTAAAATTTTGTCTAAACAAAAAAACCCAAAAGAAAAACTCCCGGCCCAAACCCATGCCCGACCCGGCCCCGTGCCCATACCCGGCCCGCCTCCTTTCTTCCCCACTCTCTCATATTTTCCCGCTTCTTTTCCTACGCTCCCATGTCGCCGCTCGCCCCACGCCCCCGCTCCTCGTTCGCGACCACGTCCCCGCTCCTCGATCCACGATCTCGCGCCCGCCCTCTCACTCCTCTCGACCTCGTCTCCCTCTCTCCCTCATACAAAGCCGAGCCCCTCACCCTCGCTACCTTCTTTTTCCACTGCACCCCTGCCTCCTCCTCAACCCTTTACCTACACGCCGACCACTCTCCCCAACAGCTCCTCCTCCTCTAATCGCCACTCCTCACACCACCAGCCACCTCCTCGTCGCCTTCCACTACCCACCTGCACAACCGAACCTACTGCATCCCCACCGCGAGCATCGCCGGCCACCAACCTCCATCGCCGACGAAACCGCCGAGCTCCTCCTCTGCCACCGACCCCCTCAGCGACCCCCTCAGCCGCCAGCGACCCCTATGACCTCCTCCCTTCACCACCTCCTTCCAGCAACCGAACTCCCCAACTTCCCTCGACAACACCACCACCTTGCAGCCCTCGCCGTACCCCTGAGTCATCGCTGGCCACCCCCCTCTGCACTCAATGCCCGCTGGCCCCTTCTCGTTCGCACCTAAGCTCTAGTCGCAGCAGCTCCATCTCCAAGCTCGAGCCAAGGACGCGAACCCTAGCCGCGCGTGCGTCGCGATCGCGCCGTTGCCGCTGCTGTACCGTCGTCAACACGTCATCAGGCAAGTATACTACTTACTTCATGCTAATTTTGTCTATTACAATTCGAAATACAAATAAATTCCATATATACACTTCGTGCGAATTAATACAATGCAAGTATTCGATGTAAAAACCGAATGGAAAACTCCCGTTAAATTGACGGAAACTGATCACACAGGACGACCCGATTAATAACGAACGCCGTGTTACGATTTGGCTGGAAAATACGGTCTTTAATGACGTGATAGGCATTTCCCATTTAGACCCGTAAAACTGAAAGTTTCCTGTACTCGAAACCCGTAAAAATCACAGTTAATTGATTACAAATTGGAACGTTGCGTTCGAGGGCTCATATCGAAGCCGACTCGACGACCTAGAACACCATAAGAGTTTTAATTTGCTTCTATGCTAAAAAGGTGACGGAAACTGGTTCGGAGTGCGGCTCTGGACTGCAGTCCAGAGCAGCTCTGGCTGTCGATTCTTGTTTTGTAATGCTTTCACTCTACTGTATGAAAATGTTATAATGTGGAACCCTATACCATAGCTAAGATAAATCTGTTAGCTAACCAATGAAAGTGATTTCATTCATTTCTACCGTCGTTTACTATTTAAACTGTATTTTAAATCAACAGAACATATAGCAGTCCCAAACAGGGACAAAACGTATACCCCATTGTTGTACAGTGCATAACTTCCAGTACACCACGGATATTATTGATCTGTCTGGTGCGTTGGAAATCTAATTGATAAACCTAAATTTTCTTCAACTATAGCGTTGCCTAATTTTGATCCCAACAGGGTGAAAACTGTGTTGCGAAATGGACATTCAGTTCAGGAACTGAATTTCCAGCAGCGAACACTTAAAATGAAACGACTGTAACCTGCAAATCCGAGACCCGATTGTCCTGAAATTAATTTTGTTGAACTGCCGACTGAGTTTACTTATTACCGCTTTTGTATCTTTTGCTAAATTTGTAAGTCTACGGTAGCGCCCCGGCCGTCTGTCCGAGGCCAAAATGCGGAAACGAAAACTTTTTCAAATTAGAAACCGGCGCTATCGTATACTATAAACCCGGATCGAACCATTACAACTGGCTAACTAGAGAAAGGGTAGAGAGGCTATACCGATCGATCCGTGTCCTTCGGTCTTTGGCCACCATCCCAAGCTCCTCGCGGAATCTTCGGTCTCGATCTCTTCGTCGGAAAGGGCACCACATCATCGAGTCTTTTTACGGGCTCCCACCTCTGAACCGAGGCAACTCAGATACGAAGTTTGCTAGCCGATGTGTCCAAAATTGCTGTAGAATATGTGTAGAACACTATGTCTCGAGGGTTAATGAAGTTGCCATTTTTGGAGTGGAGAAGGAGATGAGCTTTGGAATGGCAAAGGATTTTTATGCAAGATGAAATGAATCCTCAATCTCACACACAAAAGGATGGGCTGTCCAAATGAGGGGCTCGGCCAATATTTGAGAGGAAAGAGGTGAGAATATCTAGCATAAAGAAAAAATGGGTGATAACAAGAAATATAAGTCACACCACTATCCTTTCCAATCCTATCACCATAAATGCAAAAGAAATGATTCGATCTCAATCAAGACACTCAAGAGAGTGCAAGAAAATTCAGGAGCCAAGGAAGCACAAAAAAAAACCTTGCATTTTGTAAACCCACTTTTGCAAAGAACCCCCTCCATGAAAATTCAGCCAAAGAACAAAAGAAAAGGAATTTGGCCAAATCAAGAAAGCAAACTGGCAACTTCAAAAAAGCGATCCCGTAATAAATTACAGGAAAACCCCGCGACTGTATATACATACCCGCATTTGTATTCCGACCGAATACAAATGCAATGAGACAAAATCTACACAGTATAATACTAGGATCCGGCTTAAACCAAAGCCCGCTAGTATTATCCGTCCGAACCATGACACGCGCATAAGTGCACGCGTACGTTCGAACCCTGCCATAAAACCATACGGCCTCTACAACGTTTCGCCCGAAACTTGAGAAACTGTCTGTGGGGGACTCTAAAGACTCGTCAATACTTTGGCTGTGGATTTAACCACTAGCACGTCAGTGGTACTAGCTGTACGTAACGGGCTACCAGGTATTGACCAAAAGGGAAGTCGATGAGCGAACTCATCCTGACACCCTACTGAGCCTGTCAGTGACAATATCTGTACAGTCCGGTCCGTTCGTCTATGAGCATCGCATGGCGGGCCTAGGGGGGTGGTAAAAGTCAGACCCCCAAAAGCGGTACAAGTCGTGTCGGAGTGTAGCCCAGAACACCCTGAGATACTACTGGAATACCTACCAGTAAATCTCCTGCCTTGGCCAAGGACTCCGTGTAATGGCTCTCCTAGACACAGCGCGATCTCACCCCCAATATCGGGAGAGACGAACCCCTGCCGATCCGCTCACTGCCTCCATGTGGCTCGGAACTGTACCCAACTAAAACCTGTTTGCACGACTCCTTTGAGCCGTGGTAGGGTAGTAATCAAAGGACAGTGGGAACTCACACGGGACAAACGACGATCTCAGGTCGATGAACTAACCTGTACACATGTCACCAGGGAACTGCTATCTGACGTCAGGTATAATACCAACTAGCATGTTCCCGGCGAGTCCTGTCCGGTGTACTTATAACCCAATGAGCATCTGTATACATCTTAGGTGAACCAACTGACACCAATGGCTTGTGAGACCGGCCATCGCCCCTCGTCGGGGTCTCGACTGTATACACTAGTCTACTCTGGAGTATCGATGCCCTGTCTCGAAACTCCCTCGACTAGGGACCTTTGAAGGATGTGCTTATAGACCCCAACTCCCACGTATATGATCGCCATCATACTGCTGGTAGTCAAACAAGAATCCTAAGGGCTCTATCAACGTGCAATAGTGACCTGTAAGGTCACCTGAAGCATGTACACGACGATAAAGACAAACCAGATAGCATATTATCATCTCGAGTAAGACTGTCCTACCGGTATAGGTCCTCCCTCAATCATTGCAATCACGTGCCTGTGATCCAATAATTGACTCTGAGGGTACTATATCCAACAATCTCCCACTTGCACTCAGGGCTAATTATTGCGATGTCGCATACTCACAGCCCGTGTGATACCCAACACCCAACTCCTCTACTAATCAGTCTCACAAAACACGTCTGCGAAACTATTGTGTTCGAGGAATAGCCTCAGTGAGTGGATCCGCCCTGATGTTTCTTTCTATGTCTCTCTTTATCTCAAGTTCGCGGAGAAAACCATCTCCCGAAATGAGCAATACCTGTCTTAGAATATGTCTGGATATCTGATGGGACCTAGTTCATAAATGAACTCCAAATCCAAACTTCTTAGACTGTATCGTCAACTGAAACTAATCAGTATCCTGCGCCACACCTCCCTCAGTATCCGCTTGGACCACATGTCCAAAATACTGCTCCTCGTCAGAGGGAAAACTATAACTTTGACAACCACTCTGTCATCCAGGTCACCTTGGAAGCCTGGAATGATAACCGTCTCCTAAAAAGAGGTTGTTGTTATCATATCCCTAGAACATCCACTTATGTTCTAAAACTGCTTCCGAACGTTTCTCCAGGACAGGATTAATATCAACTTATTGCATCTAGTGCAAAAACAATATCTGGGGTGGTACTTGACATCTCATGATTGACTCAATTGCCTAAGCAAGTGATCTGCCAATCATGCACACCCCTCTCCCCTTTAGTCTGTAAGACACCTTCAGAGAGGGTGACTCCATCGCCTGCAGGTACACTACCATACCAGGAGTCGTCCATTCTAAAACACCATTAGAATGCTGTCTAAGTACCCTGATTGTGACACTTCCCAAATCTAGATCTAAAACCATAGATCTAGTAACCAGAATATGTGATATAATATCCATATCCTATGTGGAGAAACCACTGTGTGACAACCAAAGTATAACCGATCGTAGTATAGGAATATCGCTTCCTACTCTGTGTATGTCATCCAAATACCAGGACATCACACCCTACTACCTTCTTAACAGATCCATCCCCTATTCTGATGAAATCAAACCTATGACTGTCACTTCAGAAATAGATGATCTATCTCCGCTATATCTGCTTTAGTCTATAAATAGACATAAGCTACTTGTCCACTTTGCTTCCGCTGCTCCCACTGACTACGACAACCCTCTGGCAAAGTCATATACACGTGCACTTCT
Source organism: Agapanthus africanus (assembly GCA_030015575.1). NCBI lineage: Eukaryota > Viridiplantae > Streptophyta > Magnoliopsida > Asparagales > Amaryllidaceae > Agapanthus > Agapanthus africanus. The sequence goes on from JASDDO010000006.1 coordinate 316,483,700, forward strand.
AAAGCTAGTTTAGAACGACGCTATACTCATCCTCCTGCCGGGTCTCACAGTCTGGAATAACAGCAATGGCAAGTCTGGGTAAACAAGAACCTCCCTGTCACCGTCTTTGAGCATACTGAAGTACCTCTCGAGTGCCCGAGGTTGCCCACCATATCTGCGGAGTGACCAATGGAATGTCAAACCAGATTGAATTTTTAGGTTCTTATCAAATTTTTAGTAATCGTTTGCGGTTCTGGAATCACTTCCAGTTCTACCATACTCCCACTACTGTTTTCTGAAAAAATCCATTTTACTAAAACTGTGGCGAGTCAAGAACAATATCACTACTGATCTTCCAGATGGTAGAAAGTCAACCCTCGTTATAGCCCGGGTCAACCCACAAACTGCCATTACAGAAACGTGCCTTGAGTTATCCAGAGTCTGGTTTTAAGCATAAGCCGGACAACTCCCCGTACCTTAACATCGTTAAGATATGAACCGTTCTATATCCAATATAGAAACAGAGGCACTGAATTAATTGGAACCTGATTCAAATCATGCAACTGTCTCCAGTGCATGTCAACTAAATGGAAGGAGGCCGATCAGCGTTACTCAACTTAGGAATGCTTCCAATTATTGAGTAACCTAAAAGAGAAGCCAGTTCTCTTAATCATTATTATCATTTGAATACCATACACAAGTATCTACATTTTCGTTCACCTTGAAGAATCCTAATACTTGCAACACCTGGTTCTCTACTTTATTCTTATACTTATAACTTCTCAAAACTTAGACCTTGCATTTCTACGAAACACATGTCTAAGAACTAGAGAAGTCACAAGTAAACAGAATATAGTACGAGTACCAACCCCTCTGACCTCATGGACACTGGACAAAATACAATACTCTGTATAAGTCCCTTGAGTCTAATAACTCATTCCCTGTGTGTTGTAGGTTGAAAACTGTACTTATGATTAAGAAGAATTACACCGCTGTTTAATACTCCTTACCTAACCATCCACTGATATAGGTAAATTTCATAGACATAATTTCAAAAATTTATATCTCACTTTATAAAAAAATAAACGTACAGATATATCAATTTGAAATTGGTGTATAACAACGGATATTCAAAATTAAATATTTGCCGTCCGGCAAACAACCCAGACGATTTCCTCAAATATCACCAATTACAACGAATCCCGATATAATGAGGATGATCACCCAATTCCCAATAATTTACTCCCACTCATCATCTGTAAAACCATACAGATGTGAGAATCAAAACTGGTAAATACATACCCTGGAGCAAGGGCTAATTGGGAAATCAGTTTTCTTTTAACAATACACAGTGAAACTGAAACATGTAAATGTTTCAAAGGGGTATCCGGGTATTCTTAGTAATACCTTTTCCATTATCAGATTCACAACTGTAACCGTATATTTCTTTGCCATCTCTCCAAATCCCTTTATATGTCTTTAGTCATTACCTTCTGTACACCCCTTTAGGCTAAATGGTTTTCTTCCTTCCCTACCGTTCGGCACCAGCCTATAGTTTGGAAGAAGACTATCCATTAAGCGTAATGGGTGTACTGTCCTAATCCTAGGAGCACTCGCAACCCGAGAGAAGGTAAAGATAAAAGACAACTGAATAAACCTTATTCCTATTTCTCCTGAACCAGAATCCATCCCCGAACTGGAACAAGTTCCTTCGAGTTCGTATATAACCATACGATGGAGTATCCAAATAAACTGTGGATCTTCATAGTAATACGGAGTGTTCTGGAGAAATACAAAGGTGATGTAGGATTGGCGAAGAAATACTTGGTTTTGGTCGTGAATAGCAGTCGCGGTTTACTTTGCCATCTTACAAATCCCTTTATTTGTCTTTACTTAATACCTCATGTACACCGTTTAGGCTAAATGGTTTTCTTCATTCCCTACCGTTCGGCACCAGCCTATGGTTTGGAAGAAGACTATCTAATTAGCGTAATAGGTGTACCGTCCTAATCCAAGGAGCACTCGCAACCTGAGAGAAGGTAAAAGGAAAAGACAACTGAATAGTCCTATTCATTTTCTCCAGAACCGGAAACCATCCTCGAATCTGGAACAAGTTCCTTCGAGTTCGTATATAACCATACGATGGTTTTATCCAATGGAAGTGGACGTTCGTAGTAATACGGCGTGTTCTGGAGAAAAGGATAAAAGTAGGAGTGGCAATGAGGTATGCAACTCTGACAATCCAAAAGCCAGTGTTTTAAGAAGGTTCGGTTAACTTGGTCACTAAGTCATAGTCAAGGGTCGGGTCATGGTTGCTGCCAAAGAGAGAGAGAAAAGAAACACTCAGCGTGCACTCTAACCTACATCAGAATGGTTATCAATTAATCTAATCAGGAAACCTCCCACTGTATCGTCAAATTCTCCTCCAAACCTGAAAGAAGAATTAGTCGGGATCACCCGAGGAGTAAACCAACTCATCAGTGGGAATCGGGATCCAACTATCATCGCATGATAACGTGATGGAATCCACTCACATTATCACACTCCAGAAGGTATGCGCATATCTGGCAAGTTTCAGTTTCTTTAGAAACTCCCGATGTGATTTTTACCCCATGCTCTTATGACCTTGACGAAGGCCAACATATCATAAGTCACATGTCAAGTTCTACCCGTCATTATCCAGGTTAATTTGAACCCACCCGTACATACCCTTGACGAAAGCCAAAATAGTAGTACGACTGTCCCAAACCAACGCATCTATCTATACTGCAGAAAAGTAACAAATAACTACCATACACTATGCCTTGACGAAGGCCAACATACATAGCATGAATACTAAGTGCTACCTTTCTGAAATGACGGAGGGATACGAATGGTTTTTGGCGAAAAACCTTTAACGTAATGAACTTGATATCGTTGAAGGAACCGGATAGCTTTTTATAAAAATATAGTGGCGAAAACTTTTGCTAAAGAGGTCACTCCCGGTGAAGGGATCTCGGCCCTTGCCTCGTCGACTGAGGTGCTGGATATTCATAACCGAATACCACCGTGCAAAACAAAAGAGAACGTCCTTGCAATAACAGCTTTTTGAAAAATATTCAAACAACATCAGAATAGGTTTGTTTAGCTTGCATTGATCCGAATCAATGCAGTCCCATCAATTAATCACACCACAAAAGAACGAAAATATGATGTACGTATATGCCATCCGTATTCGCCACTGGGTCCCGTCATCACCCGTTAGGTTACTTAACTAACGACAGAGCGGGGACTGGACTAGCGCGAATGTAAAACATATACAACATCTACTAGTATATATATCAATATATAATAATCGCTCAAGGCGTGATAAAACGCAACATCACATAAATGTAATAAGTATCACAGAACAATACAGATAATCTGGGATCCCCGGGTTTCATAGAGCCGCTACTGAAACCCGACGTTCTCCTGGTCGTGTGGATAGCCTGTGCAATGAAATCCTAGACCCCTACGGGCGCGACAAGTTACCCGCTAAAACCTGAAGCGAGGCAGCCCTCTTCAACAACGTGAATGGACCACCCAGTACTTCACGGAATCCGGTAACTTGAGCACCCCTCCTTGGGTCAACCTGTACCCCCTACGAGTGCGGCGAATAACCCGCCAATTCTAGAGTAAAGCCCCCTCCGTCTCAAAGCCATGAGATGCGGGCCCGTTGCCCTCTAGAACCCGGCTACCCGTGCACCCCTCCGCGGGGTAATCCTAGTACAGAAAGTAAAAATATACAACGGGTACATCGACCTCAGCCCGGGCGTGCCCCAAAAGAATAATATACAAACTGGCAGTGACGGCAGTCCACATGTTGGATGCTCGCCCCGAAATATCAAATGTACAAATACAACCAAACTGTACTACCATTGCATCCAGGCTATCCACCACGACAAATCCGCAACATCACAGCACAACACAGAACATCAACGTGAATGTCACGTTCGTAAATCCGTCTAAAAGAGCTATAACAATTAGACAGGATTTACCGCTCGAATGACATTCACCGGCCGCAGATATAATGTAAATACTGTGAACTAACATGTTTAAAATTTTCGATCGACAAAATTTCCCGAAGTGGGCCTCAAGTACAATACCCAGTACTCAGACAAATCTGGGCCCAGAACAAAAATACCAGAAACCCCATTTCCAAGTCAGAGACCACTGTAGGAAAAATGGTGCAGTGATACTACAGTTCGGCGGCGGGACCGCGGCCAAAACTACGGTAAGGCCGCGGTTCCGCGGCGCAACAGTAAGATCACTTCACGAAATTTCACCAGTGGTCTTAGAAAAGCCTGCACGAATTTCTGCAACACTCAAAATAATTTTTTGACGACAATAAAAATTCGACAGAAAGTTCATGATTGGAAATGCAGTTTTTGGAAATTTCGTCCGATCGAAGTCCTAAACACGTTACAGCAAGCTAGTAAAGGTTAATGGCGTGGCTCTGATACCATGTAAGTCTACGGTAGCGCCCCGGCCGTCTGTTCGAGGCCAAAATGCGGAAACGAAAACTTTTTCAAACTAGAAACTGGCGCTATCGTATATTATAACCCCGGATCGAACCATTAAGCTACAACTAGCTAACTAGAGAAGGGTAGAGAGGCTATACCGATCAATCCGTGTCCTTCGGTCTTTGGCCACCATCCCAAGCTCCTCGCGGCATCTCTGGTCTCGATCTTCTCGTCGGAAAGGACACCACATCATCGAGTCTTTTTACGGGCTCCCAATCTCTGAACCGAGGCAACTCGGACACGAAGTTTGCTAGCCGACGTGTCCAAAATTGCTGTAGAATATGTGTAGAACGCTATGTCTCGAGGGTTAATGAAGTTTCCATTTTTGGAGTGGAGAAAGAGATGAGCTTTGGAATGGCAAAGGAATTTTATGCAAGATGAAATGAATCCTCAATCTCACACAGAAAAGGATGGGCTGTCCAAATGAGGGGCTCGGCCAATATTTGAGAGGAGAGAGGTGGGGGTATCTAGCATAAAGAAAAAATGGGTGATAACAAGAAATATAAGTCACACCACTATCCTTTCCAATCATATCACCATAAATGCAAAAGAAATTATTCAATCTCAATCAAGACACTAAAGAGAGTGCAAGAAAATTTTGGAGCCCAGGAACCACAAAAAACCCCTTGCATTTTGTAAACCCACTTTTGCAAAGAACCCCCTCCATGAAAATTCAGCCAAAGAATAAAAGAAAAGGAATTTGGCCAAATCAAGAAAGCAAACTGGCAACTTCAAAAAAGCGATCCCGTAATAAATTACAGGAAAAAACCGCGACTGTATATATATACCCGCATTTGTATTCCGACCAAATACAAATGCAATGAGACAAAATCTACACAGTATAATACTAGGATCCGGCTTAAACCAAAGCCCGCTAGTATTATCCGTCCGAACCATGACACGTGCACAAGTGCACGCGTACGTTCGAACCCTGCCATAAAATCATACGGCCTCTACAACGTTTCGCCCGAAACTTGAGAAACTGTTTGTGGGGTACTCTAAAGACTCGTTAATATTTTGGCTGTGGATTTAACCACTAGCACGTCAGTGGTACTAGCTGTACGTAACGGGCTACCAGGTATTGACCAAAAGGGAAGTCGATGAGAGAACTCATCCTGACACCCTACTGAGCCTGTCAGTGACAATATCCGTACAGTCCAGTCCGTTCGTCTATGAGCATTGCATGGCGGGCCTAGGTGGGTGGTAAAAGTCAGACCCCCCGAAACGGTACAAGTCGTGTCGGAGTGTAGCCCAGAACACCCTGAGATACTACTGAAATACCTACCAGTAAATCTCCTGCCTTGGCCAAGGACTTCGTGTAATGGCTCTCCTAGACACAGCGCGATCTCACCCCCAATACCGGGAGAGACGAACCCCTGCCGATCCGCTCACTGCCTCCATGTGGCTCGGGACTGTACCCAACTAAAACCTGTTTGCACGAATCCTTTGAGCCGTGGTAGGGTAGTAATCAAAGTACAGTGAAAACTCACACGAGACAAATGACGATCTCAGGTCGATGAACTAACCTGTACACATGTCACCACGGAACTGCTATCTGACGTCAGGTATAATACCAACTAGCATGTTCCCGGCAAGTCCTGTCCGGTGTACTCATAACCCAATGAGCACCTGTATACATCTTAGGGAACCAACTGACACCAATGGCTTATGAGACCGGCCATCGCCCCTCGTCAGGGTCTCGACTGTATACACTAGTCTACTCTGGAGTATCGATGCCCTGTCTCGAAACTCCCTCGACTAGGGACCTTTTAAGGATGCGCTTATAGACCCCAGCTCCCACGTATATGATAGAGCCCTTAGGATTCTTGCTTGACTACCAGCAGTATGATGGCGATCATATACGTGGGAGCTGGGGTCTATAAGCACATCCTTAAAAGGTCACTAGTCGAGGGAGTTTCGAGACAGGGCATCGATACTCCAGAGTAGACTAGTGTATACAGTCGAGACCCCGACGAGGGGCGATGGGCGGTCTCACAAGCCATTGGTGTCAGTTGGCTCATCTAAGATGTATACAGGTGCTCATTGGGTTATGAGTACACCGGACAGGACTCGCCGGGAACATGCTAGTTGGTATTATACCTGACGTCAGATAGCAGTTCCCTGGTGACATGTGTACAGGTTAGTTCATCGACCTGAGATCGTCGTTTGTCTCGTGTGAGTTCCCACTGTCCTTTGATTACTACCCTACCACGGCTCAAAGGAGTCGTGCAAACAGGTTTTAGTTGGGTACAGTTCCGAGCCACATGGAGGCAGTGAGCGGATCGGTAGGGGTTCGTCTCTCCCGGTATTGGGGGTGAGATCGCGCTGTGTCTAGGAGAGCCATTACACGAAGTCCTTGGCCAAGACAGGAGATTTACTGGTAGGTATTCCAGTAGTATCTCAGGGTGTTCTGGGCTACACTCCGACACGACTTGTACCGCTTTTGGGGGTCTAACTTTTACCCCCTAGGCCCGCCATGCGATGCTCATAGACGAACGGACCGGACTATACGGATATTGTCACTGACAGGCTCAGTAGGGTGTCAGAATGAGTTCGCTCATCGACTTCCCTTTTGGTCAATACCTGGTAGCCCGTTACGTACAGCTAGTACCACTGACGTGCTAGTGGTTAAATCCACAGCCAAAGTATTGACGAGTCTTTAGAGTCCCCCCACAGACAGTTTCTCAAGTTTCGGGCGAAACGTTGTAGAGGCCGTATGGTTTTATGGCAGGATTCGAACGTACGCGTGCACTTGTGCGCGTGTTATGGTTCGGACGGATAATACTAGCGGGCTTTGGTTTAAGCCGGATCCTAGTATTATACTGTGTAGATTTTGTCTCATTGCATTTGTATTCGGTCAGAATACAAATGCGGGTATGTATATACAGTCGCGGATTTTTCCTGTAATTTATTACGGGATCGCTTTTTTGAAGTTGCCAGTTTGCTTTCCTGATTTGGCCAAATTCCTTTTCTTTTGTTCTTTGGCTGAATTTTCATGGAGGGGGTTCTTTGCATAAGTGGGTTTACAAAATGCATGCAAGGGTTTTTTTGTAGTTCTTGGGCTCCAGAATTTTCTTGCACTCTCTTTAGTGTCTTGATTGAGATTGAATCATTTCTTTTGCATTTATGGTGATCGGATTGGAAAGGATAGTGGTGTGACTTATATTTCTTGTTATCACCCATTTTTTCTTTATGCTAGATACCCCCACCTCTCTCCTCTCAAATATTGGCCGAGCCCTCATCTGGACAGCCCATCCTTTTGTGTGTGAGATTGAGGATTCATTTCATCTTGCATAAAATTCCTTTGCCATTCCAAAGCTCATCTCCTTCTCCACTCCAAAAATGGCAACTTCATTAACCCTCGAGACATAGCGTTCTACACATATTCTACAGCAATTTTGGACACATCGGCTAGCAAACTTCGTGTCCGAGTTGCCTCGGTTCAGAGGTGGAAGCCCGTAAAAAGACTCGATGATGTGGTGTCCTTTCCGACGAGAAGATCGAGACCGGAGATGCCGCGAGGAGGTTGGGATGGTGGCCAAAGACCGAAAGACACGGATCGATCGGTATAGCCTCTCTACCCTTTCTCTAGTTAGCTACTTGTAGGTTAATGGTTCGATCCGGGTTTATAGTATACGATAGCGCCGGTTTCTAGTTTGAAAAAGTTTTCGTTTCCGTATTTTGGCCTCGGACAGACGGCCGAGACGCTACCGTAGACTTATATGGTATCAGAACCACGTCATTAACCTTTACTAGCTTGCTCTAACGTGTTTAGAACTTCGATCGGACGAAATTTCCAAAAACTGCATTTCCAATCATGAACTTTCTGTCGAATTTTTATTGTCGTCAAAAAATTATTTTGAGTGTTGCAGAAATTCGTGCAGGCTTTTCTAAGACCACTGGTGAAATTTCGTGAAGTGATCTTACTGTTGCGCCGCGGAACCGCGGCCTTACCCTAGTTTTGGCCACGGTTCCGCCGTCGAATTGTAGTATCACTGCACCATTTTTCCTACAGTGGTCTCTGACTTGGAAATGGGGTTTCTGGTATTTTTGTTCTGGCCCAGATTTGTATGAGTACTGGGTATTGTACTTGGGGCCCACTTCGGGAAATTTTGTCGATCGAAAATTTTAAACATATTAGTTCACAGTATTTACATTATATCTGCGACCGTGAATGTCATTCGAGCGGTAAATCCTGTCTAATTGTTATAGCTCTTTTAGACGGATTTACGAACGTGACATTCACGTTGATGTTCTGTGTTGTGCTGTGATGTTGCGGATTTGTCGTGGTGGATAGCCTGGATGCAATGGTAGTACAGTTTGGTTGTATTTGTACATTTGATATTGCGGGGCGAGCGTCCGACATGTGGACTGCCGTCACTGCCAGTTTGTATATTATTCTTTTGGGGCACGACCGGGATGAGGTCGATGTACCCGTTGTATATTTTTACTTTCTGTACTAGGATTACCCCGCGGAGGGGTGCACGGGTAGCCGGGGTTCTAGAGGGCAACGGGCCCCGCATCTCATGACTTTGAGACGGAGGGGGCTTTACTCTATAATTGGCGGGTTATTCGCCGCACTCGTAGGGAGTACAGGTTGACCCAAGGAGGGGTGCTCAAGTTACCGGATTCCGTGAAGTGCTGGGTGGTCCATTCACGTTGTTGAAGGGGGCTGCCTCGCTTCAGGTTTTGGCGGGTAACTTGTCGCGCCCGTAGGGGTCTAGGATTTCATTGCACAGGCTATCCGCATGACCAGGAGAACGTCGGGTTTCAGTAGCGGCTCTATGAAACCCGGGGATCCCAGATTATCTGTATTGTTCTGTGATACTTATTACATTTATGTGATGTTGCATTTTATCACGCCTTGAGCGATTATTATATATTGATATATATACTAGTAGATGTTGTATATGTTTTACACTCGCGCTAGTCCAGTCCCCGCTCTGTCGTTAGTTAAGTAACCTAACGGGTGATGACGGGACCCAGTGGCGAATGCGGATGGCATATACGTACATCATATTTTCGTTCTTTTGTGGTGTGATTAATTGATGGGACTGCATTGAATCGGATCAATGCAAGCTAAACAAACCTATTCTGATGTTGTTGGAATATTTTTCAAAAAGCTGTTATTGCAAGGACGTTCTCTTTTGTTTTGCACGGTGGTATTCGATTATGAATATCCAGCACCTCAGTCGATGAGGCAAGGACCGAGATCCCTTCACCGGGAGTGACCTCTTTAGCAAAGGTTTTCGCCACTATATTTTTATAAAAAGCTATCCGGTTCCTTCAACGATATCAAGTTCATTACGTTAAAGGTTTTTCGCCAAAAACCATTCGTAGCCCTCCGTCATTTCAGAAAGGTAGCACTTAGTATTCATGCTATGTATGTTGGCCTTCGTCAAGGCATAGTGTATGGTAGCTATTTGTTACTTTTCTGCAGTATAGATAGATGCGTTGGTTTGGGACAGTCGTACTACTATTTTGGCCTTCGTCAAGGGTATGTACGGGTGGGTTCAAATTAACCTGGATAATGACGGGTAGAACTTGATATGTGACTTACGATATGTTGGCCTTCGTCAAGGTCATAAGAGCATGGGGTAAAAATCACATCGGGAGTTTCTAAAGAAACTGAAACTTGCCAGATATGCGCATACCTTCTGGAGTGTGATAATGTGAGTAGATTCCATCACGTTATCATGCGATGATAGTTGGATCCTGATTCCCACTGATGAGTTGGTTTACTCATCGGGTGATCCCGACTAATTCTTCTTTCAGGTTTGGAGGAGAATTTGACGATACAGTGGGAGGTTTCCTGATTAGATAAATTGATAACCATTCTGATCTAGGTTAGAGTGCACGCTGAGTGTTTCTTTTCTCTCTCTCTTTGGCAACGACCATGACCCGACCCTTGACTATGACTTAGTGACCAAGTTAACCGAACCTTCTTAAAACACTGGCTTTTGGATTGTCAGAGTTGCATACCTCATTGCCACTCCTACTTTTACCCTTTTCTCCAGAACACGCCGTATTACTACGAACGTCCACTTCCATTGGATAAAACCATCGTATGGTTATATACGAACTCGAACGAACTTGTTCCAGATTCGAGGATGGTTTCCGGTTCTGGAGAAAATGAATAGGACTATTCAGTTGTCTTTTCCTTTTACCTTCTCTCAGGTTGCGGGTGCTCCTTGGATTAGGACAGTATACCTATTACGCTAATTAGATAGTTTTCTTCCAAACCATAGGCTGGTGCCGAACGGTATGGAATGAAGAAAACCATTTAGCCTAAACGGTGTACAGGAGGTATTAAGTAAAGACAAATAAAGGGATTTGTAAGATGGCAAAGTAAACCGCGACTGCTATTCACGACCAAAACCAAGTATTTCTTCGCCAATCCTACATCACCTTTGTATTTCTCCAGAACACTCCGTATTACTACGAAGATCCACAGTTTATTTGGATACTCCATCGTATGGTTATATACGAACTCGAAGGAACTTGTTCCAGTTCGGGGATGGATTCTGGTTCAGGAGAAATAGGAATAAGGTTTATTCAGTTGTCTTTTATCTTTACCTTCTCTCGGGTTGCGAGTGCTCCTAGGATTAGGACAGTACACCCATTACGCTTAATGGATAGTCTTCTTCCAAATCATAGGCTGGTGCCGAACGGTAGGGAAGGAAGAAAACCATTTAGCCTAAAGGGGTGTACAGAAGGTAATGACTAAAGACATATAAAGGGATTTGGAGAGATGGTAAAGAAATATACGGTTACAGTTGTGAATCTGATAATGGAAGAGGTATTACTAAGAATACCCGGATACCCCTTTGAAACATTTACCCCATTGAGATGGGAATACGTGCGCGCTTGTCAGACGTACTACAGATTCCCCCTGTCTAGGATGGACGGGGGTTTATTGATTGTGAGGATCCGAATATCCGGCAGCCGCGGACTAAACCGCCGTTAATTACCCCTTACCTTTAGAGCGAGGGAACCTCCGATTGACGGGTAAAACCGGTCATGTGAACTCAATGTGCAGTGTGCGTATGTTTTGAAAGGGTTTTGGATATATCGGGGAACCCGCAGAGTTTTACGGGGGTCCCGCTACCTGGATAGCGGGCTGGGGATCAAGAGGGCCAGCAGCCCCCTTGCGGGGTGCGGGCCAGCACCCCGTTAGAATTTTTTTCTAACGGGGAAGTATATTTAGTGTGTAGTGCATATAAAAATATGGGGGAGCGTCTTAAAGATGTGTACATGGCACGTGGGCGCCGGGCGCCCACGGGTCACGTGCCTGGCGCGTGGGCACTGGCGCCCGTGGGTCATGTGCCTGGCGCGTGGCGCGTGAGCGCTTGGCGTCCACAGGTCACGTGCTTGGCACATGGGCACTGTCGCCAGCGGGTCACGTGTGCAGTACGTGACCGCTGGGCGTCAGCATGTCACGCGCCCTGCACGCGACCGCTGGACGCCTGTGGGTCACGTGCGCGACACGTGACCGCTGGGAACTCCTGCGAAAAAAGGATGAAGCCCCTGAGTTAGGAGTTAAGCTCCCAAGAGGGCTTTGGAGTTGAACTCTTAACATGGATTATGTATAGAATTGGAGTTAAACTTCTAAAAAGGGGTTTGATTTACGGAGTTAAACTCCAATAGATCTGGAATGGAGTTAAACTCATAGAGATCTTTGGATTTTCTTTTGAGCCTTGGATCCTCCCGGAATGGGATTTTCGGAGATGGGTCGCCTTGTTCATCCTCTTCGTTTGCTGGATCTTAAAGGAAAAGGTGGTGAGATTCAAAATCCCTTCTTTAGAGATCCCTCCTTTAGAGATCTTATTGGAGATCCGAGCTCCCTTTTATGGGTTTTATGGAGAAAACTATTTTTTTTTTAAAAAAAAGGGTTAAACTCTTGATTTAATTCAAAGAGGAGAAGAAGGTTTAGAACCTTAAGAAAGGAGAAGGAAGCACAAACCCTAATATTTTTGGGAGAATAATTTGTTATTTTTTTTTATTTCATCATTATGTTGCCTTTTATTGCCTTACAAACTTACATATAGCCCCTTGGGCTTTACAAAATGACATTTTGCTCATTTTTCTTATATTCATGCATAAAATAAAATAAAAATTACATCAAAATTATTTATTACATGATTTTTTATTTCGGCATGGGGGAGGCCGGCCGCGGGGCTCGACTTGGGCATGTGCCCACTTGCTTGGGTTTGGGTCCGCTTACTTGGAGTTGATATTGATTTTGACCCGGTCAACTGGGGTGCAATTTTTGACCCCAACAGCCGCGAACTCCATTAAGCTAGTGGTTACAGCATTATAGCTTTGCAGTCTTAAATTCACCCGGATTGTTTTTCAATTAAATGATCAAATTAAGGCAATTAAATATCGTAGAAACACTCCACTGAGTTCTCTCTCTACCACACAGCTAGGATTGGTTTAAAAGTATATAAGCTTTTTTACAAAACAACAACAACAACTGAGACTTTTATCCCAAGCATATGGGATAGGCTACATGAACCAACATAAGAATCATGCCGGGTCCAGCACATGAATACTCCGCCTCCACTCACTCCTATCGAACATTGTATGGTACTGATAGAACATGAACCAAAAAAAATAAGCCTTTTCACATACAAGTGGCATAATTTTCACTCCATAAGCATCGAGTATGGTACTGATAGAACATTGTAATAATTTTTTGGTGTTCATAGTACGCAGGAGGTAGAAAGCCAATTCCAACGAAGACCTTTTAAGAAATCCTAAAAGGATTCAATTTGTAATCGTTAAAATAATAAATTATTTTATGATAGTCTTGCTTTTTCTCCCTCTCTCTGTATCCTCCTTGTACCAGATAGCCTTGAATGATATAGATACAAGTTGCAACCTCATTTCTGACATTCATATTTTATATTTATGCTTGCCATTTTAATTAGTAGTTAAGATTTGATTTTTTTTAAAATTTATTTTCATTGGGATATCCTTGAAAGGACTGCATGGGAACTAACACGCAATTTTCTCACCTTGCTCTATGCTATAATTACATTAAACTGTTATATCAGACAGAACCGTATCAAATGTCTAGGTAGTAGAATTTCATCAATAACAAACTAGACAAATACTGCAGACTTGTTTCGTGATACTAAAACCATACCAACAATAAAAAAAGTTTACACCGCAGGATTTAGCAGGCTGTCATAATCACCATCAAGAGCAACCATGCCTAGAGCAATAGAGGAAACAAACCACGAAAACGAAGGATAAGTGTTCATGTTGGTAATGTTCACATCAAAACTGAAAATATTGAGAGAGGACAGGTAAGTAATAAGCATACCACCGTTATGCACGCAACAGGAATGCTTTCACTTGCGTCCAAGACATTGATCGTCATGTCTGCAGTAAGAGTAGCTCCAATTCCTTGTGACTTAATACTTAATACCGGAGAAGAAGTTAATGTAATGTTTAGCTCCATGTCATCGTTTGGGTACTTCCTGTACAATTGTGGGATGATGAATCTATACCTAGCGGTGTTCAGCATAGACTGATCCGCTACTTTGTTAACAACCCAGTGCATTGATCCTACCTGCAGAAACGAACTGGAAATAATAAGAATGAAATTATATTTTATACTTTTCCCAGTTTGTATACTTCGCACTAGAATAATTACTGTAATCGGTAATGAGGTATCGTAATAAGGAATTTCTATGGTAAGAGAGGCTTCCTTATTGCAATCAAATGCAGATGGTTATTTTCAGTGATCTTGAAGGATCCAGAAGTGTTTCTATTTTTTCATATTAAAATATAAGTATGTGAATTAACTGGCTTCATCATGTGGGTATTAGGTGAAATTACCTGAAAATACACCAATGCTGCAGAATTAAACACAGTTTCATCAGCTGAAATCCCAAAGCATTTTCGAGACCCCCAAACAAGGAACCGAAGTTTCTGAATTTTCATGTAAGTAGCTCATAAGTGAAACTTTGTCTGATGGAATGAATAAACCATTAATGTCGAACTCAACAGATGAGTCTGCAAACATAGGATCACCCGCAAAAGTCACATTTAGAGCAACATCACTTGCCACATCGATTTTCTTTGGAAGAGTATGCAAGAAGGAATCAAGCTTCGATGTCCCTTCAATAATCTTTTTAGTAATAGCACTGTCAATAGCAGATCTGATCTGATCCTCGAAAGCATTTACAAACCTAAGAATATGAAGGAAATATGAAATATGGTTAGGCCTCGAATTCACATGAGAAGTAATACTGTTGTTTATGGAGACGTGTCTTAAGTTGCATTATACAGATAATAAGGTTGATTGAAAATAACACCCTTCAAGTATTCATGTTTAAGGATATGCATACAGTATCAAGATTTCATTAATGAATTCTATTTGAACCATTTATAATTTTTTTGGATGAATCGTACTGGCAAAGAGCCATGCCAATCTTCTCTGTATTTAGTGATTTGTTATCCTCCGCTACATCTACCAATCTACGCACCTAAGAATACTAACAATAGAAACAGAAATGCTGCAAAAAGCACATTTACTAATGTTGGGAGAAAATCGATAACGGAACAATGCTCACGACAAATCAAATCACGCAATAACAACCACCATGCAATTAATTAACGAAAGATAAATAAATAAATGCTAGAATAAAATAAGAAATACAATCCGGAGAGGCACAAGGAATTTGTTAACGGGGTTCACCTGCCGTATAGCTAGTTCCCGGCAGAGTGGAATTTGCAAGCGCCTACTAAATCCTTGAATCAAGTTTACAAGCAAACCTAGGAGATTTCTCTCAAATCTTTTTACGCAATAAGGCACTCAAATACAATGATCTCTCTCCCGGATTTAATTGTGGCTTTGATTTAAATCTTTGTTGCATATGCCTTCAAGATACAAGCTCTGGCCGCCACCTTTTTAATTGATGACGCCTAGACACTTTTTAGCAATCTTGTGTCTTCTCTGAGGCTCTGTTGCATGCTCCTTAATTTAATTGGCTGCTTCTATATATCAGATCTATTGATTGATTTGGAGATATGTGCATATAATTAATTAAACAAATTTAATTAATCTATATGCATATTTGCTTGTAGATAAGATATGATTTAAATTAATAGAATAATTTAAATCTTAGGAAATCACAAGACTAGGCATAAATTTTGGATCCACAAGATTTGTATCCCATCTACAACAATTTCCATCTTGATCCAAAATCATCATAATCTGTAGGAAGATTCTTCACAACATAACATTCTCCCATTTGGAGATTTCTTGTCTTGATTCCCGATGCTAGTAGACTTTACACGATTCTGCTGCCGCTCTCTCCTCATCAAATTTTGATGAAAATGTTTATCAACCGGCAACAGAGATTCAGTTTATCTCAGTCTATGATCTTGATGAACATATTCACCGGATTCTTTTTTCCAGCGATCTTCTGCAATGTCAACTCATTTTCTTCAATCGTTGTGCGAATAAAATGGTACCGCACTTTGATGCGCTTCGTCCGAGAGTGATATGCCGCATTCTTCACCAAATATATCGCACTTTGGCTGTCACTTCACAATTCTTCAAGCAACCCTTGCAACCATATTATCTCCTGACTGGCTTCCGTGATCGCCACGTACTCCCCTTTCGTAGTTGACAATGCCACCATTTTTTGTAATTGAGAGACTCAACTCACTGATATTCCCCCAACCGTGAATACGTATCCCGTTATGCTATCTCGATCTCCTGAATAGTCTGCATCAACGTACCCTTGCACCTTCAGAGCGTCACTCCCGAAACATAAGCAGTGACTAGACGTGCTCCTAAGATACCTCAATATCCACTTTACCGCGCTCCAATATTCCTTTCCCGGGTTTTGCAATATACCTGCTGACAACTCCCGCTGCATGTGCAATATCAGATCTCATACTCACCATTACATGCATCAAACTCCCCACCGTAGAAGCATATGATACTCTCACCATTTCTTCTTTCCGCTTTTGAGTTGTTGGGCACAACTCCTTCATGAGTTTGAAATGCCTCGCTAAGGGTATACTTACCGGTTTTGATTTGTTCATGTTGGACCGCTTTAAAACCTTCTCAATATAGTCCTTTTGCGATAACCACAGCTTCTGCTACTTCCTATCTCGAACGATTTTTATGTCCAAGATTTGCTTTGTCGCTCTCAAATTCTTCATATCGAATTTCTCGGCCATTTTCTTCTTCAAATTTTGAATCCTCTCGAATTCGGACCCGCTACCAACATGTCATCCACGTATAGTGATAGAATGATGTAGTCTCCGTCCTTAAAAGTCTTAATGTACACACATTGATCTGATTCACTCTGCACAAATCCTGTCTCTAGCATAAACCGATCGAACTTGAGATACCACTGCATAGGAGCTTGCTTGAGACCGTACAAGCCCTTTCGCAGTTTACTCACCATATTCTCCTTCCCCTTCACCTCATATCCCGGCGGTTGCATCATATAAATCTCCTCCTCCAAATCGCCATAAAGAAACCCAGTCTTCACGTCAAGCTGCTCTAAATGCAAATCCTCTACCGCCACAATACTAAGGATTACCCGAATGAATGTCATTTTCACCGCAGGGGAAAAAATCTCTTGATAGTAAATACCTTGTTTTTGTGCGTAACCCTTAACTACCAAGCGAACCTTGTACCGTTTCATACTATTGGCCTAGTCTTTTATCTTATACACCCAACTATTAAGCAACGCTTTCCGATTTTTGGGTAGCTTCACTAGGTCCCACGTATGGCTCTTCTTCAAAGATTTCATCTCCTTATCTATACCTTGCTCCCACTGCTTGCTAGCACCATCGTTTGTTATTTCTTCAAGAGATTCGAGCTCTCTCTCATCCGTGTACAAAATGAAGTCGGTCACAAGTCTTTTAGTATCCTTTTTTTCTCTCATAGATCTTCTCAGAACCGGTGCATCTGGTTGCTGAACATGATCGTCATCCTGTTCTTAAACATGATCCAGCACTGCGGCTTCCTTCAAGTTCTGATCACCACGTGTAGGGATTTGAATGCTCTCTTGAGTTCCATCTAGCTCGACGAACTCACGTACCGCACCTTCCTTGGCTTGATTTTCTTTTTTGTACAAGTGTTGCTCCTCAAAGATGAGGTTTCGGCTTCGTATTAGCTTTTTACTAGTGTAATCCCACGGCCGATATCCAAACTCATCTCTACCGTATCCGATGAATGTGCACTTCCTAGACTTGGAGTCAAGCTTACTCCTTTCCGCTTTATCAACTAAAGAACATGCAACGCAGCCAAAAACTCCAATCCAGTCCCAATTATCTAAGTTTTCAAGAAGTTTTGTCGTGGGGTTTTGTTCTTCAGTTGGGAGTTGAGTACACATTTTGAGGAGGTTCTTATGAGAAGAGGATTCATCTGAAGGGTTTAGTTGTAATGAAATGGGGTTTTGAAATTATAAGGGGCTTATTTGTAAGAATATATTTTTGGATTCAAAATAATTAAAAACGTGGATCGAACACGCGACCTTCAAAGCTTCTGACGCTTTCCCGGATGAGCTATCACTGCTTTGCCAGCCGAGCTCTCTCAGTTGTTCGGAAAACTTATGCATCACTAAATTATATAGGGTAAATCGTCAAAAAGCCCCCGCCTCGCACAATTAAAAACCCTTTTTATACTGGTTGTCTGTAATATCTAAACAGTTGGAAAGAATAAATTCCTATTGAAATGTGACCCAAGGGTTTTTCATAAACATTCTGAACAGTAGACCCTTTCCGACAATTTTGAAAATACCGGGTTTCTTAGTCAACTCCCGAGGGGGGCCGGGGGCTTTTTGATAATTTACCCTTATATATTCTCCACGTAGGATTTAAAGCAGGTCACGGGCTTTACGTTTTGTTAATATTTTAGATTATTCCTTCCTTCCGATTTTTGGTTTGGAAAATTCACAAAGGCCCATGAAGTAACAGGTAGGCCGCCACCAAACTTTCTCCCCTAAATGGAGTTCAGATGAGGTGCAAGGAGCCTTGCGTATCTAGAAAAGAGAATAAAGAAAGCGAGAAAGCCGAAGGATGGTATTTAGAAAGTAAAAACACTTTAGCTGTCAATCCGGTAGATTATCCATTTTCTATAGGGTTGTTGATTGGCTACAAAATTGCAGGTCTTAAAGCTACGATTTTATTCCCACGTTATAGTCACATCAAATCCGCCGAGATGATAGATAAAGTATTTATTAAAAGGTAAAGTCCTTATCCCAAAAGCTAAAGTATAATATCTTTAACTAATTAATTTGTAGGCACAGTTGACTGATGATTTTTTTACTTTTAAATATTCTTCCTTTTCATTTTCCTCAGCCTGAAGTCAACTCCTTTACAAACTTCTTTAGGGCATGTTCGGTTGCAAGATTACGGCAGGGTTCTGCACAATTTAGATTCATAAATCCAAAAAATGTATAAGGATTAAGTAATTCTTGTTTGCTTGTAGCATTTTGGGATTTTGGATTTGCTCGTCTTTTGTAGGGGCTCATCATTTTTTGGATTCATGAATTCTAAAAAAAAACACGGATTGCAAAGTATTAGTGCTATTTACATGGGGGCCACGGTGCTTTAACTTCTCCCTCTCTAAAATCCTCAAATTCAAATATCACTTTACTTTCGCTAACCAAACAAGAATTATAAGGATCTACGGATCCAATACCGGAAATCCAATACCAACCAAACAACAAATTACCAAATCCAGAAATTTTCAACCGTACTATTTTGGAATCCAAATTTCATAATCCTGCAACCAAACAACCCCTTAGAGTCTAACAAACATATTGTTAAGAATCGTTGATTTAGAAATGTTATCAATTGATGCTCAAAGAAACAAAGCACAATGCATCCTTATATATACATAACAAAAATAACAAAAGGGAATATACATAAGAAAAGGGAATTTCCTTTAGGATAAGATGTGATTCTATAAGGGTATACATGTATAATAAATATGTACTGAATACCTATACTACTGTATTTAACGCATATAAAAGAAAATAGGCACTTCCATCATGTTCTGATTTTGTATTTAATTTTCTGCATTTTTTTTTCTGTCTGGTTGCCAAACATGTCCTAATAACAAGCAAGATTATAAGGCACCAAGCAAGAGTAAACACATTTTATTTTTGTTTTCTATCAAGAACAAAAAAAAAAATCTTACAAGAATTAAATTTGTTAACTTTACGTCAGCGTCCCGCTACGTCTTTTCTTCACTTTTATGAATGTTAGCATGTAATTTAAGCTAACCATAAACCATTGTGGAAATCATGGAAAGAAAATAAATAGTAATTGCTGAGGCTCCTGAGAGCTAATAACAATCACAGTTACATAATTCGCGAATTATCCGGCGAATTCGTGAATTTTTGATCGGCCGATTAAATCTCCGATTTAATCGCCGCTGACGAATACTTCGAATAATTCGCAAATAATTCAAATAAACAGCGAATAATTCGCAACATCAAAATGCAGCGCCTCATATATTAATTTCTTACTCGAAACCCTTTCCGAACATTTCCCGAATACGTGCCGAATCTTTCGCGAATATCTGCCGAACTTTTCCGAATAGTTCTCCGAATCCGAATTTTCGACCTCGCCGAATAATTCCCGAATCCCGAATTTGTGAGTGTTATAACAATATGAAAGATAGCATAGACTAATAGCAACATTTTTTTGGAAGGGCTTACAAGACCGCAGTGTCTGTTTTTATACTCACATTTCCTGAAGGGTGGGTGATGGTAAACAAATTCAGTTTTGGAATGAGAACCGGGTTTTATCTCAAGCTTTTTCTGAGGTATACCCTTCTCTTTACAATATTGCTTGGAATCGGCTTGCTTTAGTGCATACTCAAGGTTATTTTGATAATGGTAAGCGGGTTTGGAAAATTGCCTTCAATACTGTTATTCCTGCTAGAGATAGAGTTCATTTGCATAATCTTATGTGTGATCTTGATCATCACGCCATTTTGCCCGATATTATGGATACTTTCATTGGACTGATTCTTCCAATGGCTTATTATTATTCTCTGTTAAAATTGCTTATAACTCTATGAATAGTATTAACCTTCATTATCATTTCTATGATGTCGCGTGGAAAAGTTTCGCACCCATTAAGATTAAGATTTTTGCTTGGTTGTTAGCACAAGACAAGATTTTGACCAAAGATAATCTTATCAAGAGGGGTTGGTTCAACAATGCTGTGTGTGTTTTTGAGCCTTGTATGATTGAAATTTCTAATCATCTCTTCTTTGATTGTAAAGCTGCTAGAGCTATTTGGAAAGATTTACTTCATACTATCAATGTGCATAATACTGTCCCAGATTCTTTCATTCAGGCTATTACCAGTTGGAAAATTGCCGATATTAAGACTAGGTCAGCTCATATGTGGTTACTTTTACTATATTCTACTTGTTGGATCATTTGGAATTGCAGAAACAATAAAATCTTTAACACTACTGTTCTCGTACCCAGAGGTTAAATAATATTCTCTATCATTTTTTTTAGCTGGGTTGGTGGTTTGCCTAGCAAGAAAAAAATAAAATTCTTGCATCTCTTGAATTCAAAAATCTACAAGATTTGTATAATGGAGAGGTGGATGTACTTGTGGATAGACAATACAAACCTTTTTTGTTGCTGCCTTGATTATCTGCTATGATTTACTCCCTTATTTCTATATGAGGTATATGTTGCTAAGTTTAATCTTGCTGTTTGTCAGATAAATGTATTGATGATGTAATTATCCTTCATGATCTTGTTGAAGAAGTCCATTCTCAAATAAGTTGTTGCCTGTGTTTTAGTTTTTGCTTAGCCCTCAGGTTTAATGTTTAAAAATATAGGTTTTTTATTTTATTTTTTCTGCTATGTTTGGTGATTTGAAACCTGGAGCTGGTTTTAACTTCTTGTTTCAGCTTTTATGTTTGCAAAAGTCCTTTTAAAATATTATATTTCAACTGTTGTGTTTTTCTGTTTTTGTATGAAAAATAGTTTTTATATTGCTTAATCTTTTTCATCATAGGTTGCTTTGAAAATTCCTTTCCTCTTTTTGGTTGCCTGTTGAGATGGATAATATCGTTACTGAAATTATTCTGGCATTTGGCAAGATGGAATTTAACATTATTTATACCTCATAGAGAAAATTGTATATAGGTTTCAGTTTATAAATATATTGGAGATGGTACTGCTGGTGATTTGTTTAGTTGTAGGCTTGCTGAGGCTGCAACTGCTTTTGGTTCATGGTTTACAAAAACTGGGATTTTCTTCTTGTACATCTGTGTGTCTCCTGCCATTTTATCTTCTTTGTTCCAAGCTTAGAGCTCTGGGTTCTTCTTTCTACAAATTTGGATGCTACTCTTATCTCCTCAAGGCATATACTTGGTTGCTGTTTACAAGTTTCATCTGTTCCTTCTTCAATCCTTGCTGCTGTTTGGGGATGTTCTAAGTTTTGGTTAGTTGATGCTCTGTTGTATGATGTACTCTGCTCTTTGTATTCTCCCTTTTCTTTTTCTTCCCTCTTTTCTTTTTCCTTTGGGTGCCTGTGTGCACTTTAGTGAAGGCATGTCGCCTTGCGTTTGTTCTTTGTTGTTTTTCCTTGGATTTTTTGGCTTGGGTTTTTAATAAAGTTTATGGGACAGAGTCATTTCGAGTCATGCTCTTCTTGTCAGAAAAAAACCCCTCCGATCTTGAATATTTATCGCTTATAAAAATCATATTTATCTGGCTTGGATATTAAATAAATCCATATAAAGAAGTATTACTCGGGTTTGGATCCTTTAGAAAATATGTAAGTATCAGGCATATAACTACCACCCGTAGCAGTTTTCTATACGGCAAATACTACATCAGGAAACTGACCTCCACTACAAAAAGAAACACTCTTTAATACGCAAATAATCCTATTTTTTCTTCCAGGTATATCTAAAAGACGATGCATTTTATATTTTGCTTTTCAGTAGTGTCAAGTAGTGTCCGTGTGTGTAAGCATGCATTGAATAAACCATATGTTAAAAAAGGGAAAATAGCGATCTAGCTAAAATTCCATACTATAAAGGAATATATTTATCGGGCTTGGATCCTTAAAGAAATCGATAAAAGAAATATTTTTCAGGCTTTGATCCTCGAAAGAAAACACATATATAAAAAAGGAAATATTTATCTTAGGTTAAATAAATTATCATACCTAATCACATATTCCCATTATCAAGTAACTGCCGCCCATAACTATATTAATGCGGCAAACATGGAGTTCATATAATGAACTTGGCATCAAACACAAACATAATTAATTACGACAAATAGAGAAACTCAAGAATAAAAAATAAACACAATTGATTACTCAAATAAATCTTAAATTTGAGAGAAAAAACACAAGATGACATCACAGAAGATCTCTGACCGCTATAACTATGGGTACAAGTGTATAGCTCGGAAAAAACTTCTTTATAAGTGCTTGTAGAGAAAATCTCTCTACAATCTTCTTGTAAGCCCTTGAATGGGCTTTGAGATTCGTGCAAATCTTTTTTGCACACACTTTCTCTTCTCTTGCACGAATCTCAAATCCCATTCAAAGGCTTACAAGGAGATTGTAAAGAAATTTCTCTACAAGCACTAGTATAAGGATAGCGTGTCCTTACGGATAATAATATCCGTAGAGGCAATAAACCAATGTCCCTACGGATTAATCCGTAAGGCCAACTAATGCCCCTATGGTTTAATCCGCAGGGCATCTATAAATAAAAATTTGTTAAAATTTAACTTATGCAGTTGCTCGTATGCTGCCGCAAGAGAAGGTCCTCGGATATATCCGTATGGGCATATTTAAAGAATAAAAAAAAAATAAAAACCAAAAGGAATTTCGTCCCCATCACCGTACCCTAATTCCTCAATCCCTCCCAAAATTTCCCCGCGCGCTCTCTCGTTGCTTCCTCCCTCGTCCTCCGACCTCCTCGTTGCCACCTCCCTCATCGTGGCCTCCCCTCTCATCTTCTTTTTTGACCTCCTACGACCTCCAGCGCCATCTCCATCATCTCCAGCGCCGCCCTCTTCATCGTCACTATCAAGCTCCTCCCCGTCTTTTTCGTTACCGTCGAAATCTTCAACTGGTTAGTTAATTTATTGATAAATTTAAATTTTTATTTTTGTAAATTGAATTTGGTAGGTAAGACAATTGAATTTGGGGATTTTGAACCGTGGCGGCGGCTGTGGTGGTTGGTGGCGGCGGCTGTGGTGGTGGATGGTGGAGGCTGTGGCGGCGGCTGTAGTTTTGAGATGTGGATGGCGGCGGCGGCGTCTGTGGTGGTGGTGGTGGTGGGCGGTGGTGGCCGTGCTGTAATTAGGTCTAGGGTTATGATTTATTAGGTCGAGAATTAGGAATAAGCTAATTAGGGTTAATTAGGTCTAGGGTTAGGGTTAAAGTATTAGGGTTAGAGTTAAGGATGGGGGTTATGGTTAGGGTATTTTAGTGTAAGTGTGTGTGTGTGTGAGAGAGATAATGTTGATGATGATATGTGCATGTTTGTGTTTTGTAAGTGTGTTTGTGATAATGTTGATGTTGATCTTTCATATTAAATAAGGCCAAACCTTAATTTTAAACTTAACACCAGAACTAAATAAAAAATCTTAAATTTAACATCAGAACCAAATTCAAAATCTTAAACTTAATTAAGTAAACCCTTAATTTTAAAAAACTTTATCCTAAACTAAAAACTTTATCCTAAACTAAAAACTAAAAACTCTTGAAATTGAAAAGTAAACGTAAAACCATTTAAAGATAAATCTTATAATATGTGTATATATGATAATCGATGATAATTTGAAATTTTCATATGCTCATCGATCGTTATATGTGAAAATCAAAGTGCGACTTAGTCCCTGTCTATCGGTTAACATACGTTCGATATTCGTCGTGACATAAAACTATACGAAGGTTGTTAAATATCGGACGGTATCGTTCGGCACTAACAACCGTCGTGTAGTCTATGTGACGAAAAGATTTAATCGTATGATAACCGATAGATTTGTCCAGTTTGGATAAGTTAGGAATGTATAAAGTTAACACCCGCATTCACTTGTGTTTTCATTCGTTTCGAGTTATTTCGTCGGTACTTTTCCGCTGGTTCTCCTTGTACAAAGATAGATTAGATGTTCATTTTAATGTTGTTTCACAACTTTGAAATGATTATCTATTCTATTACAGTATACTCGGAGAACAGCGGGGAGGTGCTGCCGAAATTTACTCGAAACGAATGAAAGCACAAGCGAATGGGTGTCTGCTCTATACATTTTTAATGGGATAGAAGGCTTACCTCCGACAGCCGAAACACACACATACAACATGAATACACAACATACACACACAAAGCACATACACACTATCAACCTTACACCTAAGCGAAATCATAAATTGAAACACACATACACAGAATACAACTCATACTTAGGTATCTTCAAACCTAATTTTGTTTATCGATAATTTATCCCTTTCAACGACAAACTTGCTGCTACGGATTTTCTTCTTTCTCAATAACCATCTCGTTCTTAGATTTCTCAATATAGTCACCATAAAAAAACCAAAATCCATAACTTACAATTTATATGTTATACAGTCTAACATGGCCCATGAGTACATCAGAGTTATGGACTGGATGTACGTGGATTGGCAACAACGCATGCAATTTAAGTTTGTCGCAGGAGCTACTGTTTTCATTGAATTTGCACGCGCACATAATAAGATCGTGTTAGAGAAGATTCTCTGTCCGTGCGATAGATGTGGGAATAAGTTCTGGCATAAGGTAGAAATCGTTGAGCTTCACATCGTTAAACATGGTTTTATAGATTTTATACAACTTGGCTATATCACGGGGAAGGACAAGAAGAAAACGGTAATGCGGCGGAAGAAGAAGAAGACGATAACTTCTTTCTAGGAGAAGAAATGGAGGATATGGTAGAGGCTGTCCTCGGTGATAGTAATCCTACCGAAGATGACATTCCTTCCGGTCGAGGACCGCGTGTGGATAAATATGAAAAGTTCATGAATGATCCTAGATGACCAATTTATGAGAATGCAAAGTATTCCATCATATTATGGTTCGTCCAATTTTTCCAGATTAAATGGCTAAATAGATGGAGCAACAAGCCATTCACGATACTTCTGAAGTTCCTGAAAGATTCTATGCCCTCGGAAAATAACGTGCCCGACAGCTGGTACGAAACCCAGAAAATGATGTCTGATTTGGGTCTGAACCGTGAGAAGATTCATACATGTCCAAAGATTACGTGTTGTACCGGAAAGAGAATTCAGATTTGAAAGAGTATCTAACATATGGAGAGGTCAGGTATAAACCGAAAGAATCTGATAAGAAGCCCAATATACCTGTCAAGATAGCACGATATTTTCCCATAACACAGATGCTGCAGAGGCTATTCAGGTGCAAAAAAACAACCAAGGCAATGATTTGGCATCACCGTGCCGCTCTAAGCGAAGATGGAAAAATGAGTCATCTAAGAGATTCACCGGCATGGAAGGATTTCGATAGGAGGCACCAAATATTCAGTAGCGATTCTCGCAATGTCAGGCTCAAACTGGCTAGTGATGGCTTCTGCCAATTCAACTATATGGCTGGAGGCCACGGCACATGGCCCGTTATAATGATGGTTTATAATATGTCGTCTTGATTGGCTATGGATCAATCCTACTTTGTGATGCCTCTTCTTATTGACGGACCAAACTCACCGGAAAACAATATCGACGTCTATCTCCGACCTCTGATCGATGAGTTAAAATCTTTATTCATTGATGGTGTAGAGACTTACGATGCAAACACAGATACAAGCTTCACAATGTGTGCGGCTTTAGTGTGGAAAATTAATGACTTTCCTGCGTATGGAATGCTATTAGGTTGGTCCATACATAGTAACAAAGCATGCCCTTACTGCCATCAAGATACAATATCGAAATGGTTGAATTTTAACAGGAAGGTTTGTTATTGCGGTCATCGGCGTTTCCTGCCACTAGACCATCCTTACAGGTTAGACGTTACTCTCTTTAATGGTCATCAGGAGTTTCTTGGGCCTCCAGCCTCATTGTCTAGAGAGGACGTGATTACTCAGTGGGATGGTTATAATAACGTGACCTTCGGGATAGATCCGGCAAAACAGGTTAAACCACTCTACCGGAACAAGTTAAGCATTTTCTATGAGCTTCCGTACTGGTCAACAAATCTAGTGCGTCATTGTCTGGACGTCATGCACATAGAGAAGGGAGTATCCGATCACGTACTTAACTTGCTTCTTTGTAAAGACGAAAAATCGAAAGACAACCTCCGTGCTCCGATAGATCTTCAGGACTGGGAAATTAGAAGTGAATTGCATCCTAAACTGATAGCGAGTAAACCAGGCAAGCTTGTACTTACCAATGCCACGTATTATATAATACGTCACAGCCGGAGAAGAAAAGGTTTTTGCAGGTGTTGCATGGTTTGAAAGTTCTCACAGATTTTTCAGGATCATTTAGCAAGAAAATAAAGATTGTGAAAGGTAAGATCGATGGGCTGAAAAGTCATGTTCACCATGTTATTATGGAGCACATTCTCCCATTAGCTTTCATGACTTCCTTTCCCGAATCGGTTGGTCTAGTAATTAATGACCTATGTTGATTTTTTAGAGAATCGTGCGCGAAAACTTTGGATGTTGTGACGTTGGAGAATCTAGAAAATTCTATTTCATTGATACTTTGCAAGCTTGAGCGTATTTTTCCGCCGTCGTTCTTCGATATCATAATACACCTGACGGTTCATTTTGCAACTGAGGCTAAGTTTGCCGGGCCGGTACAATATCGATAGATGCATTTCGTCCAAAGATACGTTGAATTTTTCGTTTCACTCATTTTGTAAAATTAATTTTGTCTTATATGCCCGTATTTATTTATTTAACATATTTTTCTTTAGGTATCTCTACACTCTAAAAATGTATATACGTAATAGAAATCGACCAAAGGGTTCTATCATGCAAGGTTATCTTCTAAATGAAATAACCATATTTTGTTCCCGCTATCTGGACGAGAACATTGAGACGAAACTTAACCGGCCTCGGAGAATTCAGGATGAGCCGTATGGTAAAGCTAATTATAAGAGAGTATACCCCATATTTATTAACAAGATATATCGGTTTATCCTCCTCAATATCGTATGTCTTGAAGAAATTAGAGAGTAAGTTTTTGGATTAATTGTTATATTTGTGTGTGTGTATGAAATGATATAATATTAATGTCATAATTTATTATTGAAAACAGAATTCATATTGATGAGGTACGTGAGGGGCATCTTGATTGGAATGATGAACGATTGAAAAATATCATCAGGATAATTTTGCAATTGGGTTGCAGATCATGTAAGTTGTTCGAATAATATGTTATTGCTTCCAGTCTTAATCTAAACTTATATCGTTATGTATTTGCTGTAAAAAAATTTTTGTCAGATCTACGATCCGAACTTGCTTGCATCATTAGAAAGAGATTCAATAAATTTAGCTCAGTTTCCTAGCATGGAGGTTGCATACTATAAATGATTCGGTGTCCTTGGATACAAATTTGAAGTTAAGGACATAGAAATATCTCGAACCATTCAAAATAGTGGAATTGCGACCATAGAATAGGATGGTGTGATTTATTATGGATACTTAAATTGCATACTTGGTATCTAATATACCGGACGATCAGAACTGTTTTATATATTTTAGTGTATTTGGTATGATACATGAACCGATACGGATAAGTGGAGAAACAATCTCGGGACTTTGAAAGATGAATATGGATTGACTAGTCTAAACACACTTCGATTTTACGGTCAGGACGATCCATTTATCTTTCCGCTGTAAGCATTTCAAGTATACTACTCATAGTGCTTGAAGTATCCGGGATGGAGTGCCGTATGCCGTTGGAAACCCAGGGATATTTACTATGTCCTAAAATTCGAGGATCGTATGGAGGACAGCGATGAGGATGAAGAAGAGAGAAGATTTAGAGTGCTCCGACCGTCTGTTTCCAAAGACGGGTTGTCTTCGGCTGATCGTCAAGTTACGTGGGTTAGGAATGATATCGATGATAAAATCCAAATAGATATGTCTAATGCGTCTACGAAATGAAAAAGGTTATCAGTAATGTTATATTATTACTTCACATTTCTACGATCTATACATTTATTGCATGCATATGTAATGATTGTACTCTTATGTAGGTCTGATGATGACGCCGGGAGCAGCGAGGGGCGGCAAGAGCACCAGCCGTGGCAGAGGCAGAGGCAGAGATAGAGCGGTTTTACCACCCGGGGAGCTGCGTAGGGAGCTCTAGAGGGCTGGTCTTGCACCCCGATCCGTATCCCCTTCGGATGACTCTTTCCGTGTGGACTTTGCCACACCTCCAGATATATAGCACGCATATTCATTTCAAATGTAATATTATAAATATACACGCATATTTATTTTAAAATTACTTATATAGTCAATATTTAATTGTCTAGCTATAGGTGGTGCGTCAACATCAGAGGCAGATGCCACTACCGCACCTATAGGTATGTTTATATATCCTATACTGCATGCATATTGATTTAGAATGTTATATTATAAATATACACATATTCTTTTGCTCTTACTTATATAATCAGTTTTTGATTGTCTGGCTGTAGGTGGTGCCTCCACATCCCGGGCAGAGGCCACCACCGCACCTGCAGGTATGTTTATATATCCTATATTGCATGCATATTGATTTAGAATGTTATATTATAGATATACACATATTCTTTTTGCAATTATTTATATAATCTATTGTTAATTGTCTAATTTTAGGTGGTGCATCTACATTTGGCGCAGAGGCCACTCTCGTCACTTCCGTACCCTCCACGCAGTCTGCAGGTTACTATTCTTAAATATAAAATATTTTTTCATTTTACATATCCTCTAAGAATAACCATGAACTTCATGTAATTTTATCGTCAATATTTATTTTCTAACTAGAGGGGATGCGTCCACGTTCGGGTCACCGGCTGTTCCTCATCGGAGGAACTATCGTCCCGCTCGTGCTGCTGCCGGGGTCCAAGCTCATGCTGCTGTCGCCGGAGGTATATATCGCACTTTAATTTTCGTTAATCCTTAATTTCTAAATACCGTTTGGTCTTGATATTGCTTGTCTTGATATTTCTTGTACATGCAGGGCAGTCCCACCCCGAGAGGGGGACTCGAGGGCCGAATCAGTCCCACAGGCTGAGGCCTGATAGGGTTAGGGGGAGACACCATTCCCTCTCTTTTTTACCCCCGATTATCGCTATACCGGCGATTATGCCGAGAGGTTCGGCCGGTATATGGGGGATGAGAGCCGCATCCAAAAGAAGTATCCACTTCACGTTGAGTGGGGTGATCAACACTGCTACTCATTTGCCATCTTCTGGGATCAAGCTCGGGTATTAATCTATATTTTCATTTGACTTATCAAATAAATTTATTATTATTTAACACTCATAATTTAAATACATTATTTTTTTGTATTTGCAGTTGGATTACGACTTTCGGCCTGTACCCGACCCTGATCACCCTGACAGAGTGCTCGATCTTCACGCTCTTTACCAGGTCCGATATAATAGAAACGAGCTGAAGATCGATTTCTATTTGGTATGGCTGGCGACCCCCGAGGCGGAGAGAGCGGCTCTCCTACATTCTCCGGCCTTTACCAGAGTCGACGTAGATACATGGCCTCTATTGTGCCAATATTATGACTCTGAGCGCAAATATATTTGTAATTTAAATGTAATTCATTGTTTAGTATATAATTTATTTTTTGTGTTGTTTAATTAGAAAACTAAATCTGATTGTGTTGTGCAGAAACAGGCCGATCAAAATAAGGAGAATAGGAAGTCAGCGAAGAGGAGTCGCCCCACTTACACAGGTGGCTCGAGGAACATTACTCGTACCATGGAGGCATCGGTAAATTACAATAGATCTATTTTGATATAATGCAATATTAAGAGTTATTTTATAATATCTGTAAATTTTTGGCGAATTGCAGAGAGCTCAGACCCTAGCACAGGGCGGTACACCGAGCGTGTTGACTGCGTATCTTGCCGTCCATGGCACCTCGACAGATCCCACCACGGGCGAGCTTCGATTCTCCGACACCGCTACCTAAGAGTATTGCGTAAGTGTTAATATTTATTCTAATTCGAATAAATTTTTTGTGTAACGACTCTGAAATCACCGTACAATTTTTTTTGTTAATGTACAGAAAAGAGTATTACACCCTGTGTAAGAGTTAAAAGTTATTTCTATTAAATAAAAGCAAGAAACAACTTGTAGCTTACTGGAAAAGCCCCTGCACTGCTATGACGTAGCCTGTGTGTTCGATTCCCATCAGACACAATTTTTTTTTCTGATTTTTTCTTTTTAATTATTGGAAGCCCAAGAGTTGCCCGTACAATACACGGGGAAGGGAAAAGTTTCAGAAAAATCAAACATGTGCAAAATGGAGTAAATACAGAAAAACCCATGTGGCACGAATCTCGAGGCATTTTCCTCAGATCTGACCGGCCAAACATGCCATAGGGCCGGCGCCGACGGCTATGATAAGTCCAAATTGCTCCGTGCTTTGCACACTCGTCTCTTCAACTCCTCTCAACTCCTCTGCACTGTTTGATTTCCATGCAATTAAACAGAGACCATTCATTTCACCATTTAACATCATTTTAATGCATTTTAATCCACAATTTTATTCTCAAATCCTAATTTTTCACTATAAATACCACCCCATGCTTTAGCTCTTCACCATTCTGAAAATTCTAGCAAAAACTCTCTCAAAAAGTTTCTAAGTGCAAGTGGAGTAAAGTGGAGTTAGCGACCAAGCTCTTTCCATTAAAGATAGAAGCCGATTCCGGAGCTCCCGCGAAACCACGGAGCCTCTCTTTTCTTTCTTACTCTTTCTTTGAGATTTTCAAACCGTAAGTCCCTCCCAACTCTCCTTCTTTTCATTGAAATTCATCTCCAAATCATATATCGATAAAGTGGAGTTATTACTGATACTTTTCTTTTTAAAACCTAGAACTCCCTTTTCCTTTATATATTGGTCAATCTAATTTTACCACATTATTTGTAACTTTATTACCAATATCTAAATTCAAGTTTAATCAAAATTCTCATGTGAAACAATCATAAAACTAACTTTTCATTAAAATATCTTGAACTTTATTATCACATCTTTTCGTTTTGGTTAAAACTATACCTTTAGGAAAAATTTTACGGGGTAACGACTTATCCCACACGCACACTTTGATTTCATAGCACGATGCCTATTTAGATGTATATTTGGTTCAAAGTATAACCTTACAATAAAATACCACATCTTTTGAAAACCGGGTTTCTTTTAAAACGGTATTTTGAAAATTCTTGGCAAATACGCCTCTACAACTCTCATTAGGGGACCCGCTAATGGATGATATGGATTATCGCACATCCTTGAGATAGTAGAGCGAGATGCAGAACTTCTCACGGAGTATTCGATCTCGAAAGGAAATAAAATACGGTTTTTAAGAAATGCGACTTTTCTAAATAAAAATAATTTTTAAAATTATATAAAATTATAAATCCCTATTTTCATTATATTATGAAACTATATTAATAAAATATCATCAAGTTACCAAAAATGACTAGTTTTCAATAAAATACCATAAACCTTTTAAAGCTAAGTATCTATCATTAAAATACCCCAATAATTAAAATGCATGCTCATGAAATCCCTAAATGATATAAATCATCCTTGAGATTTATTTTTAATTTATATTAAAATATTTTTCATAAAACCCTCTCGAGATATACAAAACAATATTTTAAGGACTTTAGTTATATAGGTTTAAGCGGGATCAATTCTCTTGAGCACTAGGGAGCCGGAGAAAGTGAGTGCTTGCTTTTTCAGGTTAGACAACTTAACGGAGTTATCAATGGCAATTGTCTTGAAAAAAGACACAAATCCTGCCGTCTATGTGCAGCAGTTGCCGATTTCTCCCGAACCTAAGAATTCAAGAGTTAAATCAGTTTACAAGTGTCTGACTCAATCTGAGTCCCGTTCCCCCAAAATTCAAATAATATAAAGAGAGCTAAGCTTTGTTAAATTTTATTGGGGCAGCGCCTCACGTGCTTCCCACGAGAGCGCCAGCGCCAATGTGCAAAGCATATAAACGTTTCTGAGTAAGAATTAAATTCTTATACGGTGTCGCACGTGCTCCTCACGCTGACGCCAATGTGCAAAGTATTGAAGCACTTTCCGAGTAAGAATTAAATTCTTATATGGCGCCGCACGTGCTCATCACGCGGGCGCCAATATGCATAGCACATGAGCACCCATCATAAGAATTAAATTCTTAAGTGGTGCCCATGCACAACACGTGAGCGCCGGCGTCCAAGTAAAATTAAATTCTACGTTTCCCTAACAATAGTTGGGATACTCTCTGTTGAACAGAGCCGTTGGATCAAAAATTCAACGGAGATGATAAATTATCAAAATATAGAATCAAATTCTATTAGGAGAAAATATCTCCTAAATTTTTCTAAATAAGAAAAATACTCTCGGTTGGATCAATGATCCAATAATAGAATAAAATTCTATTTTGGAAATATATTCGCTCAATTTTTCTAAACAAAAAAAAGATTACTCTTTATAAAACAGAGAACCCTTGGATTAAAAATCCAATGGTGATTAAAAATTACCATTTGACATAATAAATTATGTATATGGGAAAATATTTCCCCAATCTTGTTAAAAACAAGAACAGCATATTTTGTAAAATCAGAAACACTTGGATCAAAAATCCAACGGTGGGTAAAATTCCCCAAATTAATTTTGAGACCAATTAAATCAATTGGAATCTCTCAATGAGAGATTTTCTCAAAACCAATTAACAATCTGCCTCCACTATATAAAGGACCAGAGACTTTAAGTCTCAGATAGAAGGAACCCGCTATAAGCTTTTGGAAAAAAAAAACAAAAAACAGTGAGCTCTCAAAAAGAACAGAGAATTCAATTCTTAAAGAAGAAGATTTTCCTTCTTAAAACTCTAGGTAAAGAAAAGAGATCAAAATATCTCATTTGCCTATCATATCATATATAAGGGTTTAACCCTTTTAAAAGAATTTAGTTCTTTCTCTGGATCTGAGATCCACAAGACAAGTCTTCCATAAGTTGAGAATTTAATTCTCATAAGGAAGATCTTGTTCTTGAGAATCAAAGATTCAGGGAAGAATAAATTTAAAGGGAAAAAAGATGGAGTCCATAATACTTCAGGAACTCAATTCCTTCAAATCAAGAACTTAGTTCTTTAAAAACTCAACCCGAGATCCTAAAAAATAGTGATCTTGGCGAGCGTTAATGGTCAAAATACCATTGACAGAGGTTTAACCTCTCTGAAAATATCGACAGAGATTAAATCTCTTTAAAAAAAAGAAGACTAGCACCTCATGTGCTTCCCACGTGGGCATCCCTTTTAACAGCGCCTAGCGCCTCACGTGAAAAACACGCGGGCGCCCAAAACAGAAGGCCAGCGCCTCACGTGAAACATATGGGTGCTGAATAAAGTGCTCAGCACTCCATATACAGCCGAAGACAGCTAAGCGGTTGGCGCTAATTGGGCAGCGCCCAGCGCCACACGTGCACCTCACGTGGACGCCATAAGAAATGCTTAGCACTTCACATTTAATCAAAATGACTAAAGTGTTCAACATTTGTTGGACAGTGCCCATGACTAAATACTTCACATGACATATATGTGAGCTTCAGAGCTCAAATAAGTGCTTAGCACTTTTACATAAAAGAAAGAGCTGAACAAACAGAGCCCAAATAAGTGCTTAGCACTTTTGAATAAAAAAAAGACTAAGTAGACTAAGCCCAAATTGGCTGAGTCTCTGAAGTTTTCTTGCAGCTGAGCCCAGATGCTCTTTTGCTGGATCTCATTCAAAAATGATCCTAAAATGTTGTTAAGTTGATGTTAGCCTCAAACAAGACCAACGTATCCTTAGCGAAAACAAACTAAGCCTAAATGCGCACTTATAGATTTAAGTTGACCTTAATCTCAAACTGGATTAACGGTCCTTAAATCAAACAAAAATATTTCTGAACTGTAGGAATATACAACCTAAGTTCAAAACCCCGTCAAGCAAATCCTTGATCCAAACCCAAATCTAACTTATACGGATTTGGACCGATCCGCGTCCTACGGGCGATGACATAAACTAGTCTCCGTATACAATCCACGGGCAACCAAAACAAACAAAACATACACACGACATGAAGTGAATTACTGGAGAAGGAGAAAATGGTTATCGCAATGCGGTAACGTAATTAACTACATGGGCTTGCGCCTGCAGGGAAGAGCGTCCCCACAATAAAAAAAACTCCTCATAAAATGAGGGGGAATCTGATAAAAGTCTGCTACAACAGTCGCGTTTGTCCAAACCTCTGATATATAGTGCTATAAATCAACTTGGTATTTTCGGAGAGGTGGACGGATAAATCCAAATAGCATCTGCCCCCAGATTCAGGCAAGACGATCCATCCCAGTTCTTCTTTGTTTCCGGCGGTAAATAAGTCCAAACTCAAACCTGAATCCAAAATCAAACATGAACTTGAATACTTGATCATGAACATGAGTACTCGAATACAAACATCAAACTCAAACTTGCATACTTGACTCGACTTGACCGAACCATGGTTATAACTTGACATGAACTCAACACGATTACTTGAACACATGATTACATCCTGAACATGAACCTGAACATTTTATATCGGTTTCGGCCAAGACCTGTAAACATAATCTATACAATACATTACGTGGGGATAAAGGGATAGATTGGTACGGAACGTATATCGTGGCACGAGAGGTCACTTTAAAAGACATCTACATGATTTCCCGTGCCGTTGTCCCGTGGGTTATGACGGGACCTTGTACTACATGTTACCATAGTCCACGGGGTAAAATGGACTACTCTCATATACATGAATATCTTTCTTATCAAACTACAAATAACCACGTTAGAATAACTATTCTATACCTGTGAACGATCATATACAACTTTACTTGTTCATTTCACATTTCATACTATCTTCTAATTCTTCTTTTGGGACTTACCGAGCGCTAGTTCGCTGACGACATTCCTTTCTGTTTCTTTCTTTGGGATGTTCGTCAGGAGGACCGGACTCTGGGGAGATAGAGCCGAGCCAGGAGGACTTGGACCAGCTTACAGCCCAGCCTAACTGCTAGTTCTTCTTGCACTTATTTTCTGTATGCCATTATTTAGGCATTTGCTTTATATCATTCTATCTTTTCATTACAAACATTTGTATGTAAAGTTGAATGTAAATAAAGTTACTGTTTCATTTTATTACTCTTGTCGTTCTTGTTCATTTATATGTTGCTTAATTACGCTTAACGTATTTATTTCATAGTAAATACGTTGCGGGCTTACCACGTCACCGTTTCCGTCTATTAGGAAGCGGGGCATGACAAGTTTTGTTGGCGGCCCATGCAGGTCCGTTCTGCATGAAGTCTTAAGCAATATATCACAAGAGTTATAGGAATCAACAACTATACATTCCTTACATTTCAAATTCCTTGAATCTATCCTAACCTTCCTTTTTCTATCAAGGTGATGGACTCTCCGAACAACACCAGCACGAACGTCAAAGGTAATACTCCACCGCCTATTCTACCACCACCACCTACCATTGTAGCTCCTATCAATGAGGAAACGGTACTGCTTGAGGCTATCAAGAGCCTATTGGAGGGTCAGCAGTAGCAGACTGCTATCCTCATGCACCGCCTCGAACCTCAGCACCCGGAGTCGAGCAGTTTTGGGTACTGCACCCAAAACACTTCTCAGGAAAAGAGAGCCACTTGAAGCAGAAGAATGGGCTCAAGTGAACGAAGATGATCTGGCAGCATCTTAAGTGCCAGATATTGTCTGAGTAAGAGTTGCTAAGTTGCAACTGACCGACAATGCAAGAGTCTGGTGAAAGGCTGAGGAAAGCCGTCTCACACAACACATAGAGTGGAAGACGTTTCGCGATCTGTTTGATGTGAAGTTCATTCCCGAGTCTGCTCGTTTTGAGATGGAGCAACAGTTAATCCATCTACAATAAGGCTTTACGTAGGTAAAATCAGTGGATGAATATGATGCCGTATTCATCATGCTTAGCAGGTAAAGAATTCATATCAAGTTCTGATCCATAAAACACATCTCTATCCTGACACCAATATCTTATCAAGTTCGCGGCGCATTTGATCCTAACCGATGATATACGGGCTAGATGATTCCAACAGGGCTTAGACCTGGAGTTTCAGGCGGCATTAGCCACAGACGACTACCCAACTCATGAACTCGCCCTGAAGGCGGCACGCCGTTATGAAGCTGTGGTAAAGAAGAAGGGTAAGCCCCAAACAGCTGGAATCAAATGCCTTGCCACACAGATGGCAGGAGGAGCCTCTTTTATGCCGACTTTTGCACCCAGGAGGCCAGGAGGATCGTTTAACCGGTCCAGTTCAGATTTCTGTTTCTACTGCAAGAGAACTGGACACCTAGCGAAGGACTGCTGGCGTGCGAATGGCCTATGTTTGATTTGTGGCGCATCTACTCACTCTATAGAAGCATGCCCATATAATTTTAACACAGCACCAGCACCCAGACCCGCAATCACAGCCCCGCAGCGGCCAGCCATTCAGGCTCCTGCACCCCACCTAGCTCTTCCTGCACCAGCTCTACGTGGACCACCTGCACAGCCTCATCGTCAATTCCATCTAGCACAGAGAAACGTGCCTCAAGGGTAGAGGAACGTGCCCCAAGGACAGAGGAATGTGCCTCCGGCACGGAGGAATGTACCTCCGGCACGGAGGAATGTACCGAGACGTCAGGCTTTTACAATGACGGTCGAGGAGGCCGAAGCCATAGGACAAGTCATCACTGGTAATTTCCCATCCTTTCAACCTTTCAATCCTTGTATATCGTTGTACTTTTCCTATATCTAAACCCAACCTCGCACAACTTAGGTACTATACTAGTAGCCACCCTCTCTGCACTCGCACTTTTCGACACTGGAGCTTCACACTGCTTCATGTCTCAATGATTCGTGACAACGCATGCAATTCCTGTGAAGCCACTCATTTCAATCTGGAATGTCGGTTCCGGGAATGGAGTCTTGAAAACAATTTTGGGGTATGATTAGTGTCCAGTTGTAGTTTGCGGTCGAGAATTAT
This sequence comes from Agapanthus africanus, assembly GCA_030015575.1. Lineage (NCBI taxonomy): Eukaryota > Viridiplantae > Streptophyta > Magnoliopsida > Asparagales > Amaryllidaceae > Agapanthus > Agapanthus africanus. The sequence goes on from JASDDO010000006.1 coordinate 316,521,512, forward strand.
ACGCAAATTTCAAAGTACCGGACATACCAAATTTCGATATTGTGTTAGGAATGGATTGGCTGGGAGTATTCTATGCTACTATTGACTGCCGTCAAAGGAGGGTAGTATTTGAGATACCAGATCATCCAGTCTTCTATTTCAAAAGTGGAGATAGAACTTTGGAGCCAGGAAGCTACCGTGCTAAACCGAAGAAAGCAGAAGTGTTTTCTCTACCGGCGGAAGAAGAAAAGCCTGAAATAGTTCGAGAGTTCGAGGATGTGTTCCCTGAAGACATATCAGGTTTACCTCCCGATCGAGCTCTTGAGTTTAGTATTGATTTACAACCTGGTGTACAACCTGCAATCAAAGCTCCATATTGATTAAGTCCGGAGGGATTGAAGGAGATCCGTATTCAGTTGGACGAACTGTTGAAGAAAGGTTGGATCCGACCCAGTACTTCAAGTTGGGGATCTCCGGTGTTACTCGTGAAGAAGAAAGAAGGTGTTCACTGCCGAAAATAGAGATGAACCGGGATGGATCGTCTTGCCTGAATTTGGGGGCAGATGCTATTTGGATTTATCCGTCCACCTCTCTGAAGATGCCAAGTTGATTTATGGCACCGTATATCGGAGGTTTGGACGAATGCGGCCGTTGTAGTAGACTTCGTCAGATTCCCCCTCGTTTATGAAGGGTTTTTAATTGTGGGGATGCTCTTCCCTGCAGGCGCAAGCCCTTACAGTTAATTACATTACCGCATCGCGATAACCACTTTCTCCTGCTCCGGAAGTTCACTTCGTGTCATGTGTGTTTTTTTTTATTTTGGTTGCACGTGGATTGTATACGGAGACTAATTTATGTTGTCGCCCGTAGGACGTGGATTAGTCCAAATCTGTATATCTTAGATTTAGGGGGTTTTTATTTAAGGATCGTTAATCTATTTTGAGATTAAGATCGACTTAAATGTATGTGAGCATTTGAGGCTCGATTTGTTTTTTGTTAAGGATACATTAGTCCAATTTGAGACTAAGATCCACTTAACAAGGTTTCAGAATCATTTTTATTTAGGATCCAACAAAAGAGCGTTTGGGCTCTATTATTTTAGTTTAAGGACGTTTCGGTCCATTATCCATTTTGCGCACACGTGTATTTGTTACATGACGAAGCGAATAGTGGTGATATGGAATGCACCTAATTTGGGGTGTGATCCGATTTGAGGTGTGCATGTCAATTTGGAAGTGCATCAACGTGGGATGTATCATTCCCAGTCTTGATGAAGTTTTATATCAAGTTGGGACAAGAAAGGAGTTATTGGTTGTCAGGACCCGCCACCTCTTCGAAGACGTTGAAGAATTACAATGACATATATCAGAGATGTGGAGAGATATACCCTTAAACCAAATCCCGTGTTTGAGGAAAAATGGGGTTATTGTGGCCTTAAGAATTTTTGTTAAGGATACGTTAGTCCAATTTGAGACTAAGATCCACTTAACAACATTTTAGGATCTTCTTTATTTAAGACTCAGCAACAGAGCATTTGGACTCATTTGCAAGACTTTAGCAATTTAGCCAATTTGGGCTTTAGTCTGCTTAGTCTCCCCTCTTTTCTGAAAAAGTGCCAAGCACTTGTTTGGGCTCTGTTTAATCAGTCTCCCTTTTTTTATGTAGAAAGTGCTGAGCACTTATATGAGTTCTGACGCCCACATATGATCATATAAAGCTTTCAGTCATGGGGATTGCCCAATAAGCGTTGAACACTTTACTCCTTTTGTCTTTATATGGAGTGCTAGGCACTCTTTATGACGTCCATGTGGGGAGCGCGTGAGGTGCTGCCCAACGAGTGTTGAACACTCAGCCATTTTGGGCTATTTGCGGAGTGCTAAGCACTCTTTTTTTTTTGCGGCGCACACGTGGGGAGCACGTGAGGCGCTAGGCGCTAGACATTACCAAGTGAGTGCTAAGCACTCTTCTCTTCTGTGGCGCCCACATGAGGAACACGTGCGGCGCTGGGCGCTGCCCAGTGAGTGCTAAGCACTTTTCTCTTCTGTGGCGCCTACGTGAGGAACACGTGCGGCGCTGGGCGCTGGGCGCTTTTCTCCTCTGCCGATAGCATTTTTTCCCATTAATGATCAATAGGATCTTTGTTTTGTAGATCTAGGATCAAGCTTCATTTTTAAGAACCAAGTTCTTTTACTAGAACTAGGTTTCTTTTATATGCTTTGTTTTGAGGAATTCAATTCCTAATTCTTTTCTGAATCTTTGATTCTCAAGAACAAGTTCCTCCCGATGAAAATTAAATTCTCAACATGTGGGAGACTTGTCTTGTGGATCTCAGATCCAGAGAAAGAACTAAGTTTTTTGAGAAGGGTTAAACCCTTTTGATATGTAAATGAGATGTTTTTATCTCTATATATTTTTTCATTTACCTAGAGATTTTAAGGAGGGAGATCTTCTTTCTTGAGAATTTAATTCTCGGTTCCTTTGTGAAGCTTTCTGTTTTTGTTTTTGGAAGCTTATGGGGGGGGGGTTCCTCCTTATCAGACTTGAAGTCTTCGGTCCTTTATATAGTGGAGGCAAGTTTGTTAATTAGTTTTGAAGAAATCTTTCATTAAGAGATCCCAATTGATTTGGGGAATTTTACCCACCATTGGATCTTTGATCCAAGGGTTTCTGTTTTTACAGAACATATTTTCTTGTTTTTAACAAAATTGGGGAAATATTTTTCATATGCGGAGTTTTACTCCGTGAAATGGTGATTTTTAATCACCATTGGATTTTCAATCCGAGGGTTCTCTGTTTTACAGAGGGCATAGAATTTTATTCTACGATCCAACCGAACGTATCTTTCTTATTTTAGAAAGATCTGTATCTTGATGATTTATCATCTCCGTTGGATTTTTGATCCAACGGCTCTTTTTAACAGAGAGTAGAATTTAATTCTACCTGGGCGCCGGCGCTCACGTATTGTGCACGTGGGCGTCACTTAAGAATTTAATTCCTAAGATGGGTACTTATGTGCTTTGCACATTGGCGCCAGCGTGAGGAGCATATGCGGCGCCATCTAAGAGTTTAACTCTTATGAACTTTTCTGTGCTTTGCACATTTGCGTTCGCGTGAGGAGCACGTGCGGCGCCATCTAAGAGTTTAACTCTATGTTATGAACTCTTCTGTGCTTTGCACATTGGCGCCTGCGTGAGGAGCACGTGCGGCGCCATCTAAGAGTTTAACTCTATGTTGTGAACTCTTCTGTGCTTTGCACATTGGCGCCACCATAGGATTTAATCCTATAAGATTGGCTCTGGCACTGGCGTCCTCGTGGAGAGCATGTGAGGCACTAACTCATTAATGAAGGATTTTTTTCACCTTCTTTTTCTGCTTTTCCTGAGTTAAACTTTCCTTTCCAATGCCTTCTTTTGTCAGAGCTTGGAAATAGTTCCACCATGGACAACATTTTCTGTGCCGAGACTTAAATGCTTCCCCTTATAATCTGAAACAATGCTCCTCTTCGCTCTCACTTTCAGAGAATCATTTTAACAGAGGAGAGTCATGGCTTGTAATCGTCCACATACTCATCGGCAGCCATGGGAGGTGACCATTGAGGAAATTGTTCATCGTTTTGTTGCACACTTGGTGAATCCTGCTCTTACGGATGACCAATGTGATACGGTGCTGCATGAGCTCTTGACTCGTAAAGGATCTCCTCTCCCCATCGGCTCCATTTAGCTCCGGATGATCCTCCTATTTGTGCTCGATGACATTCCCTCTCATCCAGCGGAGATGACTCTGACGATACTTGACGCAGTGAAGGACAAGATCGAGTGCTTTCATGAAGAACTTTTGATTACCACGTGTTTCTCTAATCAGAGCAAAGCTCTGTTCAAATTCCAAGATTTGAAATGAAGCGATGCTTCCTTTTCCAATAAAGAGCAAAGCTCTGTATTAAAAATCTAAAGTAAAAAATTGAAGCAACGCTTCAGATTCTGTGCGCTGCGCGCCACGTGTCAAAAGCAGACACACCAGCGCCAGGAGCGCTGCACCCTAGGCAGCGCGTCCTCAATTAGAGCAAAGCTCTGCTCCAAAATTTGAAATTTAAATTGAAGCCACGCTTCAGATCCAGCGCTCTGCGCTGCGCGCCACGTGTCAAACACGATGCGCTGCGCAGTTGCGCTGCGCTGCGCGCCACGTGTCAAACACGGGCGCGCTAGCGCAGTTGCGCTGCGCGCCACGTGTCGAGCGCGGACGCCAGCGCTGGAATTAAACATCCCCACCGTTAGATCAAAAGATCTAATAATAATGATAAATCATTAATTAATCAGAAACTGAATTCTGTTAAGGAAAGATTCCTCAAAATCTTTCCAAATAACAAGATTGTGCTCTGTAAATCGGAGCACCGTTGGATCAATGATCCAATGGTAAATAAAAATTACCAAAAGACAGAATAAATTCTGTATGGAAAGATATTTCCAATCTTGTTAAAAACAAGAAAATTGCCTTCTGTAAAACAGAAGCCCTAGGATCAAAGATCCAACGGTGGGAAATATTCCCAAATCAATCAGAGAAAGATCTCTTCAACTGATTTAACAAATCATTTGGCCCTATATAAAGGACCCTAGACTTCAAGTCTAAAAAAACACACACATAGAGAGAGAAAAAAAAAGAGAGAGAAAACCCTCTGCAAATTTTGAGAAAACTCAAAGAGAAAGAAAGGCAAGCCTTTAGAAAAAAAAGAAGATTTTTCTTATCTTCAAGGTAAAGAACTATGTTCTTGAATAACAGAGATGAAACCATCTCCTAAAAAGAAGAACCATCTTCTAAAATGATCTTAGATCTATAAAAAGACCAAGGTCTTTGATTTAAATGAAAAGATCAAAAGATCTAATCATAAAAAAAAAGAAGTATTTACTTCATTCACAGATCCTTGATCTATAAAGGCAGTGCCCTTTTTTATAAACAAGAACTTTTGTTCTTGGATCTTGAGGCAAAACCTCCTTTGAAGAACATAAATTTGTTCTTGGATCTTAAATTGATCAAATGCGCTATTAGAAAGTGCCTTGCACTCATGAACTGCGCTTTTGCACTCCTTATATAGGCGCTCAGCGCCAAAACGTGCCACGTGTCAACCATAGACACCACTTGCGCTTTGCGCTTTTAAAACAGCGTACTGCGCTCATGGGCTGGCGCTCAGCGCCAAGCGCGCCACGTGTCACTCACTGGCGCACCGACAAACTAGCTCAGCGCGCTCATAAATTAAAAGCGCAATGCGCTAATGAACCAGCGCTTAGCGCTAAGCGCGACACGTGTCACCTTCGTGTGTGCTAGCGCAATGCACTCTTTCCTTGGCGCAAAGCGCCTGACGCGCCACGTGGCGCACTGTGAGAACATAATTTGTTCTGATAAATGCTATGAATACAAGACAAAATTGTCAGGATCTAATGCTCAGCATTATTAAAAGGGCCAAGCCCAAGTAAAGGCTCAATAGCCAGAACAATAAAATATTCAACTCATATCAACTGAGCCCATATGCTCATAAACCTTCAAACAGACTTTAGTCCCAAATTGGACTATAGATCCCCAAATCAATTTTGGTTTAAGGGTACATCTCTGAATTCCTCTGATATTTGTCGTTATAATTCTTCAACGTCTTCAGAGAGGTGACGGGTCCCGACAACCATATATTTCATAGACTATGACGTCTTTAAATTGGACTGTGGGGTCGTTAAACTCATGGACTATGATGTCCTTAACCTCGACCGTGATGTCTTAAAACTAACAACGGACTGTGGAGTCCCTAAACCCATGCACTATGATGTCCTTAACCTCGACCGTGATGTCTTAAAACTAACAACGGACTGTGGGGTCCTTAAACTCATGGACTATGATGTCCTTAACCTCGACCGTGATGTCTTAAAACTAACAACGGACTGTGGAGTCCCTAAACCCATGGACTATGATGTCCTTAACCTCGACCGTGATGTCTTAAAACTAACAACGGACTGTGGGGGTCCCTACACCCATGGACTATGATGTCCTTAATCTCGACCGTGATGTCTTAAAACTAACGCTGGACTGTGGGGTCCTTAAACTCATGGACTATGATGTCTTTAACCTCGACCGTGATGTCTTAAAACTAACGCTGGACTGTGGGGTCCTTAAACTCATGGACTATGATGTCCTTAATCTCGACCGTGATGTATTAAAACTAACAACGGACTGTGGGGTCCCTAAACCCAGGGACTATATGTCCTTAACCTTAACCGTGATGTCTTTAAACTAATAATGGACCACCATGTCCCTAAACTGGAAATCGATCGCAATGTCCCTAAACTAAACAATAGAGCCCAAATGCTCTCTTGTTGGATCTAAATGATCCTGTTAAGTTGATCTTAGTCTAGAAATTAGACTAACGTATCCTTAACACACGTTTAAGTTGATCTTAGTCTCAAATGAGGCTAACGTATCCTTAAACCCAACCCCCAAACCTAAATCTAAGAAGATACGGATTTGGACTAATCCACGTCCTACGGGCGACAACGTAAATTAGTCTCCGTATACAATCCACGGGCAACCACAAACAAAACAAACACCCACGACACGAAGTGACCATCTGGAGAAGGAGAAAGTTGTTACCGCGACGCGGTAGCGTAATTAACTGCAGGGGCTTGCACCGGCAAGGAAGAGCGTCCCCACAATCAAAAACCCCTCAAACGAGGGATAATCTGACGAAGTCTGCTACATCGGCCGCATCCGTTTAAACCTCCGATACGTGGTGCTATAAATCAACTTGGCATCTTCGGAGAGGTGGACGGATAGCACCAAATAGCATCTTCCCCCAGATTCAGGCAAGACAGTCCGTCTTCCCGGTTTCCGGCGGTAAACAGATTCTGGCACGCCCGGTGGGACCTTTCCCTCTTTCCACTCCACACTTCGTGCGTCGTGTTCGCGAACGAATCGCGGTTTGCTATGGTTGCCTGTGGATTCGAGGTACTTAGATTAGGTGTCTTGCTCCGTGCAGAAAATAGAAGATCAATGGTTTCAAACTACACTCATTGCAACAACTCCCACTCCATCCTCGCCGGAGGAGTGACCTACGGGCCTCAAGCGGCCTCCCTTTTCAAGATGCCAGTGGAACAGGTAACTCAGGCCACCACTAGGCTGTTATTTGGGACCATGCTCCCACCGACGAGCTTCAATGCCCCAATGTCGTCGCAAGAAGCTCTAAAGAAGTCGGTCTTTGATCGGCTTACAACTACCGCGGCCCCTCTCAACGGGTCGCCCAAGTCCAATGCCTCAACTTTCAGCAAACTGGGCCAAAACTCATGTGGGCCCATGAAGAAGCCCGCAATACCAGAAAAGGTTGTTCCGAAGAGGATAGCCATCCCTGCTCCTGAAATCGTCAAGGCGGCTTCTCCTGCCAAAGGGTCGGTCTTCACAAGACTGGCTATTCCGGCTCTCGTTCATGCTCGAAGGTCTGTCTTTGACAGATTGGATACCGCTACTCAAAAGACGTCAGTCTTCAAGAGGCTGGCACCAGCGGCGCCTCATCTGGACAGGGGACAAGACAAAGCCATCCCCATCGCCGAACCAACACCGTCCGCTCGACACGCTCGACGTCGCCACTGGCGCCGAGTAAGAAAGGCTGGGGGCAACTCTCCCTCTGGGCTAACTCCACCGGCTCCAATGGTGGAAATTAATGCTGCTGTTCCAACCGGGAACAGTTTTGAGCTGCTGAACAAGGTGCGCAGGAATTCGCCTACCGCCGTATTAAAAAGATCTTCGCCGCCAATGGAGACTGTTACAGAAATGAAGCTGGAACAGTCCCCCCAACGACTGTCTTCTAAAGTTTACAAAATCTGGCGACAAGTCCGAGAGTCGGTGGTTGATCAAGACTATCCCCGCCGGCAGAAAAAGCTGAAGGTTCAGCAGGAAGAAAACCGTCCTGGCAAGCTACAAAGGACGACAACTATTTGGGTGCCCACTACAACGGCCCCCTCAACGTCACCAGTCCATAAAAAGAAAAAGCCGGAGAAAATCCCTGAGTCCGCGACGAATCATAAGACCACTGAACCCAAACGCTCCAAGTCTGGGGGCATAACGGTGCATACTGTTTACATGGCCTTCGGAAAAGAGGAAAGCCGCGCTTCGACGGGTCACCGACCGCTCACTCGATCCTTGACAAAAGCCCAGGAGCAGCAACAGAAGCTTCAAGAAATGCTGACGCAAATGGCCACACTCACCGGGCCAAAAGAAAGCCCAGAGGCGTTATCAGAGCAGCGTCATGAACAAGAAACCGATGCTGAGTTCCTCCGCAGAGTCCTCGAAAAGAAGGACAGAGAAGCAGCAGAACAAGCTGCCAATATAAAACGAATGGCGCTTCTTTTCCAAGACATGGTCGGGATGATGTTACAGCCGGATCCTCCAGCTGAAGACCCTTCGATCATTATTGAAGACGACCGAGCGGAGACGTCGAACCCTCCTCCGGCTCTTTCAGCAGCCGAAGAGGAGACCATCTCAAAAGCTGCGCTCGATGATTATATAGCTCAGCACATACGAGCTCACCAGGCGAATGAAGCGGCTGGCCAAGTTGTCAAGACTGGACGACCCTATCCGGGCTGGTATGACCAAATAAGTTACCCGTCGGGATATACGATCCCCAAATTTCACGTATACAAAGGGATGGGCAATCCCCACCAGCATGTTGCCCAGTTCAGGGCTTTATGTGGCAACACCGGAGGTGATGATAAATTGCTACTTCGCCAATTTGTCGGCAGCTTGTCAGAAACGACATTCGAATGGTACTCCGAACTTCCCAACGACTCTGTCAAAACATTTGCAGAGATGGAGCTGCTGTTTACACAGAGATTTGCAAGCGCTAGCAAGCGCACCCCGATCACCGCATTAATCAACGTCAGGGTAAAGCCAGGCGAAACGTGGGTACAATACGCGATACGGTGGCGAAATTTATGGTCGAAATGCGAGCAGCGCATCGAAGAAGCTCCCGCGGTAGGCATGTTCATGGGTACTCTTGACCCTCAGTCAACTATCTCCCAGTTCATAATGTTCTTCAAGCCAACTACTTTCCAGGCCTTGATTGAAAAATTGGCCCAAATGGACCAGATGGGTCATAGACCGTCTCCTCCAAAGCCGGATCCTCGGAATGAAAAAGGGAGAGGAAAAGCGACTTTCGTCGCCAATACTCAACAACAGCCGAGCAACTTAAAGTCGGTTGTTCGCCAAAACAATATGCGTCTACGCCCATCCCTCGAGGAGAGACTAGGACGCCCTTACTCGTTTCCCCAGGATAAAACGAGGAGACTGTTCGAGCTGGCAGTGCGCAACAAGCTCATAAATTTACCGGATCCAAAACATCCGTTGCAGCCAGGCGATCTCAACAATCCTAATTACTGCCCTTACCATCAAGCAGTAAGCCATCCAATCGAAGATTGCTTCATTTTTAAAGGCTGGATTGAGGACCAATACCAATAAGGCAAGTTCGCATTATCCGAAAACTGGAAGGTGAAACCGCCGCAACCTCACGCCCCTAAAAAGGTGGACACGCCGGGGGCATCGTGCTCTTTTATAGAAGAAACTCCGTGGGAGGTCGCCCTTTCAGCCAAAACTAAAAAAATGCTGAAGGATCTCCAAATGTGCCCGGCAATCAGGTGGAAAAATCCACTGGAGCCTGAGGTCTTTGATGGGATGCTGAAACCATGCCCAACACCGAGAATTGATAGCAGTGGGCAAAACACCCAGGCATAGCCGTCAAAGTCTTCAAAGAAAAAGAAGAAGACCAAAAAGTTCGCGCAGTTTGATGACAAGCGCGCGGATCTGCGAAAACATATTGACGCACTAGAAGAATATAATCAGAAGGCGTGGACCCCAGTCACATTCCGAGAATTCCTCAGCCACGTCCTTGAGGACGGAGATGATGACAAAGACTCGTCGGATGAACCTGAGGATTATGTGGCAAGCTGCCATATGATCTCTCACTCGTCGATAGACAGTGAAGAAGCTCCTGACGCAGAGAATCCAGGGGCAGATCCCGAGCCGGAACTTCTAGGGCCATCAGACGAAACAATTGACGCATTCCTGAACGAAGCATGTCTAAAAATCAAAGCTGATCGGGAGCGCGAGATGGCCATATTTGAAAAGGCCAAACGCCGGTGACTGGACAAAAGGGTTGAAACACTCCCACCAGATCAAAGTACATCCGCCGCAAATAAAAGCAGGATCAAGACAAGGAAGCGATTCGCCAAAGCCATATCGATGGGGATGAAGCTGCCCTCTTTCAGAGAAAATTCTTTTGGTGGTATATATCTTGATGAAGCAGACGTACATCCTAACTTCTGCTTGTATCATCAGAAGATCGCACACCCTACTGAAGACTGCAACTTTTTTAAGTGTTGGTGGCAAGGGTATGTCGCTCACAGGCAACACTTCAAGAGGACAAAGCGTGAAGCTCATAGACAGCGGAAAAATGCGACAGATGAGCCTAAAAGAATTGCTGGCAATTGTCATAGGGTTGATCCCGGGGGATCGCGAGTTCTCACCTTCGGGAGCGACTCTGACGAAGAAATAGCCCTCGGCCCTCTCTTCAAGGAATCCATCTCTGAAACGTAAGAACTGAGGAGTTGCGAGAACATTCAGCCGCGCAAACGCACGCTACCCGGAAAGAATCTCGGACCCGCAAACAAGGGATCGAACACAAAGGATAATGGGAAGGGAAAAACGGCCTTCGTCGCCAACGCTCAACAACAATCGAGTGGCTTGAGACCGGTTGTTCGCTAAAGCAACAAGCGGCAACCCCTCAATGAGAAGTTGAAACGTCCTTACTCATTTCCCCGGGACGAAACAAGGAGACTGTTCGAACTAGCAGTGTGCAACAGGCATATCACTCTACTGGAGCCGAAACACCCACTACAACTGAACGATGTCAACAATCCTAATTACTGTCCTTACCACCGAGTATTGGGCCATCCGATCGAAAACTGCTACGTCTTCAAAAACTGGGTTGAAGACCAATACCAACAGGGCAAGTTCGCGCTGTCCGAAAACTGGAAGGTGAGCCCACCATAACCACATGCTCCGAAAAAGATGGATATGCCGGGGGCATCATGCTCATTCATAGGGAAAGACCCATGGACCGAAAAGTCCGTAAACTAGAAATTTGCCTCAAATACGGTAACAATGGACCACTATGTCCTAAAACTGGCTGCGGACCGAAATGTCCCTAAACTAACAATGGACCGCAATGTCCTAAAACTTGCAATTGACCGAGACGTCGATAAACTACTACAGACCGCAGCATCCCAAGGCTGATACAAAAAAAAGACACAATAAAAAAAAAGAAAGAAAAATAATAATAAAAGAAAACGGTATGTCCACAAGCAAAATGGGCACGGATGAAAACCCGAAAGGGCTCCATGAGTAAAAACAGCAGGGCTACCGGCGAGTCTTGTGAAAACCCGAAAGGGCGCAAACTCGTTAAAATAAAAAAAAGAAAAGAAAAAGAAAAAAAGGTAAGTCCATAAGCAAAATGGGCACGGATGAAAACCTGAAAGGGCTCCGTGAGTAAAAACAGCAGGGCTACCGGCGAGTTTTGTGAAAACCCGAAAGGGCGCAATCTCGCTAAAAGACACTTGCAAGGTCCTCTCAACTTTGTATGGAGAAACCACCTGCGTGAGATCCTTACGACTCACAAGGGAGAAACACACTTAGGGATCCCCACGATTTCTAAGGAGAAATCACACTTGCGAGATCATCACGACTCGTAAGGAGAATTCCCCTTTGAGTCCCTCACGGCTCATAGGGTTCAAAAGCCTTAAGCTACAGGGACCTGAACCTGTTCTTAAGCCACCACAACCTCCAATGCTGCCCTACAAGCGGTTCAATATTGACCCTTGTATACAATCCACGGGCACGAATGAACATTTCCCTAATAGAGTCCCACCAGCGACTAGGGATATGCTCACACGGTGAACAAACACTTGTAGGTCCTCTCGACTTGCAAGGGGAAAACACTATTGTAAGATCCTTACGACTTATAAGAGAACACACACTTAGAAATCCTCACGATTCCTAAGGAGAAAAAGCACCTACGAGATCCTCACGACTCGTAGGAAGAAACACCTTTATGAGACTCTTACGGCTCATGAAGTCAAAAGCCTTAGTCGATGGGATCCTAACCCTGTTTGCTAAGCCACCTTTGTTCAACATCGACAGAGGCAAATGATGATTCGCTCCTGGCAAAATCCTAGTTGTAGCGATGCTGATGCCTAAATCGGTATCAAATTCCAAGTCCTTTCATGGCAAATGATGATTCGCTCCTGGCAATATTCCAGTCGCAGCGATGCTGATGCTAAGATTGGCACCAGATTCCAAGTTCCATACTCATGGCAAAAAGTCAACGAGCCAAAAATGCATATGAAATAGCCGAAATGATGGGGCAACTTGCAACGAAATCAGCAAGTAAAAATATATGCATACAAAAATAGCCGAAATGATTGGGCAACTCGCAATAAAAAGCAGCGAGTAAAAAGAAAAATAGCCGAAATGATTGGACACCATGAAAAATAGCCGAAATGATTGGGCAATCGCGATTTTCGCGATATAAAAAGCTGAAATGATAGAGCATCGCGGAAAGAATTAAAAAAAATGAAAGAATAAAACTTTTTGCCCTGCAGGTGAGGTCATATTGACTCCTGTATACAATCCATGGGCACAAACAAGAGAGGAACCATATCGTCCCACCAGGCTTCGTCGAAGCGAAGCCAAATCTCGACGGTTCATAGACAACCTAAAGTCAATCTCGACATTCGTCGCATTATTGCAGACACAATGTCAACAAACGAAGCGAAGAAAGATCCCTAGCTTCAGGGTCTTAACGTCAACATCGACAACTTAGAGATCAACGCCGGCATTCTTCCTCCCTCCAATCGGATGCAGATGTTACACCAACAAACGGAGCCACGGGAAAGTCCCCTAACTCCAAATCTCGAAGGTTCCCAAACAACCTAGAGACCACCTCAACGTTCGTCTCGATACAGCAGACGAAATGTCACCACAGCGTTCTTCCTCCAGCAGGATTCAGACGCTGTAATCAACCCTGGAGCTACGGCAAAGCCCCTACTCCAAATCTCGATGGTTCCCAGACAACCTAGAGACCACCTCGACATTTGTCTCGTTACAACAGACGCAACGTCAGCAAGGCGGAGTGACGGCGAAATCCCAACTCCATCCCAGCATTCGTCTCGTTACACTAGACGCAATGTCAACGACGGCGTTCCTTCGCAGTCCAACAGGATGCAGATGCAACGTCAACGAAAGACCTCACGGCCGAAACAAAGCGGAGTGATGGCGAAATCCCAGCTCCACCTCAACGTTCGTCTCGATACAGCAGACGAAATGTCACCACAGCGTTCTTCCTCCAGCAGGATTCAGACGCTGTAATCAACCCTGGAGCTACGGAAAAGCCCCTACTCTAAATCTCGATGGTTCCCAGACAACCTAGAGACCACCTCGACATTCGTCTCGTTACAGCAGACACAACGTCAGCAAGGCGGAGTGATGGCGAAATCCTAACTCCATCCCAGCATTCATCTCGTTACACTAAACGCAATGTCAACAACGACGTTCCTTCTCAGTCCAGCAGGATACAGATGCAACGTCAACGAAAGACCTCACGGTCAAAACAAAGCGGAGTGACGGCAAAATCTCAACTCCATCTCAGCATTCGTCTCGCTACAGCAAACGCAATGTCAACAATGACGTTCCTTCGCAGTCCAGCATGATGCAGGTACAACGTCAACAAAAGACCTCACGGTCAAAACAAACGGAGCTACGGCAAAGCCCCTACTTCAAATCTCGATGGTTCCCAGACAACCTAGAGACCCCCTCGACATTCGTCTCGATACAGCAGACGAGATGTCACTACAGCGTCCTTCCTCCAACAGGATTCGGACACGACAAAACAAACGAAGTAAAGGCCAAATTCCTAACTTCAGGGTCTTGACGGCAACTCATATAAAGCCTGAAAGACAATCGGAGATCATCTCGTACCAGCGCGGAGTGGTCATCACCTTGACATTCGTCTCGATACAGCAGACAAAATATCACTACAGCGTCCTTCCTCCAACAGGATTCGGACACGACAAAACAAACAAAGCAAAGGCCAAATTCCTAGCTTCAGGGTCTTGACGGCAACTCATATAAAGCCTGAAAGACAATCGGAGATCATCTCGCACCAGCGCGGAGTGGTCACCACCCCGACGTTCATCTCGGTACAGCAGATGAGACGTTACCACAGCGTTCTCCCTCCAGCAAGATTCAGACGCGACAATCAAACAACGGAGCCACGGCAAAATCCCTGGTTCCAAACCTCGACGGTTCACCAGCAACCTAGAGACAACCGCGACATTCGTCTCGATACAGCAGATGCAATGCCAACAAACGAAGCGAAGGCCAAATTCCTAGCTTCAGGGTCTTGACGGCAACTCATATAAAACCTGAAAGACTATCGGAGATCATCCTACACCAGCGCGGAGTTGTTATGACTCATCGGGGCTCTCCAAAATGAGCCTAACCTCAAGTAAAAAGCGGCATGGAAAAATTCCTAACGCTTGCTTTTCCGACGGTCAAACTGCCTAGGAGGATTGCTTGAAGACGTCTTGTTCAGCCCCCGAAGGGATCAGAGACATGACAGTCGTAAGGCTACTCGAACAGCAAGGTTGCCTATCGAGGGATACATCAGCCAACGCGACGGTACGACGGACAAAACCCTAGTACCGCAAACCCTAACGGACCTCTGTCGTAAAGAGCAAAGGTTAACTGTGACGTTAGGATATTCTTGCGAGAAATGCTCGATTCATCTCGACTCGTGAGGAAAAGCCTTAGGCAGCGGGGATTAAAAAAACCTGTTTCCTAAGCACTGGGGCCCTGCAAGTCGGTCCAAAACGGACTCTTGCATACTATTCACGGACCACACTCTCCAAAGTCGAATCTCGATAAGGAGGGAAACAACCACTTACGAGTCCTCTCGACTTGTAAGAGGGAAAATTCTCTAGTGAGATCCTTACGACTCTCAAGAGAAAACGCACTTAGGAGTCCTCACGACCCCTAAGGAGAAAATACACCTACGAGATCCTCTCGACTCGTAGGGAGAAAAGTATTTATGAGACCCTCACGGCTCATAAATTTGAAAAGTCTTAGGTGGCAGATCCTAACCCTGTTTCCTAAGCCATCGGTGCCCTACAAGGAGGTCAAGATAGACTATCTGCAGCCACACTCTCCGAAGTCGAACATCGACAAGGAGGGAAACAATCACTTATGAGTCCTTTCGACTTGTAAGGAAGAAAATTCTCTTGTGAGATTCTTACGACTCTCAAGAGAAAACGCACTTAGGAGTCCTCACGACCCATAAGGAGAAAATACACCTACGAGATCCTCTCGACTCGTAGGGAGAAAAGTCTTTATGAGACCCTCACGGCTCATAAAGTTGAAAAGCCTTAGGTAGAAGATCTGAACCTGCTTCCTAAGCCATCACTACTCCTTGAAGTATTCAAGACGGAATGTTCTATATCACCTACAGGCTACGCTTACTTAAGGAATATGCCAATAACGAAGCAGAAAATAAAAGGAAGGAGGCAAAAGATTTGTCATTCATACTCGGAAAATTCTTACATCAATAAAGACAATAAACAAAAGCAGCATTATTGAAATGTTTACAAGGGTATAACCTCGGATCCAGGGCATGGATTGAGGAAGTCGAAAGTAAGGCCGTCTAGAGTCTTTCTGGCCTTTCTGACCATTCTCATGTGCATCCTCTCGCGCTCACGCGTGTCAAGATCTTCGGCAATGCCCTCCATCCTTTGATAAGCAGCAATTATCGTCGTCTGTTGAAAAATTTGATGCAAAATATCAATGAGTCTATCTCTCCGTTTCTTCGAGATCAGCCCCGACAGATACACTGAATACACCTTGTTTTCGGCGTTATCCAGCACATTAAGCGGCATGGCCTCGTGAAACCCTGGAAGTGCTCTCCAAATTGCTCCCAGTACGACTTTCAAAAGAGCAGAACGGTGAGGAAGCAACCAACCAACGCGTGCATACAGACGACCCATAATCTCCGCACACTGGGCATCTGTAAACTCTTGGTTTTGGTGACGGCCCTGTACGCGGATATCCTCATAAGTAATGAACTCGTTCAGACTGTATAAATGAACAGCCATAGTGCCTGAAAGAAACATCATTGGAAGATTAGCAATGAGGAAAAACAAACACAGGGAGTTAAACTCCTCGAGAGCGATGCTATGCAGACAGGAGTGACACCTGCCAAAATCGGTTATGGGGAGAATTTAAGGAAATTCCCCGAAAACGCCGAGACCCTTGTTCTAAGAAGATATAACCCATGAAAAATAAAATTTCATTTTTGATCTTCAAGATCCATGAACAAACTCTTAAAAATTCTTCTATATGATTTGAAAGGGGAAAAGCTCTATTAATGAATTAAGAAATCATAAATAAAAACCTTTTAGAGGGCAAAACTCTATTAATGGAACCCTAAAAGGGTTCTATTTAGATCAAAAATCTATGAAGAGCAAAGCTCTGTCAATGGGTAAAACCCTAGTTTATTAAAAGTTTTTAAACTTTACCTAAGTTTTAACAGAGTTCTAACTCTTGAAAGTTCTTGAACAGAAGAGCAAAGCTCTGAAATAAAATTCTTGAGAAGAAGATGATAATCATCTGAGGACCAAAGGTCCTATTTATAGGCACTGAACCGCCTCTTCAACTTTTGAGTTGATCCAAGGGCTCAGATGTTGCCACCGCTACACTCACGTGTGCGCCACGTGAGCGCAACGGTGGGGGGGCATTTGTTTCCCCAATCAGAGCAAAGCTCTGTTCAAATTCTAAGATTTGAAATGAAGCGACGCTTCCTTTTCCAATAAAGAGCAAAGCTCTGTATTAAAAATCTAAAGTAAAAAATTGAAGCAACGCTTCAGATTCTGCGCGCTGCGCGCCACGTGTCAAAAGCAGACACACCAGCGCCAGGAGCGCTGCGCCCTAGGCAGCGCGCCCTCAATCAGAGCAAAGCTTTGCTCCAAAATTTGAAATTTAAATTGAAGCAACGCTTCAGATCCAGCGCTCTGCGCTGTGCGCCACGTGTCAAACACAGGTGCGCTAGCGCAGTTGCTCTGCGCTGTGCGCCACGTGTCTAATACAGGCGCGCTAGCACAGTTGCGCTGCGCTCTGCGCTGCGTGCCACGTGTCAAACACGGGCGCGCTAGCACAGTTGTGCTGCGCTCTGCGCTGCGCGCCACGTGTCGAGCGCAGGTGCGCTAGCGCAAGGTGCGCCAGCGCTGGAATTAAACATCCCCATTGTTAGATCAAAAGATCTAATAATAATGATAAATCATTAATTAATCAGAAACTGAATTCTGTTAAGGAAAGATTCCTCAAAATCTTTCCAAATAACAAGATTGTGCTCTATAAATCGAAGCACCGTTGGATCAATGATCCAATGGTAAATAAAAATTACCAAAAGACAGAATAAATTCTGTATGGAAAGATCTTTCCAATCTTGTTAAAAACAAGAAGATTGTCTTCTGTAAAACAGAAGCCCTAGGATCAAAGATCAAACGGTGGGAAATATTCCCAAATCAATCAGAGAAAGATCTCTTCAACTGATTTAACAAATCATTTGGCCCTATATAAAGGACCCTAGACTTTAAGTCTAAAAAAACACACACATAGAGAGAGAGAAAAAGAAGAGAGAAAACCTTCTGCAAATTTTGAGAAAACTCAAAGAGAAAGAAAGGCAAGCCTTTAGAAAAAAAAGAAGATTTTTCTTCATCTTCAAAGTAAAGAACTATGTTCTTGAATAACAGAGATGAAACCATCTCCTAAAAAGAAGAACCATCTTCTAAAAAGATCTTAGATCTATAAAAAGACCAAGGTCTTTGATTTAAAAGAAAAGATCAAAAGATCTAATCATAAAAATAAAAGAAGTATTTACTTCATTCACAGATCCTTGATCTACAAAGGCAGTGCCCTTTTTTATAAAAAAGAACTTTTGTTCTTGGATCTTGAGGTAAAGCCTCCTTTGAAGAATATAAATTTATTCTTGGATCTTAAATTGATCAAATGCGCTTTGCGCTATTAGAAAGTGCCTTGCACTCATGAACTGCGCTTTTGCACTCCTTGGATCGGCGCTCAGCGCCAAAACGTGCCACGTGTCAACTATAGACACCACTTGCGTTTTGCGCTTTTAAAACAGCGCACTGCGCTCATGGGCTGGCGCTCACCGCCAAGCGCGCCACGTGTCACTCACTGGCGCACCGACAAACTAGCGCAGCGCGCTCATAAATTAATAGCGCAATGCGCTAATGAACCAGCGCTTAGCGCTAAGCGCGACACGTGTCACTTTCGTGTGCGCTAGCGCAATGCGCTCTTTCCTTGGCGCAAAGCGCCTGACGCGCCACGCGGTGCACTGTCAGAACACAATTTGTTCTGATAAATGCTATGCATTCAATACAAGACAAAAATTGTCAGGATCTAATACTCAGCATTATTAAAAAGGCCAAGCCCAAGTAAAGGCTCAATAGCCAGAACAATAAAATGTTCAACTTATATCAACTGAGCCCATATGCTCATAAACCTTCAAACAGACTTTAGTCCCAAATTGGACTATAGATCCCTAAATCAATTTTGGTTCAAGGGTACATCTCTGAACTCCTCTAATATTTGTCGTTGTAATCCTTCAACGTCTTCAGAGAGGTGACGGGTCCCGACAACCATACATTTCATAGACTATGACGTCTTTAAACTGGACTGTGGGGTCCTTAAACTCATGGACTATGATGTCCTTAACCTCGACCGTGATGTCTTAAAACTAACAACGGATTGTGGAGTCCCTAAATCCATGGACTATGATGTCCTTAACCTCGACCGTGATATTTTAAAACTAACAACGGACTGTGGGGTCCTTAAACTCATGGACTATGATGTCCTTAACCTTGACCGTGATATCTTAAAACTAACAACAGACTGTGGAGTCCCTATACCCATAGACTATGATATCCTTAACCTCGACCGTGATGTCTTAAAACTAACAACGGACTGTGGGGTCCCTACACCCATGGACTATGATGTCCTTAACCTCGACCGTGATGTCTTAAAACTAACGCTGGACTGTGGGGTCCTTAAACTCATGGACTATGATGTCCTTATCCTCGACCGTGATGTCTTAAAACTAACGCTGGACTGTGGGGTCCTTAAACTTATGGACTATGATGTCCTTAACCTCGACCGTGATGTCTTAAAACTAATAACGGACTGTGGGGTCCCTAAACCCAGGGACTATGATGTCCTTAACCTTGACCGTGATGTCTTTAAACTAATAATGGACCACCATGCCCCTAAACTGGAAATCGACCGCAATGTCCCTAAACTAAACAATAGAGCCCAAATGCTCTCTTGTTGGATCTAAATGATCCTGTTAAGTTGATCTTAGTCTAGAAATTCGACTAACGTATCCTTAACACACGTTTAAGTTGATCTTAGTCTCAAATGAGGCTAACGTATTCTTAAACCCAACCCCAAAATCCAAATCTAAGAAGATACGGATTTGGACTAATCCACGTCCTACGGGCGACAACGTAAATTAGTCTCCGTATACAATCCATGGGCAACCACAAACAAAACAAACACCCACGACACGAAGTGACCATCTGGAGAAGGAGAAAGTTGTTACCGCGATGCGGTAGCGTAATTAACTGCAGGGGCTTGCGCCTGCAGGGAAGAGTGTCCCCACAATCAAAAACCCCTCGAACGAGGGGGAATCTGACGAAGTCTGCTACATCGGCCGCATCCGTTTAAACCTCCGATACGTGGTGCCATAAATCAACTTGGCATCTTCGGAGAGGTGGACGGATAGCACCAAATAGCATCTGCCTCCAGATTCAGGCAAGACAGTCCGTCTTCCCGGTTTCCGGCGGTAAACACTAAGCCTCTGAAGGATCGCTCTGTTCAGCTGCTAAGCCAGATAAGGGCTCAACGGGCCATCATGTCTGCCTTCGCCGATGGGTACGGCGCTAACCGATGGGGAGCGACTCCTCACGAAGATCGCCGCTTCATCATGGTGGAGAAGGCGGAGAGGAATTTAGAAAACTTTATTCATAGTTTTGTAAACCCTTGTACTTTTGATCCCGTGTTTGGTGATCTATTTCCTATAGAATAAATATTTATTTAAATGCTTTCTTTTTATCGTTGACCACCGAGTGCTTCCTTTCTAACACATGTTTTTCCTCTGGTTGTATTGTTGCAACCCACATGTGTGCATGTGCGTATATGAATGAGCCTACTTTCACACATATCTGTAAGCAAAACTTAAACCGGTGTAAACAGGGGGCATTGTAAAAGAAGATTCTTGAACCGTTCAATGCATTTCCAGAATGGTTCATTGGAAAGTTGGGTAAACTGGTTAATCTCGCTTCGAACTCGGGCGGTTTTTTAATTGGGATAAAATTTCTTAAGGAATGCTATAACGAATTCGTCCAATTTGACGATAGAGTGTGCGGCAGTGCTATAAAGCCATTTTTCTGTAAGGTCGCACAAGGTAAAAGAGAGAAGACGTAATATCATAGTATCCATAGAAAGTTGTGCAGTGCCCATCATTGCGCATACGTTTTCGAATTTGGTGATAAAAACGTATGCGTCTTCAGACTAAAGCCCATGAAATTTGGGCAACAGGTTGATGAAGTGGGGTTTAAGTTCAAAATTATCCTCATTGGCTGATAGAATAGATAGACAGGTAGGAAGGGGACCGCGTATCGGGTAGTATCTTTCTTGGAGAGAGATGCACGGTGTATTCTGCGCACCTACGGGTGGTGGCAGGGGCGTGTTGGTAAAATCTGATGGAGAACCGTCCATCTCGGTCGATGTGGTGGGTGGAAGG
Source organism: Agapanthus africanus (assembly GCA_030015575.1). Classification (NCBI taxonomy): domain Eukaryota; kingdom Viridiplantae; phylum Streptophyta; class Magnoliopsida; order Asparagales; family Amaryllidaceae; genus Agapanthus; species Agapanthus africanus. The sequence goes on from JASDDO010000006.1 coordinate 316,542,435, forward strand.
GAAAAAGAAGATGAAGAAGTACCGACTTCGGAGTCGATAGCAGAAACGCGGACAAGACGGGTACTAGAATCCCGTGTCCAGCCGATCATGTACTAAGCGGGTTTAGCGCACGTGGCAGCGTGTGTGAGAAAAATTTAAATGGTTTGTTTTGAAAAAGTGCCGGACGTGAGGCTTGACTCGACAAATCACAAAAATGCAAAATCAGCCCTAGAACTACGGTCACCTAGGTCAAGCACTAGACCGCTGCTAGACTTCCAAAGGACAAGTCGCAGGATCAATTCTCTACAACCTCTTTATCACTCTTGTGGCCAGGTAAGTGCCAGGTAAGTGGGAGGTATCTGCTATACGAATCACCGAAAATAGCGAGCCTAATTAAGTAACCACTTGCCTTAGTCTCACTTGCCTAGACACCACAAGTGAGATGGGGATAAACGATAGATTACCCACGACCCTCCTCTGTCCTAATTAACCGCGATGGTCTTTAGAGTCTTGGTATAGATATTTTTTAATTAATGTAGGGTTATGCGGATGCTTTTTTTGTGATTTGTGTGGCCTAGGAAGGGTGATGAAATCCCCACTTAATCTGAATTTTGGTCTTGCCCCTTAAACTCCGGTTAAAATTATTCAAAAACAAACCAATTAAAAAACACGCAAAATATTTTTGAGCGGCGATATTTTGCAAAGAATCTTGTAGAAAATCAAATTATTGGATATCTAGAGGAGAGAGAAAGATATGAGGAATATACCAGAAAATTTTAGGGGCACAATTCTCCAAGGCCGTCGCGGTTCCGCCGCCAAAACCACCTTGTTGCCGCGGTTCCACCGCGCAATGGAGGGGTCTTCTGCCAAATTTTTCTACATTGCCTTCTTTGCTTCTCTGGTCCTCTTTGAAAGTCTCTGAATCTCAAATTACTCGTTCTAGTGACTCCAAATTCCCTCGTAAAAAGTCGCACACTAATCATTAAATATACAATTTGCGGTTTTGTTTTATTTTTATGATATGGATCGAATAAGAATTTAACCCGAATAGCAAAAAAAAATAATTACGCACGTATCCCCGGCAACGACGCCATTTGATTGGATATGAAAAAGTGTTTGTAGTTACCGCAATCAACACGGCGTCGCGTGTAGCTAGCTATAGTGAGAACGGGTCGTCTGCAGGGATGCGTGAAACTTTTAATCTTGCTTTAGACGAGTTGATTGAAAATAGGGAGAATAGTTTTTGGATCTAAATTTATGACGAAGAGGCTTGTAGGGTTCATAGAATTTAGTAGTAATGGATGATTAATTAAAGATAACTCCTTTTATCTTTTAATAGATTTAAAACTAGATCAATAGTGATGAATGTGGATTAGGGTTCTTTTTGAAGAAACTAGGGTTTTCCCACTCTTAACCCTTTATCCTTGCATTGATCTCTATTCATGTCCAGCCTTTACCAAAATAATTGTTAATCTAATCTCAAATCGCGGTCGAGACTATCAATAAATTGGTAGCGCGCCCTATAAGAATGTTAACAATTACTTTGCTAAAGTTTATAAATTTTATAAGATGTAAAAGAAGTTAAGAGATTTTATCATCCATTGATCTACTCTAATCCTACTGTCACGCCCCGCTTCCCGGTGTACGGTAAGAGGCCGCGATGAGGCCGCTACGTATTTACTCAGAAGTAAATACACTAAACGTATCTAAGCAATATAAAGTAAAGTACACAAGAGACAATTATGTAAATGAACAACAACTTTATTTATTAAATATTCTTTTACAAGTACAACTGAAATGAAAGTACATGAGTAGAAAGCGATGCCTAAACAATGGCATAACTAAAATAAAATAAATATGTACAAGTGCCTACAACTCTGGGTCAAATGGTATCTGCTCCAAATCTTCAGTGCTGGGCTTGATCTCCAATGAGTCCGAAACACCTGACAACATTCCAAAGAAAGAAGAAAATGAATGTCGCCAGCAAACAATCGCTCGGTAAGTCCTAAAGGTGAGTAGAGATAGAATAGATAGAAAAAGAATATAACTTATAATGTTTGATTATATTGTTAACGCTGTTGTTTGTTGCTTGGTACAGAAAATGCCAGTGTATACGAGAGGAGTCCCACTATTCCGGAGACTAAGGTATACGGAGCACAAGGAATCGTTCAGCCACGGTACAACGGTAATGGATATTCAGGTTAGGTGTATTATGGTTACAGTCTCGTGCCACTTCTAACACCTTCCGTACCGATCTAGCCCTTATAAACCCCGCGATGTCTTTTGTTTTGATTGTATTATTTTGTTATATAGATGGATGACTTGCCGAAACCATGATATCAGTAAATGAAATGGATATAAATGGAGAGTCATGTAGACGGAGTATATCCATGGTTCGGTTCAGTCAATATAGATTGATATAGATTGAATAGACAGATTCATGGATTCATGTTGTATTGTAGCTTATACTTGAATCACATTCAAGTTAGATTGATTAGATTAAGACCCAGTCTGAGTCAGACACTTTGAAAAGAACTTGAAATCCTGAATTAGTTTTGATGCTATCGGTAACTGCTGCACATGGACGGCAGGATTTGTGTCTTTTTCCAAGACAGTTACCGTGTTGATAACACCGTTTGTTAGATTATCTACCTTAGATAGGCAAGCACCCATATTCTCCGGCTCCCTGAGGCTCAAGAGAACTGGTCCCGCTTAAACCTATGTTTACTTGGGTCCTTATTGTAATTTAGTATAACTTGAGGGGTTTTTATGTAAAAATAATTTTGGTATAATTTCAAAATACACCTCAAGTATTTAATTATCGTCTTTAGGGTTTTCATAGATGTATATTTTATAAATGTGAAATTTCTAGTGAGTAGAACCTGGTTTTCATAGATGTATATTTTATAAATGTGAAATTTCTAGTGAGTAGAACCTAGTTTTCATAGTATAAGGTATTTTATTGAATTATCGGAATTGTTTTATACTTGGATGGTATTTTCATGTAACGGCGATTCCTTTGATTTGGAAAACTTGGAATATTTATATAATATAATTAAAATAGATATTTTGATAATAGATATTTATATATATATTTAAAAATAAATTTTATTTATTTTCTTGTAGAAATCTCATTTTCTAAAGAAAAATGCATTAAAATTCCATCGAGATCGAATGCTCCTTTCGGAGGTCTGCATCTCACTCTACTAGGCCTGAGAATGTGCGATAATCCGCACCATCCCGAACGGGATCCTCAAAAGTGGGTTGTAGAGGCGCAATTGCAAGGAATTGTTTAATACACTTTTTAAAGAAATGATTTTATAAGTTGATGGTATTTATTTGTAATGTCGTATTATCCCATGAATATATATCCAAAACTTCATCATGCTATGTCAAAGATGTGTGTTGTGATGAGATAGGTCGTTACCTCGTGAGTTATCTAAAGGTAATACAATTTTTATGTTGTTTTACGTCGAAACTAAAGTATGTGGTATTTTACTGTAAAAATACAATAAAACTGCATAAAAGATTATTTTGAGATGAAACTTGTTTTAAAGTGTTTGTTAAATATTATGTGAGAGTATGGTATTTTGTTGATTAAGAAAAAATAGAGTTTTAAAGAAAAACCGAATCGGAAGTGGGATTAACTCCGCTTCCGTCGGGTTTTAAAAATGAATGATTTTATAATAGGAGAAGAGATGGGACTTACTGGATTTTGGACAAGAGAAGGGAGAGAGGAAACTAATGAAGGCTTCGGGGTGTCGTTTTGTCACCGGAAACCCCTTGGAACGTCGCCGGAACTTCACCCTTCGCTAACTCCACCTGCACACTAAAAGGACTTGAGAATTCTTGAGAGTTTTGGCAGGGAATTTCTGAGTGAGGATGAGTGAAATATGGTGTGGTATTTATAGGGTAGGATTAGGGTTTTGAGAGTTAAAGAATGCATTAAAATTTGCATTAAAAATTTGATTAAAGGTGATTTATTGTTCTCTGGAAAATGTGCAGAGAAAATAAACAGTGTGAGAGAAGTGGGGTAGCTGAAGAGGTGCTCGGGTGAAAAGATGGGGGGCATTGCCCACGGGGGGCCCGGCGGTGCCGGCAATACCGACGGTTTCGCCGGTCGGAAACCGGTAGAGGGTGTTGGATTTGTTAGTTATATGTATTCCCTAGAGGCCATTATTGTACATGTGATGTATATTATACTGGATGCTTGGATATATAGAGAGAGGACTTTCTTGCTCGACATGATAGTATGCTATCTGGTTGCTCTTTGTCTTAACATGTTGACTTGTATAAGTGATGTTGTCTTGCTCTCAGATGTTGATAAAGCCCTTAGGATGTGTACTTGACTACCAGGACTATGATGGAGATCATACTAGTGGGGCTAATGGTAGTCCACAAGTACACCCTATAATTGTTCCTAGTCGAGGGTGTATCGAAACAGGGCATCGATATTCCAGAGTAGACTAGCGTATACGCATCTTAACCCATTTGATGGGCGATGGATGATCCCACATCTATTGGTGTTTGACATCAGAGAAGGTGTACGGGTGCTTAGTGGAGACTTGGTACACTGAACGGACTCGCCGAGAACTCCTAGATGGTATTATACCTATCGTCAGATAGCAGTTCTCTGGTAACACCGGTATAGGTTAGTCTGTCGACCCGAGATCGTCATAGAGTCTTGTGTGTCTCCCACTGTGCTTTGATTTCCACCCTACCACGGCTCTACTGAGTCGTGCAAAACGGTGGTTTTTGGGTACAGTCCTGAGTCACATGGAGGCAATGAGCGATAGCAGGGGGTTCATCTCTCCCGGTATTGGGGGTTGATGTTGCGCTGTGCTCGATTGGCCATAACATGAAATCCCTGGTCAGGGTTGCTGAGATTTACTGGTAAGTGTTATCAGTAGTTTCTCGAACCGTTATGGACCTTGCATCAGTATGACTTATCAGGCTATTGGGGTCTGACGTTATACCACCCCCAGGCTGCGATTTGCGACATATCTGACGAATAGACCGGACTGTACGGTAGTGTTACTGATTGGATTCGCAGGAGTATGAGCAGGCTTGCTTATTGATCTTCTGATCGCTCAATACCCGGGTGGCCGTTACGTTTAGCAGACCGCTTGCGGCTTGTGGGTGTTTGATATGATCATCAGTTACCGCCGGCGTATTGATGAGTCTTTAGAGTTCTACACAGAGGTTTCCTGGTTCATGCGAAACGAAGTAGGAGCACATATGTGATATGTGCGGGACTGAGATTAATGCACGTATGTGATACCGCATTCTATTCTCGCGAAATGTGATATCGGTCGGTTATATGTGATATAGCCGGGCTGTCGAATCAAGTGTTGATTCGACAAGTTGATACATTTGATATTAGTCGGTTGTATGTGATATAGCCGGATTATTAAATCAAGTGTTGATTTAATAATTTAATGTATATTTATATATTTGATATATTAACTTACATTAACTAATATTAGCTCACTTAAGAATTCTTTTTCTCACTAGTGTACACTTAGTATATATGTGATATATATTAATGTACATTATTTTGTGTCATGCTTGATGCCACATGCTACATGGGTGTATGAGACTTACACCATGCTTATAATAATATGAGGTTTTATTTATTTAAAGTAATTTAATATTAGTTGGAAATTATCATGCTTGGAACCTTGGAGAAGCTTGAAGCATCTTTGACGTAGTCCACTAGTTTTGTTTTACTTGTAGATATTTATTAACCTAACCATTATTGTTAGCCATGGTTTATTCTCTACATGAGTTAGTGTATGACACTAACTCACCCATGGTTGCTATTCTCACCTCACGAGTTTTCATTCTCATTTCCACTTTATCTTCTTCTTCCTCATGAAAAGGCTTTCTAGCTTTTCTCAAAGTGAGAAAATATTGTGAGAAAAATAAATCTAAAGTGAGCACAATTCCTACTTCATCATCCTCTACTATATTAGCCATTTAGTTTTGGGTGTTTGCTTCACTAATCTACCATTAATGAAGAGGTAGCATGAGCTTGAGTCTTCTCGACGTAGATCATCTTCGGCCTCGAAGACTTCGAGCAAACTTGTTCATTTCTTCATGTGAACCCTTACTAAAGTTCGGGTGTTCACTACTTGGAGCGAAGGGACTACTACACGGAGCTTTAGAAGTGAAGGACCGGTCTACAAAGGTTGTATTACTCGTTCACTTAGATGTAAAGTTGTTTACATGTTGTTTCGTCTAAATCTCTAGTTAAGATTCTAGGGTTAGGGTTCTTTAGTATGAAATTTTTTAAAAAATTGGCATGGACGATGCCTCCCGAAACCTTGTTGCCGCCCTAGGGAACCCAACAGGATTTTCTGCCATATGTCCCTGTCACCTCATATACCCTCGTGCACATGTTTAAATATTCAGTGACTCTTCATTTTACGTGCATTGCACGTGTAGACACTTGGGCTTCTAAAAGATTAAATTAAAATTAAATAAAAAGATAATGTGGCTGGGGGGATTCGATCACAGGGGCTACGTCACAGCAGTGCAAGGCTTTACCAATGTGCTGCAAGTACTTTCTTGCTGTTCTAAAGTAAAAACAAATACTTATAGTACACACAGGATTTGCAAATACCCCAATTGTACATTAACTTTTAAACAATTTTCTGTACATTGAAATTGGAGTTGTTACACCTACGAACCCTACCAAGTTAGGAATTACTCATGCATGGTTGAGATAGAAGAGAAGATAGAGAAGGAGACCATGATATAAATGCAGAAAGTAATGCAGAAAGTAAATACGAAATAATTAAGCAAATGATCTACCTTTATTAATCAACGTTACTAGTACAAATCCTTAGAATTTAGATTACAAGAAGAAGTTGCTCTCGATCTCTGCCTCGTAGGAAGTAGATGTTTCGTCGATATTCATGTCGCTCTATCACGTCGAATCGCGGACCTGTCGTGGATCTCTTGTTCTTGACGGTGATTTGCTTCGTGTTAAAGGTGATGATTTTTAACTTTAGCCCTCGGTCCTTTATATAGCCCCTAAATCAGAAACCCTAGATCCCATGTATAAGGATTTATTGTTGCGATCCTGATCACAAAATCACAAATCCTACGGCCATTAAATGGCCGTGGATCCGCCGCTAAGATGCCTATTTGGCCGCGGTTGGGCGGCTGTTTGGGAGAGTTAGGGTTCCAAATTTCAGGTGCCTTCAAGTTGACACGTGGAGATTTTTTAAATACCTGGATTCTTCAAATATTTCCTGAGTCTCTGCCAGTATTGATTCTACGATTTTATTGGCAGATTTTGATCCCGACCTCGATCTCCCAACCTGAGCTAAATCTGCACAATATCTCCATGAATAATATTAGTAATATTTGTTAAATTAGAGATAGTATCTTAATCTTTTTATATGGTAATAAATCTTTAAGAAATTCGATTAAGATTATTTGATATGATATGCATAATAAAAATATTATATAAATATTATATGCATATATTTTCCTTCATAATGTTAATTATAATATATAAACATATGTTAAAGAGTAACTTTGCAGATAAACCCATATATGTTCTATATTTATAATAAACACCTTTAAATATTTAAGAAATATAAGGAAAATGTTATATCAAAAGTGCAATATTTTCGACTGAACAATGCTCCAGTGTCGAACAGTGCAAGTGCAGGAATAGTGGCTTAAGTCGCGTGGGGTTGGTTTTAGATACAAGGAAAAATATAGAGGTATACAAGGATTTGAAAAGATAAAAGATTTGGGAATTACCAGTAATAACTTGGCCAGTGGTTTCGGCTTCTCCAACCGGCATTGTGGATGTCTGGCCTCTTAGCATTTTTCTCTGTGCCTGCTGGTACATTTCGGACTGACGAGGTAAAGATGGTCCTCACGAAGGTGGTGTAGGAGGTCCACGAGGAGGTGAAACAGGTAGGGTAAGACGAGGTGCAGGAGCCTGAATAGCTTGCCGCTGCGGAAAAGTGATCGTTGGTTGGGGTGCTGGAGCCGGGGTGAGACGATGTGGGAAAGCTCCGATGGCGTGAGTAGATGCGCCACAAACTAAGCACATGCCATTCACATGCCTGCAGTCCTTTACTTCATGTCCGATTCTCTTACAATAATAGCAAAACTTTGCTGGTGGTGTCCTTTCCTTCTTCTTGATATAACCATGAGCTGCCTTCAAGGCTGCTTTAGTACGAACTAGTCCTTGGTAAAAGAAAGCAGTCTGCTCTTGCAGTCCCTCAACTAGACTCCTGGTTGCTTCAAGGAATGCCATTGATCTTATCAGTAAGTCCTCAATGGTAATGGGTGGTAGTGTAGGTGGTGGCGTGTTGCCATTCACATTGGTGCTCGTATTATTGGAAGGATCCATAACCTTGATAGAAAAGAAATGTTAGGATAGATTCAATAAATTTGAAATGTAAAGAATGTATAGTTGTTGAATCTTATAATTCTTGTGATATATATTGCTTAGGATTCTATACAGAACTGACCTGTATGGGCCGCCAACAAAACCTGTCACGCCCTGCTTCCCAGTGTATGGGGAAGTAGACGTGATGGGCTGCGACGTATTTACTCAGAAGTAAACATGTTAAGCGTAAATAAGAATTATAAATGAATACACAAGAATAACAAGAGATGTGAAATAACAACAACTTTTATTAACATACTTTCTTTACATCACAACTGATTTGAAAAGAAATGTATAATGATAAAAGCAATGCCTAAACAGTGGCATAAGAATGTAAAGGAAATAAGTACAAGTAGTTTAGAAGTCGGGCTCCTCTGTGAACTGATCTAAGTCCTCCTGGCTGGACTCGGTCTCCTGAGAGTCGGTCCTTCAGACGAACATTCCAAAGAAAGAAAGAAACATGAATGCCGTCAGCGAACTAGCGCTCGGTAAGTCCTAAAAGAAAGAATAGAATAGAACAAGTAGATAGGGAAGAACTGATAATTTATACAGGCATATGTTTATTAAACTAACGTAGTTGTTTGTAGCTTGGTACAGAAGGTGTCAGTGTATACGAGAGGAGTCCAACTTTCCCCGTGGACTAAGGTAACCTGGTAGTATAAGGCCCCGTCAAGACCCACGGGACAACGGCATGGATGCTTATCTACGTCTTTTAGTATCCATCATCGTGCCACTTTTAACACATTCCGTACCAATCAACCCAGTTAAAACCCCGTAATGTATATTGTATAGATTGTAGTTATCAGACTTACCGAGACCATGGATATAAGTTGTTTATGTAAACGGTTTCAGGATGTATCAAGTAGTCATGTAGTCAAGTCAAGTCATAGCCATGGTTCGGTCAAGTCAAGTTATGTTTGCATGTTGATATTGTTCTGGTATTCAGGTTCAGGTTCAAGTATATATGTTGGTATATTGGATTCATGTTGAATTGGATTCATTTTTGTATTGGATTTAAGTTTGGATTGGATTCAGATTAGATTTAGACTCATACTTGAGCCAGACACTTTAAATAGAATTTTGATCCTGAATTAAGTTTAGGAGTTATCGGTAACTGCTGCACATGGACGGCAGGATTTGTGTCTTTTTTCAAGACAATTACCATTGATAACTCCGTTAAGTTTTTCTACCTTAAATAGGCAAGCACTCACTTTCTCCGGCTCCCTGAGGCTCAAGAGAATTGATCCCGCTTAAACCCATATTTACTAAGGTCCTTAATGTAATTTTATATAACTCGAGGGGGTTTTATGAAAAATATTTTATATACTTTCAAAATAAAGCTCAAGTAATTATTTATGTTCTTTAGGGTTTTCATGGAAGTGAATTTTAAAGAGTGGGGTATATTAGTGAATAGTAACTTAGCTTGAATAGTTCATTGTATTTTAGTGTAACTTGTCGTGTATTGATACTTGATGGTATTTTAATGAAACTTGTCATTCTTTTATTTTCTAGAAAACATGGAATTTTATTATATATTAAAAATATATGGTTTGATAATATTTATATAATTATTAAAAATTAATTTTATTTATTATGTAGAAAATCTCATTTTTCTTAAAAATTGTATTAAAATTCTTTCGAGATCATATGCTCCGTGAGGAGGTCTGCATCTCGCTCTACTGGCACGAGAATGTGCGATAATCCGCACCATCCAATAGCGATTTTCCCAAAATGGGTTGTAGAGACATAATCGCAAAGAATTTGATAACACCATTTAAAGAAAACCGAATTTTTATAGTTCAAGGTATTTTGATGAAAAGTCATATTTTGCCACAAAAGTTATGTCTCAAGAGAATCGTGCTATGTCAATATGTGTGTATGTGAGAGGTAGGTCATTACCTCGTGAAGTTTTCTAAAGGTATGCTAAGCAAAATTTTTAAAAAATAACGTATATAAACTTCATGGTATTTAAATGTAAAAGCTTAATTAAAGTTAATTAACATGAAGTTTTAGAGTGAAAGTTGTTTCTAAACCTTTATAATAGTGTTACAAATATTGTGTAAAAGTTTGTTGAACAATATGTAAATGAAAAGTGAGATTATAGAGTTTAGAAGATTTACATCGGTAATAACTCCACTTACCGATACTTTGTTTTGAAAAGAGAATTTAGCGAAGAGATGGAGGAAATAGAAGGAACTTTCAAGCTAGGAGGAGAGAGGAGAGGTAGAGGAAGATGTCGTATCTTTCGTGACGTCGTGGGGTTGCCGGAATCACCTCTAATCCTCGTCAGAATTTGACCTTGGGCTAACTCCACTTGTACTCTTCTTGGACTTGAGAATTTTTGATAATTTTGACTGGAGATTTCAGAATGAGAAGGGGTTAGGGTATGGGGTTGTATTTATAGGGTGAAATTAGGGTTTTGGAATTGAATGAATGAATTAAAATGCATTAAAAATTGGACTAATGGATGAAATTGAAGTCTCTGTTAATTTGCAGAGAAAACAAACAGTACAGGGATAATGGGGTAGGCCAAAGGGTTTTATGTGCAAAACACGGAGGATTTTCCCTTACGGACACCCACCGTCGCCGGCCCAAAAGGAAATCTCGCCAGCCAAATGTTTGAGTTGGGCCGTTGGATTGAAGTCACGTGTCCTACCCAGTTCATACAACATTTTGCACATGTTAGATTTCTTTGACTTTTCATTTTTACGTGTATTGCACGTGTAAACTTTTGGGCTTCCAAAAAGTTTAAAAGAAAAATCAGTAAAAATAATATGTGGTTGATGGGATTCGAACACAGGGGCTAGGTCACAGCAATACAAGGCTTTACCAATAAGCTACAAGTTGCTTCTTGCTGTTCTTAAACAAGAATAACTTTTAAATTGTGCTCAGGCTTGCAAACTCCATTATGTATTTTAAGAAGAAAAATTTTGTACAGAAAATTCAGGATCGTTACATTCTACCCTCCTTATAAAAATTTCGTCCTCGAAATTCATAGAAGGAAGTTGTAACGGATTCAAGAAAAATTTGATTACAGTGGTGGTGAAAAAGCTACTGAAAGTGCATGAAAAGTATGTTTGAAAGAACGAAAGGATGTACGGGTTTTGAAAAGGCTGAACAATGGGAAGGGATATAAGTTAACAAAGAAAATATGGTTCGATAATATACGGTAAAACTAAATTAAAAGGAAAGAGAATCAAAGGCAGAATTCTATGTCACTAAAGTAGAGTACCGCATTATAATTATACTGCAGTTCATAGTTACAATCACGTAACTCCATTTAAATCACCCAAATCCTACCATGAGAGTCAAGGTGATAAGGTTTAAGAAACAATCAAAGGAAGATCAAGAGTTTGTAGTTTCGTGTTACGTCGAGACAAGATTATCAGGGAAAACAAGAAAAGATTTAAAGGAATGCAATCATAATGCAGGCGTTACAGTCTACCCTCCTTAAAAGAATTTCGTCCGCGAAATTCTCTCAAGTTGCGACATGAAGCATGGTGATGCTCCAGTGTCGAACAGTGCAAGTGCAGGAATAGTGGCTAATGTCGTGTGGGGTTGGTTTTAGATACAAGAAAAAATATAGAGGTATATAAGGATTTGAAAAGATAAAATGTTTGGGAATTACCGGTAATAACTTGGCCAGTGGTTTCGGCTTCTCCAACCAGCACTGTGGATGTCTGGCCTCTTGGCACTTTTCTCTGTGTCTGCTGGTACATTTCGGACTGACGAGGTAAAGGTGGTCCTCGCGAAGGTGGTGCAGGAGGTCCACGAGGAGGTGAAACAAGTAGGGTAAGATGAGGTGCAGGAGCCTGAATAGCTGTCCGCTTCGGAAAAGTGATCGTTGTTCAGGGTGCTGGAGCTAGGGTGAGACGATATGGGCAAGCTCCGATGGCGTGAGTGGATGTGCCACAAACTAAGCACAGGCCATTCATACGCCTGCAGTTCTTTACTTCATGTCTGATTCTCTTACAATAATAGAAAGTCTTTGCTGGTGGTGTCCTTTACTTCTTCTTGATATAACCATGAGCTGCCCTCAAGGCTGCCTTAGTGTGAATTAGTCCTTGATGAAGGAGAGCAGCCTGCTCCTGCTGTTCCTCAACTAGACTCCTGGTTGCTTCAAGGAACGCCATTGATCTTATCAGTAAGTCCTCAACGGTAATAGGTGGTATTGTAGGTGGTGGCGTGTTGCCGTTCACGTTGGTGATCGTGTTGTTGGAAGGATCCATAACCTTGATAGAAAAGAAATGTTAGGATAGATTCAATGAATTTGAAATGTAAAGAATGTATAGTTGCTGAATTTTATAATTCTTATGATATATATTGCTTAGGATTCTATGAAGAACTGACCTGCGTGGGCCGCCAACAAAACCTGTCACGCCTCGCTTCCCAGTGTACGGGGAAGTAGACGTGACGGGCCGCGACGTATTTACTCAGAAGTGAACATGTTAAGCGTAAATAAGCAATATTAATGGATACACAAAAATAACAAGAGATGTAAAATAACAACTTTTATTACCATTCTTTCTTTACATTACAACTGATTTGAAAAGAAATGTACAATGATAAAAGCAATGCCTAAACAGTGGCATACGAATGAAAAGGAAATAAGTACAAGTAGTCTAGAAGTCTGGCTCCTCTGTGAACTGATCCAAAGCCTCTTGGCTGGGCCCGGTCTCCTGAGAGTCAGGTCCTCCTGACGAACATTCCAAAGAAAGAAAGAAACAGGAATGTCGTCAGCGAACTAGCGCTCGGTAAGTCCCAAAAGAAAGAATAGAACAAAACAAGTAGATAGGGAAGAACTGATAATTTATACAGGCATATGTTTATTAAACTAAAGTAGTTGTTTGTAGCTTGGTACAGAAGGCGTCAGTGTATACGAGAGGAGTCCAACTTTTCTCGTGGACTAAGGTAACCCGGTAGTATAAGGCCCCGTCAAGACCCACGGGACAACGGCACGGATGTTTATCTACGTCTTTTAGTGTCCATCATCGTGCCACTTTTAACACATTCCGTACCAATCTACCCCGTTAAAACCCCGTAATGTATATTGTATAGATTGTAGTTATCAGACTTGCCGAGACCATGGATATAAGTTGTTCATGTAAACGGTTTCAGGATGTATCAAGTAGTCATGTAGTCAAGTCAAGTCATAGCCATGATTCGGTCAAGTCAAGTCATGTTTGCATGTTGATATTGTTCTGGTATTCAGGTTCAGGTTCAAGTATACACGTTGGTATATTGGATTCATGTTGCATTGGATTCATGTTTGTATTGGATTCATGTTTGGATTGGATTGAGATTAGACTTAGACTCAGACTTGAGTTAGACACTTTAAACAGAATTTTGATCCTGAATTAGATTTAGGAGTTATCGGTAACTGCTGCACATGGACGGCAGGATTTATGTCTTTTTCCAAGACAATTACCATTGATTACTCCGTTAAGTTTTTCTACCTTAAATAGGCAAGCACTCACTTTCTCTGGATCTCTGAGGCTCAAGAGAATTGATCCCGCTTAAACCTATATTTACTAAGGTCCTTAATGTAATTTTATATAACTCGATGGGGTTTTATGAAAAATATTTTATATATTTTCAAAATAAAGCTCAAGTAATTATTTATGTTCTTTAGGGTTTTTATGGATGTTAATTTTAAGAGTCAGGTATATTAGTGAATAGTAACTTAGCTTGAATAGTTCATTGTATTTTAGTATAACATGTCTTGTATTGATACTTGATGGTATTTTAATAAAACCTGTCATTCTTTTATTTTCTAGAAAATATGGAATTTTATTATATATTAAAAATATATGGTTTGATAATATTTATATAATTATTAAAAATTAATTTTATTTATTAAGTAGAAAATCTCGTTTTTCTTAAAAATCGTATTAAAATTCTTTCGAGATCGTATGCTCCGTGAGGAGGTCTGCATCTCGCTCTACTAGCCCGAGGATGTGCGATAATCCGCACCATCCAATAGCGGGTTTCCCGAAATGGGGTGTAGAGATATAATCGCAAAGAATTTGATAACACTATTTAAAGAAAACCGAGTTTTTATAGTTCAAGGTATTTTGATGAAAAGTCGTATTTTGCTACAAAAGTTATGTCTCAAGAGAGTCGTGCTATATCAATATGTGTGTATGTGAGAGGTACGTCATTACCTCGTGAAGTTTTCTAAACGTATGCTAAGCAAAATGTTTAAAAGATAACGTATATAAACTTCATGGTATTTAAATGTAAAAGCTTAATTAAAGTTAATTAACATGGAGTTTTAAAGTGAAAGTTGTTTCTAAACCTTTATAATAGTGTTACAAATATTTTGTAAAAGTTTGTTTAACAATATGTAATTGAAAAGTGTGATTATAGAGTTTAGAAGATTTACATCGGTAATAACTCCACTTACCGATGCTTTATTTTGAAAAGAGAATTTAACGAAGAAAGAGAGAAATTAGAAGGAACTTACAATCTAGGAGGAGAGAAGAGAGGTAGAGGAAGATGTCGTATCCTTCGTGACGTCGTGGGGTTGCCGGAATCACCTCTAATCCTCGCCGGAATTTGACCTTGGGCTAACTCTACTTGTACTCTTCTTGGACTTGGGAATTTTTGATAATTTTGACTGGAGATTTTAGAATGAGGAGGAGCTAGGGTATGGGGTTGTATTTATAGGGTGAAATTAGAGTTTTGGAATTGAAAGAATGAATTAAAAGGCATTAAAAATTGGATTAATGGATGATATTGAAGTCTCTATTAATTTGCAGTGAAAACAAACAGTACAGGGATAATGGGGGTAGGCCAAAGGGTTTTGTGTGCAAAATACGGAGGCTTTTCCCTAACGGACACTTGCCGTCGCCGGCCCAAAGGAAATCTCGCTGGCCAAATATTTGAGTTGGGCCGTTGGATTGAAGCCACGTGTCCTACTCAGTTCATACAACATTTTACACATGTTAGATTTCTCTGACTTTTTATTTTTATGTGTATTGCACGTGTAAACTTTTGGGCTTTCAAAAAGTTTAAAAGAAAAATCAGTAAAAATAATATGTGGCTGATGGGATTCGAATACAGGGACTATGTCACAGCAATGCAAGGCTTTACCTGCTTCTTGCTGTTCTTAAACAAGAATAACTTTTAAATTGTGCTCAGACGTGTAAACTCCATCATGTACTTTAAGAAGAAAAATTTTGTACAGAAAATTCAGGGTCGTTACATTCTACCCTCCTTATAAAAATTTCGTTCTCGATATTCATAGAAGAAAGTTGTAATAGATTCAAGAAAAATTTGATTACAGTAGAGGTGAAAGAGCTACTGAAAGTGCATGAAAAATATGTTTGAAAGAAAGAAATGATGCAAGGGTTTTGAAAAGGTTGAACAGATGGGAAGGGATAAGTTAACAAAGAAAATATGGTTTGATAATATACGGTAAAACTAAATTAAGAGGAAAGATAATCAAAAGCAGAATTCTAAGTCACTCAAGTATAGTACCGTATTGTAATTATGCTGCAGTTCATAGTCACAATCACATAACTCAATTTAAATCACCCAAATCTTACCATCTGAGTTAAGGTGATAGGGTTTAAGAAACAATCAAGAAAAAATCAAAGGAAGATCAAGAGTTTGTAGTTTCGTGTTACGTCGAGACAAGATTATCAGAAAAAATAAGAAAAGATTTAAAGGAATGCAATCATGTTGCAGCTTTAGTTGAAGTTGAAAAAGCAGGGGCTTGCGATTGAGCTCTTGAGTTGGAGCGAAAGTAGACCAAACCAAGGGTCTATCCTACGTGTTACAGTCTATCCTCCTTAAAAAAAATTCGTCCACGAAATTCTCTCAAGTTGCTACATGAAGCATGGTGATGCTCCAGTGTCGAACAGTGCAAGTGCAGGAATAGTGGCTTAAGTCGTGTGGGGTTGGTTTTAGATACAAGGAAAAATATAGAGGTATATAAGGATTTGAAAAGATAAAAGGTTTAGGAATTACCAGTAATAACTTGGCCCGTGGTTTCGGCTTCTCCAACCGGCATTGTGGATGTCTGGCCTCCTGGCACTTTTCTCTGTGCCTGCTGGTACATTTTGGACTGAAGAAGGATAGGTGGTCCTCACGAAGGTAGTGCAGGAGGTCCACGATGAGGTGAAACAGCTAGGGCAAGACGAGGTGCAGGAGCCTGAATAGCTGGCCGCTGCGGAAAAGTGATCGTTGGTCGGGGTGCTAGAGCTGGGGTTAGACGATGTGGGCAAGCTCCGATGGCATAAGTGGATGCGCCACAAACTAAGCACATGCCATTCGCACGCCTGCAGTCCTTTACTTCATGTCCGATTCTCTTACAATAATAGCAAGTCTTTGCCGACAGTGTCCTTTCCTTCTTCTTAATATAACCATGAGCAGCTCTCAAGGCTGCCTTAGTGCGAACTAGTCCTTGGTGAAGGAAAGCAGCCTGCTCCTGCTGTTTCTCAACTAGACTCCTGGTTGCTTCAAGGAACGCCATTGATCTTATCAGTAAGTTCTCAACGGTAATGGGTAGTAGTGTAGGTGGTGGCGTGTTGCCGTTCACGTTGGTGCTCGTGTTGTTGGAAGGATCCATAACCTTGATAGAAAAGAAAGATTAGGATAGATTCAAGGAATTTGAAATATAAAGAATGTATAGTTGCTGAATCTTATAATTCTTATGATATATATTGCTTAGGATTCCATGCAGAACTGACCTGCGTGGGCCGCCAACAAAACCTGTCACGCCCCGCTTCTCTGTGTACGGGGAAGTAGACGTGACGGACCGCGACGTATTTACTCAGAAGTAAACACGTTAAGCGTAAATAAGCAATATAAATGAATACACAAGAATAAAAAGAGATGTAAAATAACAACTTTTATTAACATTATTTCTTTACATTACAACTGATTTGAAAAGAAATATACAATGATAAAAGCAATGCCTAAACAGTGGCATATGAATGAAAAGGAAATAATTACAGGTAGTCTAGAAGTCTGGCTTCTCTGTAAACTGATCCAAGTCCTCCTGGCTGGACTCGGTCTTCTGAGAGTCGGGTCCTCCTGACGAACATTCCAAAGAAAGAAAGAAACCGGAATGTAGTCAGCGAACTAGCTCTTGGTAAGTCCCAAAAGAAAGAATAGAATAGAACAAGTAGATAGGGAAGAACTGATAATTTATACAGGCATATGTTTATTAAAATAACGTAGTTGTTTGTGGCTTGGTACAGAAGGTGTCAGTGTATACGAGAGGAGTCCAACTTTCCCCGTGGACTAAGGTAACCCGGTAGTACAAGGCCCAATCAAGACCCACGAGACAACAGCATGGATGTTTATCTACGTCTTTTAATGTCCATCATCTTGCCACTTTTAACACATTCCGTACCAATTTACCCCGTTAAAACTCCGTAATGTATATTGTATAGATTGTAGTTATCAGATTTGCCAAGACAATAGATATAAGTTGTTCATGTAAACGGTTTCAGGATGTATCAAGTAGTCATGTAGTCAAATCAAGTCATAGCCATGGTTCGGTCAAGTCAAGTCATATTTGCATGTTGATATTGTTCTGGTATTCAGGTACAGGTTCAAGTATACATGTTGGTATACTGGATTCATGTTGAATTGGATTCATGTTTATATTGGATTCATATTTGGATTGGATTCTGATTAGACTTAGACTCAGACTTGAGTCAGACACTTTAAACAGAATTTTGATCCCGAATTAGGTTTAGGAGTTATCGGTAAGTGCTGCACATGGACGGCATTATTTGTGTATTTTTCCAAGACAATTACCATTGATAACTCCGTTAAGTTTTTTTTACCTTAAATAGGCAAGCACTCACTTTCTCCGACTTCCTGAGGCTCAAGAGAATTGATCCCGCTTAAACCCATATTTACTAAGGTCCTTAATGTAATTTTATATAACTAGAGAGGGTTTTATGAAAAATATTTTATATACTTTCAAAATAAATCTCAAGTAATTATTTATGTTCTTTAGGGTTTTCATGGATGTGAATTTTAAAGAGTGAGCTATATTAGTGAATAGTATCTTAGCTTGAATAGTTCATTATATTTTAGTGTAACTTGTCTTGTATTGATATTTGATAGTATTTTAATGAAATTTGTCATTCTTTTATTTTCTAGAAAACATGGAATTTTATTATATATTAAAAATATATGGTTTGATAATATTTATATAATTATTAAAAATTAATTTTATTTATTAGGTAGAAAATCTCGTCTTTCTTAAAAATCGTATTAAAATTCTTTCGAGATCGTATGCTCCGTGAGGAGGTCTACATCTCGCTTTACTAGCCCGAGGATGTGAGATATTCCGCACCATCAAATAGCGGGTTCCTCGAAATGGGTTGTAGAGGCATAATCGCAAAGAATTTGATAACACCATTTAAAGAAAACCGAGTTTTTATAGTTCAAGGTATTTTGATGAAAAGTCGTATTTTGCCATAAAAGTTATCTCAAGAGAATCGTGTTATGTCAATATGTGTGTATGTGATAGGTAGGTCATTAACTCGTGAAGTTTTCTAAAGGCATGCTAAGCAAAATGTTTAAAAGATAACGTATATAAACTTCATGGTATTTAAATGTAAAGGCTTAATTAAAGTTAATTAACATGGAGTTTCAGAGTGAAAGTTGTTTCTAAACCTTTATAATAATGTTACAAATATTGTGTAAAAGTTTGTTGAACAATATGTAAATGAAAAGTGAGATTATAGAGTTTAGAAGATTTACATCGGTAATAAGTCCACTTACCGATACTTTATTTTGAAAAGAGAATTTAGCGAAAAGATGGAGGAAATAGAAGGAACTTACAAGTTAGGAGGAGAGAGGAAAGGTAGAGGAAGATGTCGTATCTTTCGTGACGTCGTGGGGTTGCCGGAATCGCCTCTAATCCTCGCCGGAATTTGACTTTGGGCTAACTCCACTTGTACTCTTCTTGGATTTGAGAATTTTTGATAATTTTGACTAGAGATTTCAGAATGAGAAGGGGCTAGGGTATGGGGTTGTATTTATAGGTTGAAATTAGGGTTTTGGAATTGAAAGAATAAATTAAAATGCATTAAAAAATGGATTAATGGATGAAATTGAAGTCTCTGTTAATTTGCAGAGAAAACAAACAATGCAGGGGTAGTGGGGTAGGCCAAAGGGTTTTATGTGCAAAATACGGAGGCTTTTCCCTTACGGACACCCGCCGTCGCCGGCCCCAAGGGAAATCTCGCCGGCCAAATGTTTGAGTTGGGCCGTTGGATTGAAGCCACGTGTCCTATTCAGTTCATACAACATTTTGCACATGTTAAATTTCTTTGACTTTTCATTTTTACGTGTATTGCACGTGTAAACTTTTGGGCTTCCAAAAATTTTAAAGGAAAAATCAGTAAAAATAATATGTGGCTGATGGGATTCGAACACAGAGGATATGTCACAGCAATGCAAAGCTTTACCAATGAGCTACAAGTTGCTTCTTGCTGTTCTTAAACAAGAATAACTTTTAAATTGTGCTCAGGCTTGCAAACTTCATTCTGTACTTTAAGAAGAAAAATTTTGTGCAGAAAATTCAGTGTTGTTACATTATGAATATCTCGTAATGTCATTTGGAGTGACCAATGCACCTGCCATCTTTATGAACCTGATGAACCAAGTTTTCCGAGAGTACCTAAACAGGTTCGTTGTTATCTTCATCGACGACATCCAGGTGTATTCAAAGAATCAGAAAGAAAACGCCGATCACTTACAGATTGTCCTGAAGACATTGCGACAACATCAGCTCTACGCCAAATACAGCAAGTGTGAATTTTGGCTAGATTAAGTCGGATTTCTCGGACATATCGTTTTAGGCGAAGGAATCTCAGTAGATCCAACTAAGGTGTCTGCTTTCAACGAGTGGCCGATACCAAAGACGGTAAAAGATATACGAAGTTTCTTGGGATTAGCAAGATACTACCAATGATTCATCGAAGGATTTTCAAAGATCGCAGCACCCCTGACCAAGCTCATGCGAAAAGATGAAGTATTCGTATGGTCAGAAGCATGTGAAAAGGCTTTTATAGAACTCAAGTCGAGGTTAACCCCTGTACCAATTCTTGTAATACCGGATCAATCTGGAGGATTTGTTGTACATTGTGATGCATCCGGTAAAGAATTAGGATGTGTTCTACACCAGCATGGAAAAGTTGTGGCTTTTGCATCAAGACAACTGAAGGTTCATGAGCGCAATTATCCAACACATGATCTGGAATTGGCAGCCGCCATCTTCGCACTCAAGATTTGGCAGCACTATCTTTTGGGAGAACGAGTGGATATATACACTGACCACAAGAGTCTGAAGTATGTATTTACTCAGAAGGAACTAAACATGCAGCAGAGAAGAAGGCTAGAACTCATGGCGGACTTCGACATCAACTTACAGTATCACCCCGGGAAGGTGAACGTAGCTCATGATGTCCTTAGTCTCCAGCCATTAGCAATGAAGCTCACCGCTCAGTGGAAGCTACAGAAAGAACTGCATGAATTGGAGATCGAAATAGTTGTGCCAGGTAACGCTTCCTATTTGATGAACTTACAAATCCAGTCCACTCTTGTTAATCAGATCAAGGAAGCTCAAGCAAATGATACCAAGCTACAAAAGATTCGAGAACAAGTAGAAAGTGGACTACGAACCGACTTCATCATCCACGAAAATGGATCCTTGTGATATGTAAGTCGATTATGTGTTCCAATCGGTCCTGTTCGAGAAGAGTTGATGAAAGAAGCTCACGGCTCTCCTTATTCTGTACTTCCCGGTGGCACGGAGATGCATAAGGATCTACGGCAACACTACTGGTGGTATGGAATGAAGCGTGAAATAGCAAGGAGCGTAGCCAAGTGTTTGGTGTGTCAGCAAGTGAAGGCTGAACATCACAGAACTGCTGGTCTACTTCAGCCGTTATCAATCCCAGAATGGAAATGGCAGCACATTACCATGGACTTGCCCTTCCTCGTAGCACGAAGGGTAACGACGCAATTTGGGTTATTGTGGATCGACTCACCAAGTCGGCTCACTTTATTCCATTTCGAGTTGGCCAATCAACCGAGACGTTAGCAAAGAAATACATGGAGGTGAGCATAAATCTAAAGTAAGATTTAAAGCTTCAAGATGTACCATTTTTGATACCCATAAACTCATGCAGGAAATCGTGAGATTACATAGAGTACCTGTTTGCATCGTCTCCGATCGTGATACAAGATTCCGATCACAATTTTGGCAGAGTCTGCAAGCTAGCCTGGGAACGAGTCTGAATTTCAGCATGGCTTATCATCCATAAATGGACGGACAGTCCGAGCGAACAATTCAGATTCTGGAAGACATGCTAAGAGCCTGTATGTTAGAGTTTAGAGGTTCGTGGGAAGATCACCTACACCTTGTGGAGTTTTCATACAACAGCAGCTATCAGGCAAGTATTGGAATGACACCATTCGTAGCACTCTACGGACGGAAGTGTCGTTCACCGCTAAGTTGGGACGACATTGGAGATTCTGAACTCCTTGGACCAGAGATGATCATGGTAACTGTGGATGTGGTTCGCATGATCAGGAAAAGGATGCGCATAGCCCAAGACCGACAGAAGTATTGGGCAGATGCAAAGCGTCGACATTTGGAATTCCAACCTGGAGACCATGTATTCCTGAAGATCTCTCCAAACAGAGGAGTGATTCATTTTGTCAAGAGGGGAAAACTCTGTCCAAGATATATAGGACCGTTCGACATACTTGAACAAGTTGGAGAAGTGGCATACCGCCTAGCACTACCGCCCTCATTGGAAAGAGTGCACAACGTGTTCCATATATCCCATCTACGATGATATGTAAGCGACCCCAGCTACATATTTGATCACTCAGAGCTCACAGTACAAGCTGACTTAACCTGCGAGCAACAACCAGTTGAGATCCTGGACCAAAAGGTGAAGGCATTGCGGAATAAGGAAGTAAACTTGGTCCGAGTGATGTGGAGAAAGGATTCGCCAAGAGAATCAACATGAGAATGAGAAGAGGATATGCGTACACGATACCCTTACCTATTTGAAAATCAGTCCCTATGTAATTGTAAATTCCGAAGACGAAATTTTTGTAAGGAGGGTAGAATATAACGACTCTAAAATCACTGTACAAAATTTTCTTGTTAATGTACAGAAAAGAGTATTACAGCCTGTGTAAGAGTTAAAAGTTATTTTTATTAAATAAAAGAAAGAAACAACTTGTAGTTTACTTGAAAAGCCCCTGTACTGCTGTGACGTAGCATGTGTGTTTGATTCCTATCAGACATAATTTTTTTCCTGATTTTTTCTTTTTAATTTTTGGAACCCCAAGAGTTGCCTGTGCAATACATGGGAAAAGGAAAAGTTTCAGAAAATTCAAACATGTGCAAAATGGAGTAAATACAAAAAAAAACCATGTGGCACAAATCTCGAGGCATTTGCCTCAGATCCGACTGGCCAAACATGTTATAGGGCTGGTGCCGACGACTATGATAAGTCCAAATTGCTCCGTGCTTTGCACACTCGTCTCTTCAACTCCCCTCAACTCCTCTGTACTGTTTGATTCTCTGCAATCAAACAGAGACCATTCATTTTACCATTTAACATCATTTTAGTGCATTTTAATCCACAATTTTAATTTCCAAACCCTAATTCTTCACTATAAATACCATCCCATGCTTTAGTTCTTCACCATTCTGAAAATTCTAGCAAAAACTCTCTCAAAAAGTTCCTAAGTGCAAGTGGAGTAAAGTGGAGTCAGCGACCAAGCTTTTTCCGTCAAAGATAGAAGCCGATTCCGGAGCTCCCACGAAGCCACCAAGCCTCTCTTTTCTTCCTTACTCTTTCTTTGCGATTTTCAAACCGTAAGTCCCTCCCAACTCTCCTTCTTTTCATTGAAATTCATCTCCAAATCATATATCGGTAAAGTGGAGTTATTACCGATACCTTTTTTTTAAAACCTAGAACTCCCTTTTCCTTTATATATTGGTCAATCTAATTTTACCACATTATTTGTAACTTTATTACCAATGTTTAGATTCAAGTTTAATCAAAATTCTCATGTGAAACAACCATAAAACTAACTTTTCATTAAGAGAGCCGGAGAAAGTGAGTGCTTGCCTATTCAGATTAGACAACTTAACGGAGTTATCAATGGCAATTGTCTTGAAAAAAGACACAAATCCTGCCGTCCATGTGCAGCAGTTGTTGATTTATCCCGAACCTAAGAATTTAAGAGTTAAATTAGTTTACAAGTGTCTGACTCAATCTGAGTCCAAACTCAAATCTGAATCCAAAATCAAACACGAACTTGAATACTTGATCATGAACATGAATACTCGAAAACAAACATCAAACTCAAACTTGCATACTTGACTCGACTTGACCGAACCATGTTTATAACTTGACATGAACTCAACATGATTACTTGAACACATGATTATATTCTGAACATGAACCTGAACATTTTATATCCATAGTTTCGGCGAAGACCTGTAAACATAATCTATACAATACATTACACGGGGATAAAATGGTAGATTGGTACGGAACGTATATTGTGGCACGAGAGGCCACTTTAAAAGACACCTACATGAATTCACGTGTCGTTGTCCCGTGGGTTATGACGGGGCCTTGTACTACATGTTACCATAGTCCACGGGGTAAGATGGACTCCTCTCATATACATGAATACCTTCCTTATCAAACTACAAATAACCACGTTAGAATAACTATCCTATACCTGTGAACGATCATATACAACTTTACTTGTTCATTTCACATTTCATACTATCTTCTAATTTTTCTTTTAGGACTTACCGAGCGCTAATTCGCTGACAACATTTCTTTTTGTTTCTTTTTTTGGGATGTTTGTCAGGTGGACCGGACTCTGGGGAGATAGAGCCGAGCCAGGAGGACTTGGACCAGTTTACAGCTCAGCCTGACTACTAGTTCTTCTACACTTATTTTCTGTATACCATTATTTAGGCATTTGCTTTATATCATTATATCTTTTCATTACAAACAGTTGTATGTAAAGTTGAATGTAAATAAAGTCGCTGTTTCATTTTATTACTCTTATCATTCTTGTTCATTTATATGTTTCTTAATTACGCTTAACGTATTTATTTCATAGTAAATAAGTTGTGGGCTTACCACGTCACCGTTTCCGTCTATTGGGAAGCGGGGCGTGACATTTTGTTTTGATAAGTTCAAATTTAAATGATATACTTATATTTTAATGGTTAATGTGGGTGCATGAGTGAGTGGTGGAGTAGGTGGAGACATCGGGGATCGATTTTTGTGGACAGACCGATCCGATCCTACCGACCTCAATCCTAGGCCCTGCATCCGGAGGGCACCACGAAGGTTGGGAGAGAGGCCGGAGACTTGGTCCTAGCATGGCCCATATGAAGTTGGTCTCCATTCCGGCGGTTACTTCCCCTAGCCCCCGTGAGCGACGTCTGGAGCATGATGTTACCGTCTTGAAGACCACCGTCGAGGAGTTGAAGGAGATGTTGGTACGTATATTACTTATTAGTAAAATATTATATCAGATTATAGATAGTAACATATGCAATATTAATAGCCTGAGCTTATTTGGTTTTAGACTTAGGTTTGATTAATCAAACTTAGATAAAACTATCTAATTAAACCAAACTCTATAATCATAACCATACCACATCTTTCTTCATTTTGGAGTTTAAAAAGTTATGATTATCCAAATTCAAAACTTGAGAAGAAACATTTTCTTGTAAATTAAATAACTCCGCAACCAAGCATCCAATCAAAACCAAACAATTAAGGAGAGATACAGATTTACAAGTTAGAGTAAGCATCATTTCTATCTCCACTTAAAATAAACTACGGTTTTCTAAACTAGATACCCAAATCAGGCCTAACTCCCTAAGTATTCTTAGATTGGGGTATAAAAGTATAGCTCTGAATGTGTGGAATTTCAATATGTATAAATTCTCATACATAACATATGAATTTCAACAGAAATTGTGGAATCTTAACAAAGCATATGTAAATTCGCGGTTTCGCAATAATCTGATAATGATATGAATTCAATTAAAATCTAATGCACCGTTCTTACTCGTTTATTACACAAACACAAAATTTTACGGATTAGGCAGGCTACTTCGGCTGTGGCTCCACATGCATCTCGTTCGGCTGCGGCTCCACAAGCCACTACCTCGGCTGCGGCTGTGCAGACCACTTCTATAGCTCCACAGCCTGCTCAGACTCCCGCACAGTCCGTGTAATACCCAGCCCCTTTTGTACGCTTATATTTGTATTTCTTTTCACCTATGATTTTTTTTATTTATAATTATTGTTTATTTTAAAATTTCCCAAACTTATTTTAGTTTATTCGCTTCCCTTCCTCAAACCCAAAATTCCCACACCATAACACTCCCTATATTTTTCCATTTGGATTTCCTTTAAATTCTCTAATCCGTTCTTTTTTTCCATTCCCTTATATTCTCTTTCCCAATTAAATCAAATTCCATTTTTCTTTTAATTTATCTGGACCAGCCCTCTTAGCAGCCCACTCCTTTCTCATCAAATTTATTCCTTATTAAATCCCACAACCCAAACTGTTACTTCCCTCAACTCACTGAAAATTTTCTTAATATATTTCCTTATAAAAATTTTCTCAGCCCCCACACATTTTCCTAAATGAAATTCATTCCTTTTCCTTTTTTTTTTCCCTTAAATATTCCCGGCCCCTTTCTCTTTCTTTCCCTATTTATTTCGGCTTTCCCTCACAGCCCATTCTCTGTTTGGCCCAGCTCCCTCCTTTAACTCTTCTATTTAAATTCTTTTTATTTTTTCAGTCTAAATCCCTTGGCCCGGCCCGCTTCTCCCCAACCCAGCTCGCCTCCGCGCCCACGCCTCGAACCCGACCCGACCACTGTTCACCTTCTTCCCCTCAACGGCTACTTCCTTACCTCGCGCGCGCGATCCACGATCTCCGCCGTTTGCCACGCCCACGCCCTCGCGCTGCCGTTACCCCACGACGCGCACTCCCCCTCTAACCCCGTCGCCTCATTTCCCTCATGTCACTCGTTCTCTTTCCTCCTTCCTTTTCCCTCAACCCCGTTACGTGTGCGCTTCGTGCTCCCACCATCGCCGCCGTCGCTACCCTCCATTCTCCTCTCTCGCGCACCCTCCGCCGCCACCAAGTTTTCCCTGCACCCATCAACTGACCCTCGCACCCGTCGCCGTCGGCCCCCACAGAGCCCTGCTCTCGAGCTCGGTGCCCCGACGCCCTCTCGTCGGTAAACCTCTGCACCGTCGGCGACCCATCATCAACATCATCATCGTCGTCCTCACTTCCCCGACCTCCGACCACTCTCATCCTCTCTCCTCCTCTCTCAACCTCCCTGCATCACTCTCTCTCTCTCTCGTTTTCTCTGTGTTTTTTTCCCTCTCTCTCACCCTGTTATTCCTTTCTCCCTCTCTCTCACCCTGTTACCCCTCTCTCTCTCTCACTCTGTCTCGTTATCCCTCTCTCAATCTCACTGCTTCTCTCTCCCACTCTCTCTCTCAATCCCTCTATCTCTCTGTCTCTCTCACTCTCTACTCTCCCTCTCCTCTCTCTCACTGCGACACACTCTCTATCTCTCTGTCTCTCTCACTCTCTACTCTCCCTCTCCTCTCTCTCACTGCGACACACTCTCACTCTCTCTGTCTCTCTATCTCTAACCTCCCCCCCTCTCTAAATCTAACTCTCCCCTCTGCCTAACTCTCTCTCTCTGTCTAACTCTAATTCTCTCTCTCCTTCTATCAACCGACCACCACCACAGCTTTGCCCGAGCCCGCAACAGCCTACTCCGTCAAGCTCGAGCCAGGATCGAGGTTTTTGTCACTCGGAGCCGTAGCCGTCGCGGTGCTTGCCCGTCGCGCGTTCGTGCCTTTACCGCTGCCGTGCACCGCCTAGAACACCTCCAGGCAAGTTCTTTACTTGCTTACATGCTATTTTATCGTTGTTACAAACCAACATCGTGTATAAATCATACTTTACCTTCCGTTATATTATTCGGTACAACTGTTCGATGCTTGTTCACATAGGAAATCCTTATCAAGTTAGGCGGAATTGGATAAACTACTTTGGCCCTTGTAGGGATGAACAACGTGTGCAAGTTTCGTTAGATAATTTCATTGTTTATGACCAAAACGACTACCCCCAAGTTTGCCTGTAAAACTGGATATTTTCTGTACCTGAAAACCACAAAAATTACCATAAATTATATATATGCTAGATTGATGTGCTCGAGGGATCAAATCGAAGCCAACTCGACGAGCTTTAACCCTGTACTAGTTTCCAGACATTTCGGCATTTAAACTGTGATGATATTCGGTTCGGAGTGCGGCTCTGGACTGCAGTCCAGAGTGACTCCAGTCTTTGCTTGCTGTTTCGTATTGGATACCATAGAATTCCCTTAACTTGTAAGTCGCGGAACTCCGCTGTTTATTACAGATAAATCTGTTAGCTAGACAACACAATTAGTTTCATCCTGTTTCGTTACCGTTTGATATTTAATCTGTAATTTAATAGATTGGGACACATAACAGTCCCAGCAGATTCAGATTTGACATGTTAATATTAAACAGATTATAACTCCTAACATACAGACGCGATTGAAGATCCGTTTGTTGCGTTGAAAACTTTACTGAAAACCCTAGAATTCTTTCAACTGTAGCGTCGCTAAATTATGATCCCAACTGGGGTTAAGATGCGTTGCGAAATGGATTCCTGATTCTGAAATTGGATTTCCAGCCGCGTGCGCTTAAAATGAAACAGTTATAACTAATGATCCTGAAATCCGATTGGCTTGAAACAAAATTCTATGGATAGCTAACTGAACATATTAATTACTACATGTTTATCATTTCGCCAAATTACATACATATACTTCATGATAAATCGTGCAAGTAATAGACTGTTGTTTTTATGACACCTTAATTGTGCTTTTATACTGTTCATGCATCACATTATACCCATATCATGGTAGAGATAACCTAGTGACATCGTGCATTTACCCAGTGTTAGATTTTAGTGTTGATTGTGGCAAGTACGTCAGTGTTCGTGTATTCGTGATTAAGTGAAAGTGATACGTACTTGTGCACAATCAGTGTCCCTTTTATTCTATTGCATTGTCGACGTCTGTGGGATGCGTGTACGTGTGACTATAAGTGGTATGGGACACTTATGGAAGCGCTTGCACGGATGTCACAGATAAGGCATCCGACACTGCCATTTATCTTAGGTATTAGTCGAGACGTGCTTGATGGAGGTCCTGCCTCCAGTTCTCGCGCAGACTTGTCACGGATCGATTAGTATTTAGGGTGATGGTTAGCGTTTGATGTAGACTTCGGGGTGTGGGGTAGTTCAAGTGTGAATTCAACAGAATCTCGGGAGTCCCATGCCGGCTTATATATTTAGGGAGTTATATGGAGATTTACAGGGTATGTGCTATATCACCGTGATACATTCGTTACATGTTGGGCCCGTGGTCCCTTGCCCTTGGGTTCTACCCTTGGGTGGAGGACACTCGCGAGTGGTTGACTCTCACACTTGGACTGACGATAGGCTTAGTGACCTGTACAGTGAGACTTAGAGACTGATAGGGATACTGGCATTTTATTCCTTATATACTGTGTGGCATACGTGACATATTGTTATACTGATTTACTGTTCCGCTGCATTTATTACTGCATATTCATATTCATGCTGTCGTTGAATTATTGTTATTCATATTCTTTACCACTGTTAGAACTGTCGCTTGATTTCATATATATTATATTGCTATTGTGTCGCTCTGACGACCTGAGTATGCATGCTCAGTGTGAGGAGAAGATTTAGCTTGGATCAGAACTAGACGTACTTCACAGACTTCTTGACTTGCTACTCCGAGTTACTTTCGTTTGTTCCATTTCAGGTCAGTTTACATTATTGTATCTTTCAGTTACTGCATTTCTCATTACCTGCGCATCGTTTACTGTTTACCATGATAAACTAGAAGCCGAAGTGTGACTACGGCAGGACATTTCCTTGACCGTAGGAGCATGGCTGGCCTTGTCTACCACTCGTATTCCGTATTTTGGGAAGCGGGGCGTGACATGGTTTAGTTGGTATCAAAGCCAGGTTTTGCATTGATTGGGATTGCAGTTTTCCGTGTACAGTTTGGCAATCTAAGACATCCCTCGGTCTAGAGTGTAAACTTGTCATTCTTGATCCATAGTCATATCGTGTGTTCAACTATCCATTCGCCATGTTTTCGGGTGACTTGACAAGGTTACGTGGTTGCAATTGCACTATCGTAATCTAATCAAGTGACTTAAAGTCATACTGTTGATTCTTCACTTATAATAAATTCAGCATCTCTGATATTTTTGAATCTTTGTCCTATCCATTTTGATTCGTAATCTTGTGACTCATATCATTCTCGAAATTGTTGTTTCAGGATCATGTCTTCCAACGACTCTTCATCTTTATCCGCTCCCCAGAATCAGACTGTTGAGATTCTGAATGTACTACAAGGTTTAAAGGAAGCCCAGGAGCGAACAAACGACCTTTTAGCTGAAGGGCTGAGAAGACAGGTGAATCAGGCACCAGCGGGAGTCTCCTATCTTAAAGGGATCCCTATTAGACGAGGAAAAGAGAAGAAGATGAAGCGTCAACAGAAGCATCAGAAGAACCTTTGCTGTGGATATTGTAAGAGACCAGGACATCTTCAGAAGGATTGTCGCCGTGCCCAAGGGAAATGCCTGATATGCGGTTCCAACAAACACCTCATCAACGGATGCCCAGAAAGGAAAGAATTGCAAGGGAGAAACTCGTCCATACTCCCCCACTTCTGCCAAGTGAGGATTGCCGCGTAGTTCGGACTTCGACGATAAGGCGGATCAAACGCAGGATTCAACTCACGCGACGAGAATGAAATGTTACAGTAGTCGAAGAATGACTTTTCATGTTATCTACTTTCAGTAATGATATTGTCGTTTTTTTATGAATGTTTCCTTCCGTTTGAAATCTTGTATCCGTTGAACTTTTAGTTGAATGAAATAAAATTTGAATCATAATATGCGTATCATTCTCATGCTTTCTCTGTGTCAAATTCTAATCATTATCACAGTATTTTCATTCTGATCTTTCAGTTCGTGCAACCGCCTATTTTCCTATATTTTGTACCCTGAGCTTTCCTTGATGTATTCCACTGTCTAATCATGACTTCTCTTTTCAGGCCATGGCCCACCCTGGAGCAGTGCCGCATTTAGACGAGGATGCACAGTCGTGCGTTTCCTTAGATCACAAACTGACGAGTTCCGATGATGAGGCCGATGGTCCACAGGTCAACTTCGAAAACAATGATTCAGAGGACAAAGGAGCAGACGCCCCAGAGGTTGACATGATAGCTGATTCTGACGAAGAAGAAGGAGGTCCTGAAGCGAACCCTTTAGAGGAAGACCCCGAGGAAGGACCGATAGAAGAGAATCCAGCGGAGGAAAACCCCGTGGGAGAAAATCCAGAAGAAGATGATCGCATGGAATCGGATCTCGATGAAGAAGCTCTATCCGAGGAAGAAGGACCAGGAGGTCAAGACCCTATGGTGGAAGGACTTCCAATAGAGGTACCTGCGAGACGCTATGGTAATGGACGCCCCTACCTGAGTGCGCGAGCCTACCGCAACCTACTGAATCTCCACCACCGCGACCGACGGAATTTCTTTTGATGTTGTCTTTCTGGCCAAATAAATTATGTATGGTTTAGGGCCACTTTTCGTCCTTGAGAATGCCTTGTTTAAAATTTTCTTGAATGAAGTAAACCTTCTGGATTTGTAAACCTTTTGATTTTTGTTTCGCCTGATACTTATTTATTTTCCATATCCCTTTACTTTTTCTGCTGAGATCCTTGACTGTCCATCCCTACCCATTGTATGGTTTTCACCCCGTTTTGATTAGAAAGTACCGCCCCTTGATCCTTGGAATGAGCCATCATTCATTCTTCGCCTGTGCCTAGCTTGTAATCCTTCTGGGAGGAGAAAATTTTGGAGAAATTTTCGAGTTCGCTAAACCTTCACATCTTGATTCATATGTCGTACCGACCACTATCCTACCCATACTTCTTCCCTTGTAGTCATTTGTTGTTCGCCCATACATCCTGTGCTGACCCTATCCCAATCTCCTTGACCTTCAGCCTAAAGCCGCCATACTCCGACTTTCTGTTTGAGCTACACCTTCTTGTAATCACTACCCCAGCTAGCCCTATTCATATTGACGATTTCTCTATTACCCCAAACATATTTAGGGACATTGCTAATCAAAATTTAGTTTCAGTATTTCAAATTTATCAAAGAGTGTGTGTTATTGATTACTCTGTTTTGTGTATTTTAGGTACACTATTAGTATTCTCATTTTCGGTAGCGCGACCTTACACCGCGCACATTTGGTTCCATGTTTCTTATTTTCACGATATGAGTTTTCTAAGCTATTTCGAAACAATTTGATCGATACGTTTTCCTAAAATGTTATACCCTACCGACTAATTTTCACTACCTTATTCCCATTATTTTATTTTCGGGTTTTGCGCCCATGTTTACCAGTATAAATGGTTGTGTCTTATACCTATTATTTCTGATGGGTTACTTTTGAGATATTTATTTATGCACATATTTGGGTTTCAAATTTACTTAGTACGAATTGAGTATTATTGTTCGTTACTATTATTATTTCTATTCTCGTATAAATGTAGTTGTTTTATTAACTGTTCTTGCATTATATTTTCGACCCGCCTTTTGGTATGTTCGTATTACATCTATATACCTTCGAGATTTATCCACCCGTTTAAAGTAAACCACTGGTGTCCAATATAGCAACTTTTCGCTTATTTATTTATAGTTGTCGTTCTTTGAAATTTCGAGGACGAAATTTTTGTAAGGGTGGTATGATGTAATACCCAGCCCCTTTTGTACGCTTATATTTGTATTTCTTTTCACCTATGATTTTTTTTATTTATAATTATTGTTTATTTTAAAATTTCCCAAACTTATTTTAGTTTATTCGCTTCCCTTCCTCAAACCCAAAATTCCCACACCATAACACTCCCTATATTTTTCCATTTGGATTTCCTTTAAATTCTCTAATCCGTTCTTTTTTTCCATTCCCTTATATTCTCTTTCCCAATTAAATCAAATTCCATTTTCCTTTTAATTTATCTGGACCAGCCCTCTTAGCAGCCCACTCCTTTCTCATCAAATTTATTCCTTATTAAATCCCACAACCCAAACTGTTACTTCCCTCAACTCACTGAAAATTTTCTTAATATATTTCCTTATAAAAATTTTCTCAGCCCCCACACATTTTCCTAAATGAAATTCATTCCTTTTCCTTTTTTTTTTCCCCTTAAATTTTCCCGGCCCCTTTCTCTTTCTTTCCCTATTTATTTTGGCTTTCCCTCACAGCCCATTCTCTGTTTGGCCCAGCTCCCTCCTTTAACTCTTCTATTTAAATTCTTTTTATTTTTTCAGTCTAAATCCCTTGGCCCGGCCCGCTTCTCCCCAACCCAGCTCGCCTCCGCGCCCACGCCTCGAACCCGACCCGACCACTGTTCACCTTCTTCCCCTCAACGGCTACTTCCTTACCTCGCGCGCTGCGATCCACGATCTCCGCCGTTTGCCACGCCCACGCCCTCGCGCTGCCGTTACCCCACGACGCGCACTCCCCCTCTAACCCCGTCGCCTCATTTCCCTCATGTCACTCGTTCTCTTTCCTCCTTCCTTTTCCCTCAACCCCGTTACGTGTGCGCTTCGTGCTCCCACCATCGCCGCCGTCGCTACCCTCCATTCTCCTCTCTCGCGCACCCTCCGCCGCCACCAAGTTTTCCCTGCACCCATCAACTGACCCTCGCACCCGTCGCCGTCGGCCCCCGCAGAGCCCTGCTCTCGAGCTCGGTGCCCCGACGCCCTCTCGTCGGTAAACCTCTGCACCGTCGGCGACCCATCATCAACATCATCATCGTCGTCCTCACTCCCCCGACCTCCGACCACTCTCATCCTCTCTCCTCCTCTCTCAACCTCCCTGCATCACTCTCTCTCTCTCTCGTTTTCTCTGTGTTTTTTCCCCTCTCTCTCACCCTGTTATTCCTTTCTCCCTCTCTCTCACCCTGTTACCCCTCTCTCTCTCTCACTCTGTCTCGTTATCCCTCTCTCAATCTCACTGCTTCTCTCTCCCACTCTCTCTCTCAATCCCTCTATCTCTCTGTCTCTCTCACTCTCTACTCTCCCTCTCCTCTCTCTCACTGCGACACACTCTCTATCTCTCTGTCTCTCTCACTCTCTACTCTCCCTCTCCTCTCTCTCACTGCGACACACTCTCACTCTCTCTGTCTCTCTATCTCTAACCTCCCCCTCTCTCTAAATCTAACTCTCCCCTCTGCCTAACTCTCTCTCTCTGTCTAACTCTAATTCTCTCTCTCCTTCTATCAACCGACCACCACCACAGCTTTGCCCGAGCCCGCAACAGCCTACTCCGTCAAGCTCGAGCCAGGATCGAGGTTTTTGTCACTCGGAGCCGTAGCCGTCGCGGTGCTTGCCCGTCGCGCGTTCGTGCCTTTACCGCTGCCGTGCACCGCCTAGAACACCTCCAGGCAAGTTCTTTACTTGCTTACATGCTATTTTATCGTTGTTACAAACCAACATCGTGTATAAATCATACTTTACCTTCCGTTATATTATTCGGTACAACTGTTCGATGCTTGTTCACATAGGAAATCCTTATCAAGTTAGGCGGAATTGGATAAACTACTTTGGCCCTTGTAGGGATGAACAACGTGTGCAAGTTTCGTTAGATAATTTCATTGTTTATGACCAAAACGACTACCCCGAAGTTTGCCTGTAAAACTGGATATTTTCTGTACCTGAAAACCACAAAAATTACCATAAATTATATATATGCTAGATTGATGTGCTCGAGGGCTCAAATCGAAGCCAACTCGACGAGCTTTAACCCTGTACTAGTTTCCAGACATTTCGGCATTTAAACTGTGATGATATTCGGTTCGGAGTGCGGCTCTGGACTGCAGTCCAGAGTGACTCCAGTCTTTGCTTGCTGTTTCGTATTGGATACCATAGAATTCCCTTAACTTGTAAGTCGCGGAACTCCGCTGTTTATTACAGATAAATCTGTTAGCTAGACAACACAATTAGTTTCATCCTGTTTCGTTACGGTTTGATATTTAATCTGTAATTTAATAGATTGGGACACATAACAGTCCCAGCAGATTCAGATTTGACATGTTAATATTAAACAGATTATAACTCCTAACATACAGACGCGATTGAAGATCCGTTTGTTGCGTTGAAAACTTTACTGAAAACCCTAGAATTCTTTCAACTGTAGCGTCGCTAAATTATGATCCCAACTGGGGTTAAGATGCGTTGCGAAATGGATTCCTGATTCTGAAATTGGATTTCCAGCCGCGTGCGCTTAAAATGAAACAGTTATAACTAATGATCCTGAAATCCGATTGGCTTGAAACAAAATTCTATGGATAGCTAACTGAACATATTAATTACTACATGTTTATCATTTCGCCAAATTACATACATATACTTCATGATAAATCGTGCAAGTAATAGACTGTTGTTTTTATGACACCTTAATTGTGCTTTTATACTGTTCATGCATCACATTATACCCATATCATGGTAGAGATAACCTAGTGACATCGTGCATTTACCCAGTGTTAGATTTTAGTGTTGATTGTGGCAAGTACGTCAGTGTTCGTGTATTCGTGATTAAGTGAAAGTGATACGTACTTGTGCACAATCAGTGTCCCTTTTATTCTATTGCATTGTCGACGTCTGTGGGATGCGTGTACGTGTGACTATAAGTGGTATGGGACACTTATGGAAGCGCTTGCACGGATGTCACAGATAAGGCATCCGACACTGCCATTTATCTTAGGTATTAGTCGAGACGTGCTTGATGGAGGTCCTGCCTCCAGTTCTCGCGCAGACTTGTCACGGATCGATTAGTATTTAGGGTGATGGTTAGCGTTTGATGTAGACTTCGGGGTGTGGGGTAGTTCAAGTGTGAATTCAACAGAATCTCGGGAGTCCCATGCCGGCTTATATATTTAGGGAGTTATATGGAGATTTACAGGGTATGTGCTATATCACCGTGATACATTCGTTACATGTTGGGCCCGTGGTCCCTTGCCCTTGGGTTCTATCCTTGGGTGGAGGACACTCGCGAGTGATTGACTCTCACACTTGGACTGACGATAGGCTTAGTGACCTGTACAGTGAGACTTAGAGACTGATAGGGATACTGGCATTTTATTCCTTATATACTGTGTGGCATACGTGACATATTGTTATACTGATTTACTGTTCCGCTGCATTTATTACTGCATATTCATATTCATGCTGTCGTTGAATTATTGTTATTCATATTCTTTACCACTGTTAGAACTGTCGCTTGATTTCATATATATTATATTGCTATTGTGTCGCTCTGACGACCTGAGTATGCATGCTCAGTGTGAGGAGAAGATTTAGCTTGGATCAGAACTAGACGTACTTCACAGACTTCTTGACTTGCTACTCCGAGTTACTTTCGTTTGTTCCATTTCAGGTCAGTTTACATTATTGTATCTTTCAGTTACTGCATTTCTCATTACCTGCGCATCGTTTACTGTTTACCATGATAAACTAGAAGCCGAAGTGTGACTACGGCAGGACATTTCCTTGACCGTAGGAGCATGGCTGGCCTTGTCTACCACTCGTATTCCGTATTTTGGGAAGCGGGGCGTGACAGTCCGCTCCTTCATTAGTCGAATTTTTGACGACTCAGGGTTGCATCGAGGAGCAGATGCGCCAGATTACGGCGATTATCAGAGGTGGAGGAGTCGGACCGAGATAGGGTAGCTTTATTTATATTTTTGAGGATGTATGTACTTATTTGATACATATTGTATATTTTGGACGATATTGGTGGTTGTTTGTATGTTTACGATGATTTTAGATTGATTTCATATTCTTTTTGTTTATTTATTTTATATATTATGCGTGAGATGTTTATGAATATTTCTGTATTTGACTATATGATATATATATTATTGTGGATAAAGCGAGGAAAAAACGGGAAGCCCGTTTTTAAAAACATCCTGATATAATGTCCCTACGGATTAATCCGTAGGGCTACACATTTCTCCATAGAGACAAAATATCAGAATATATGATATTTTATCTCTATGGAGTCAGTAATTAGGGCAAAACGTGCCCCTACGGAATAATCTGTAGGGATACTTGCCCCTACGGCTTAGGGACAATTGAATATTGCAATATCCTTATAAAGAAGATTTTTCCATATACCTCGGGATAGAAAATACCAATTTCTATAGAGTATATAGGATATATAGACATTTGTGGATTTCCAAACAAGACCTCCATCACTACGACACAAAACGCATTATGTCAAAATCTTTGTTTTTTCACTTGGGGTTTTTGTTTTGATGTTTCTCTTGTAGGTTTTGTACATAGCACCCTTGTGTTTCCATATGAGGAATTGTTTGTTTGCTGTGAGAAATTTTGATTTGGGTCCCTTGACAAATTACCTTTAGGGTGTGGCCACATATGCCTCATCATGAAACATAAAGAGAGAACATATATGCCTATTTAGCTGTGAACATACGTGCGGAATATTTTTATGTTAATTTTACGCTCCGGATGCATTACAAATGACATATACGGAATGACCACTTTGAGTAAAAAAATTACATGTCTTTGTGGGGCTTATGAGCATGATGTCATAGATATATAAGACTCACAATCCGCATTTTCAGAGGAGCAATTGATTCTTAGGGATGATCGATAATTGTGTAATTCCGCATAACATTCTTCTCTCTCTCTTCCTCTGTTGTCTGCCCCAATTGTCTTATGGGGTTGCTTGTTACTATCTGTCTTTTCGTTGTCCGCATGCTAATGTCTCTTTGTCTCTCTGACCCTCTATCATACATCTTTGGCAGTTTTTTTGATCTTTCTAAGTTAGCATGTTCTTAATTCTTTGTTCCACATGTCTCCACTTTCTCTTCTCTGGTCTGTTCAGCTTCCTACCAGAACAATATTGTGAAAAGAATTTGTCCACTGCTGCATATCGCTAATACTAGTTAGTTATGGAAAACTTTTGTCTTATTAATCATGTTTCTACTTTTATTCGAGCATATACAATGCCTATTATAGATTTATCATCACCTAACACGAAAGATACAAATTTTATACATACATTTTCCTTACTGAACATAACATACTGCTTTTGTATGCTTATTTTGGCACATCCGACAATTCTATTATAACAATAAGCTACATTTTAATAATATGACATGTTATGATTTAGCTCAGTTCCTAGAATGTTATAATTGCTTCTTATGAAGAAAAATAAAGAGAGATCATCTTCAATGTATGGCTGATTATATATAATAATACGTAACGGAAGAAACTCATTGATACAGTACTTGCATTTTCAACAAACCCTAGAAAGGCATAAAAAAAAGGATGAAACTAAACAAGACCTACAAGAAAATAAACCAAATTCCAAGGACCCCAGTAAAATTTCCCACCCTCTATAAATTCCCAAATAAATAAATGGGAAATCAATGATT
Source organism: Agapanthus africanus (assembly GCA_030015575.1). Classification (NCBI taxonomy): domain Eukaryota; kingdom Viridiplantae; phylum Streptophyta; class Magnoliopsida; order Asparagales; family Amaryllidaceae; genus Agapanthus; species Agapanthus africanus. Next base: position 316,580,515 of record JASDDO010000006.1, read on the forward strand.
GAGACGCCAACCACAAGCGGCAGGGATCCAGCGAAGCGGCCCAGTGGCCCCACACACTAGCAAAATGAAAGGGCGGCGCCTCTCCGCAGCCCTCGGCCTCCTCCTCCTCGCCGCCGTCGCCTACCTCAACTTCTCCGGCAGCGGGTTTCGGATCCGGGTCCCGATCCCGTGGCTGCAGCCCGACATGCCCTTCGTCGCCCGCAACGGGACCCGATTCGTCGTCGCCGGCAGCGGGTCGCCCGTTTACGTCAACGGGTGGAACTCCTATTGGATGATGTCCTCCGACTCGCCCGAATCCGTTACCGAGATGCTGCGGCGGGGGCGGCTCATGGGGATGACGGTGTGCAGGACTTGGGCGTTCAGCGACGGCGGGCCCAACGCGCTCCAGATCTCGCCGGGGATCTTCGACGAGAGAATCTTTCAGGTATATCGAAAGTTTCGATTTTGATCTTGATTTGGAGTTTGATTTTGAATTTGGGGGGTTTCTGTTGGGAAAAGATTGAATTTTTAGTGGTTTTGATTCTGATTTCGTGTTGGTGCATCATCGGGAAGGGGTTTGGGGGTTTTAGGGTTTATCCTATTATTATTGGATTTGATTTGGAGCTGCATTATCTATAGGGTTTTGATTTTGTCTAAAGGCTTTAGCTTTTGGAAGACTGGACTAGAAACGAGCTTAATTCTAGATATTAGTTAATAATTTATACTGAATTGAGTAGCAATTGACATAAAGAGAGCGGGTTTTTTTTAACTTGATTTGAAGCAGCACTTTTGTCTTTTGATATTTTGTTTCAGGGATTGGATTATGTGATATATGAAGCAAGGAGGAACAATTTATGGTTAATTCTTTCGCTTGTAAATAATCTTAATGCATTTGGTGGGAAAACTCAATATGTAAATTGGGCGATGGAAGCCGGGGAGAATTTGACATCCTCAACCGATTCATTCTTCTCGAATCCTACCATAAAGAGCTATTATAAGGATTATGTAAAGGTATGACTGCAAAACTATTTCAGCTAATCATGTTCCATGTCAGTTTAGTGTAATGCCTTGCTCCATTTGAGCACAAGGTTGCCAAATTGCCATGTTCAACTTTCTCGTATTCTTGGTAGCAATAGTTATTTCATGAAACGTACCTACTGCCTAATTGCAAATTGATGCGGAAAATTGTGTATGTTTTGTAGCAGTGAAAACAAATATCAGTCGTATAGGCCGATACAGCGGTATCGGTCGGCCAACGATAAATTTCGTATCAATAAGAGAGTATATCGTTGTAACCCAATATCGGACGATATAACAGACATCATATACTGGCTATATCGTATCGACTCGTTTATCGACGAAATGCTTATCGAGTAGAAAAGGCGCGAGTTATTTTTTTGGGTTTCAACTTTCAACCCGTATCCGAAACCCAAACCCATCAACAATCCAACTTATAATATACATATTTAAAATATTTTCAAATCTCATTATGCTCTCTCTCTCTCTCTCTCCCTCCTATATGAGAATTTAGTTTTTTTATTTAAATTCTTTTTTAGCATGATTTATTTTATTGCGCTTCCTTGCATATATTCATGTCGATTACAATATAGGTGTATGCTATGATAGATGACGTGTTAGGATTTATTATAAATTTTATAAAAATAAACATATGTAATGTTCGTTATAAACTAGACTAATACGTCCAATATGTATATAAAATTTTCCGATATTGACACCCGATATGCCCGATTCCGATAACGATATACCGGAACCGATAGCTGATATGAACGTCTGATATGTAACTCGTATCGGCGATATATCGTCCGATACCGCTATCCGATATTGAAAACACTCATCCGATACGATTTCGATATCTGATATTTAATACATTGTTTTGTAGAAGCGTATCGGGCTTTAGTTTGTGTAACTTGGTATACAAAAACTTAACGGTTCATTGTCCAACAACCCCCCCCCCCCCCCCCCCCCCAAACCAAAAAAAAAGAAAAAAAAAACCCACACACCCGCACACAACACATCTTCTCTGCTCATCAACCAAAACCCTTTAAACACTTAATTCCAACTCCAAACATCTTTAACCCTAGAACTTGTTTGTGTTGCTTGTTGTAGAATTTGAGTGTTTTTAGGGTAGTAGTCTATGAACGGGAGTTAGCGCTATTAAATTACTTGAGGGGCTATAAGTTCTATACGGGCTAAACTACTAGACAGTTTTGTGCAATCAACCCAAAACTTATATAGTGTGCAATGTATCATTTGCTTGGTTCTTTGCCTTATGTAGAGCCTCAGAAATCAATGCAATTCACTATAGGAAATCTTCACCCCTTTCTTCACACTTCTTATTCAACTAGTTTTGGGGTGTTTAACCCTGGTTGGTGCGGATGCTTTAACCTAACATGATTCACTTGGAATAAAAATAAGGGGTAAATGAACATACCTTAAATTTCAAGTTACAGCGTTTAAAGCCACAACCCACGTGCGGTAATCAATACCGTGTTAAATGAACAATTTACAGTTTTACACTGTAGACATGGTAAGAAAGTGCCTAGGAAAATAATCTTCTAGCTTGTATCTTAGAATCATATACCATCATTGACATCCCATTGAGTGTTGTTCCCTATCACATGGGCTTAACTATATATAGCATCTTAAATCTTAATTAATCCCTAGAGGATAAATCCGATCGGTCCATAACTAGCTTGCCTTCCTTACAATATAGTGCATAATTAAGTTTGTTTCACTGGATAATTAGCTAGACCAACTGCTCTATATGATTAAGTGATCATGTGTTCAGTTTACGCATTGGCAGATTTGGGACTTGAATGGAACAGTACATAGACATTGCATCCCGCTATCTTGTGTAGTTAGAGAATCCATAAATGGATACTCATCATAATTCATTGTCAAACAAAACTCATTTAACCTCAAACTTTTTCGAAGTTAAGTGCCACAAATTTATACAAAATTATACTCCTAACCAACTAAAACTAAACACTCCCCAATTTAAGAGGCATTCGGTCAGTGTCAGTTAAGCCCCTAATAATCTTGATTCTTCATATCCTAACCGTTCTATAAATCCAAGAGGAGACGTGATCTTGGAAATAATTAAATTAGCATAGAAGCACCCAACTCTTACTTTTATCATGAAGTTTTTCATATAACATTTTAGTAACAAACAACACACCGGCACCTCCATGGCGCCACCAACACCTCCACCAAGAGAAATCCTTTAGCTTTAAGTCTTCAACCCTTGGTTAGTTACATGAATGGTTTTCAAGATCTTATGTCATCAGCATTTTCTGTTAAGTTTATCTTATAACTAAACAAGATTTATAAAACAGTATTGGTGTTGAGATTGCATCTGTTGATCCTTTTCTTAAATTTCCACGTTACAGACAATTTTGACAAGAAGGAATTCATTCAGTGGAGTACGATACTGTGATGAGCCTGCCATATTTGCATGGGAGCTTATGAATGAACCTCGGTGCAAGTCCAACTCATCCGCTCCTTTTCTTCAGGTAACATAACGTCACTCAGTTCTCAACTCCTATAGAGCCTAAACTATTTACTAGTGCACTTCAAAACAATAAATAAAATAATTGTAGGCATGGATTACGGAGATGGCGTCTTTTGTCAAGAGCTTGGACCAAAAACACCTCGTCACAGTTGGCCTAGAAGGTTTTTACGGCCACGAAAGAACCGAAAGATTAGGGGTAAATCCCGGAGAGTGGGCTGCTTCACTTGGTTCTGATTTCATTCAAAATTCAGCAATTGAGCAAATCGATTTCGCTTCAGTTCATGCATATCCCGATAGCTGGATTCCAAAGGCTAGCCTCGAAGAGAAAGCTGAATATCTTGCCAGCTGGGTTGATTTTCATATCAACGACAGCGAGCACTTGCTAAAAAAACCTGTACTTTTCACAGAGGTAGGCGCTCAGTTGGAAATAATGAAGAATGGATTGTATGATGGAGATATTTTATTGAAGACCGTTTATGATAGAATTTATGAGTCAGCGAAAAATGGTCAAGCCGGAGCCGGAGCTTTAATTTGGCAATTAATGGTTGAAGGAATGCAAGGGTATCATGATGAGTTTTCATTGGTAGCGAAAGAGCATCCGTCAACTTCGAAGCTCATAGTTCAACAGTCTTGCAGGTTAAATAACTTGTTTAGAGAAAAAGGAGAAACAAACAGCAGCGGTGGCCAACGATGCTCTGAACCGCTATCCTAAGGCGAGTTTTAAATAGTGCCACGGGTATTACCAGTTCTTCGAGTTTCTATAGAAATATAAATAGAGTATGGATATTGGTTCATTCATTCATTCTACTGTAGAGAAAAGAATTTCTTCAAGGTCCATAGCTGTGAAAGGGAAAGGAGTTCGATATTTGCATGAACTAGTTACAAGTGTTTTTGGTTTGTTGTTCTTGGCGAAGCTTACTGTATATCGGGGAATCAAGTCAACGGTTAGAAATGCTCATGTCCTGTAATTTCTATGTATCAGTATATAAAATGTAAACTTTATTGTGTTGTAATCTTTGTACTGTTGGAGAAAATAATATATGTTTTATTGTTTCTTAATAAATCAACTTGTGTCTGCCCAAGTTATAAAAAGATGGGTTGTTCATTGTATGGTTCTCAAAAACAGTTATGCCATCATGTTCTTTACAAATTGTTTTATAAGTTCGTTGTTTGATTGAATGGATTTAGTTATTTGTGAATTAAGATTCCTGAAAAGTCTACAATCTTTAGTTATTTAAACATCTATTCTCTTTTTTTTTGCCTTTCAAAAAAATATGAAACAAACTATATTACCACCTGGGCTAGATCTTTTTGGCGCATACTCACCCAACGAGCACGCAGGGTTTCAACATAGGAATGCCGTATTCTATGGTTTCATTTGTTGTGAAAAATAGCATCAAATTACGCAGCGGATGATCGATACGCGTGAATCGGAACTAATAAAAATGATCAAACTCGGCAACTACGTAAAAATAATAAGTAATAAAAGAAAAACACACCAAGCAAAGGACACAAAATATTACCAAGTTCGATGCGCACTTGCATCTAATTCAGCAAACCAACAATGAATTGTTTCTACCATTCAACGTAGAATTACAAAAGAATTTACTGCTCTCTTAATCTCAACAATATACAAAATTTCTCAATCCCTATATAAATCTCTCTCTAGGCCGGCCAGCCTTTTAAATCTAATTGGCTCTGTGGATTGTATATCTCAAGCCTAGGGATTAATTAATTAATTTATATAGAGACTAAGAGATAAGTTTAGACTTAGAGATAAATCTTAATATTAAAACTTAGATTTAATTAGAATTAATCCTAATCCCACTCATATTTGAAGCCTGCTTCAATCACAAGACTTGGATTCGGCCGCTGCACGTGCTTGGCTTAAAACCTGGGCCTTCATCTTGGGCTACGAATTTACAATCAATTTCAACTATCTCCACATCGATACAAATTCGCAAAATCTTTACACCTCCATAAAATAACTTGGAATTCTGCAATTCGTCGTCTCTAACTTTTATTAAGCAACTAGGCAAATCAAGTCTAAGCAAAACTTGGACTTGGAAACTGGGACCGTCTTCGTAAACGCGTCCCCCGGATTTTCATCGGTAACAATCTTCGTAAACGAAATAATCTTCTTTTCGTTCTCCAAAAAGAAATCTTTCACCTCGATATACTTAGTTCTCAAACTATAAGCTTGATGCTCCGCCAAATGAATCGTGCTCTAATTGTCGCAAAGCACCTCCGTGAAATCCTGCGGAACACTCATATCACTAATCAATCCACACAAATATATAGCCTCTTTGACAGCCTCCATAACAGCTATCAACTCTGCCTTTGCCGTCGATAATGTGACAATGAATTGTAACGTCGGTGTATATTGCACCACGCCAGTGCCCAACATGAATACGTAACTCGTTGTCGATTTTTGTCTGTCCCTATCACCAGCAAAATCCGAGTCACAGTACCCTGTCATAATACAGTCGGCTATACTGCCTCTGCTGAATAACACACTGAACCCCGTAATACCCCTCAAATACCTTAGAATCCACGTTACATTCTGCCAATGTTTCTTATCCGGATTTGTTATGTATCGGTTGACCATTCCTACTGCATGTGCAATATATAGACGCATGCAAACCATCGCATACATCAAACTACCTATTGCATTCACATATGGCACTCTAAACACGTACTCTTTGTCTGTCGCGCCCCACTTCCCAGTAGACGGAAACGGTGACGTGGCAAGCCCACAATATATTTATTATGAAAATACGTTAAGCGTAAATAAGTAATATAATAAGAATAACAAGAGTAATAAAATGAAACATCAACTTAATTTACATCCAACTTTAAATACAATTGTCTGGAATAAAAAGATACAATAATAAAAAAAACAAATGCCTAAATAATGAAATACTGAAAGTGCAGGCAAGAACTAGTAATCAGGCTGAGCAGAAGTTTTCCAGGCTTGGCTCTATCTCCAGAGTCCGGTCCTCCTGACAAACATTCTAAAGAAAAGAATCAGAGAGGAATGTCGTCAGCGAACTAGCACTCGGTAAGTCCCCAAAAGAAGTAAAAGAAGATGACTGAAGGCATATAAAGTGAATAGAAACCAAGTAATGTGAACAGATAAGATTCTATAAGCGAGTATTTAAACATGATCATTTACATGTATAAGATTGTTATTCTAACGTGGTTGTTTGTAATTTGATAAATAAAGTATTCATGTATACGAGAGAAGTCCATCTTACCCCGTGGACTATGCTAACATATAGTACAAGGCCCCGTCATAACTCATGGGACAATGACACGTGAATTCATGTAGGTGTCTTTTAAAGTGATCTCTCGTTCCACGATATACGTTCCGTACCAATCTACCCTTTATTCCCGCGTATTGTAGTGTATAATTCAAGTTTACAGGTTTTTGTCGAATCTATAAATATAAAGATGTATTAGTTCAGGTTCAAGATGTAATCATGTATTCAGGTATTCATGTCAAGTTCATATCAAGTTATATTCATAGTTTGGTCAAATCAAGTCAAGTATTCAAGTTCAAGTTTGGATATTTAAGTTCAAGTGTTCAAGTTTAAATATACGAGTTCAAGTTTGGATTTGAGTTTGGACTCTGCTTTGAGTTTGTATTCAGGTTATGGTCATTTCTTGTGAATGGATTTAACTGTGGAAATTCTTAAGTTTAGGAGTTATCGGACAACTACTGCACATGGACGACATGATTTGTGTTTTTTTCCAAGACAATTGTCATTGATGACTCCGTTAATTTGCAGTGTTGTCTAACCTGAGTATGCAAGCACTCACTTTCTCCCGTCCCCTGGGGCTCAAGAGAAATGATACCGCTTAAATTTATATTAATCTAAAGCCCTTAAAGATTTATTCTTGTTTGTTTCCATTGTTTGTATTTCTCAAGGGGGTTTGATGAAAAATACTTTAATATTGTTTAAAAATAAAGCTCGAGGATATTTTATAATATTAAGAGTTTTTATAAAATATATTTTAGCTTAGGTGGTATTTTAGTGATGAAACCTACATTCTAAAAGTTTATGGTATTTTTATGAAAACTATACTTTAGGAACTTGGTGGTATATTATTAAAATTTTAATCTTTCAATTTTAAAATATAACTTTCATAATTTATTTTTATTGAAAATACGGATTTATAATTTTATATAATTCTCCAAAATTTAATTTGTTTTAAAAAGTCGTATTCTTTTAAATCGTATTTTTATTTCTTTTCGAGACCGAATTTTCCGTGAGGAGTTCTGTATCCCGCTCTACTATCCCAAAGACATGAGATAACCCGCACCATCCGTAAATGGACTCTCCTAAAAGGGTTGTAGAGGCGCAATTGTAAAGGTCTTAAAAATATCGATTAAAAATATTTATTTGTAAAAAGAATGGTATTTTACTTGTCACGTCCGCTTCCCAGTAGACGGAAACAGTGGCATGGCAAGCTCGCGACATATTTATCCAGAGAAGGTCATTTCCTAAATAAATATACTAAGCATATTGAAACAATAGTACACAATACAAGAATAGATGGAGACTGTAAACTTTTATCAATAAATATCTTTATTTACATTCAACTTCCAATATTTACAAGTACACGAGTTTTCAATTGGAAAGTAAACACATAAGGGAAATGTCTAAACAAGTGGCATACATAAGCTGAATAAAAGTGAAGGCATGCTAATCCTATTGAGCAATTTTGTTGTAGTCCTCCTCGGTGGCCTCCATTTTCTCCGTCTCGACCGTATCTAAGGAACATTCCAAGAGAAGAAAAGTGGGTGGAATGCTTGTCGGCAAACTTGCGCTTGGTAAGTACCAAGGATAAGTAAAAGTAAAGAAAATGACAAATATAGAATATATAGATGACGAGTAAGAGTATACGTTCATGAATGAATATGTACTATAGGTCTCTATATGGTCACCATGTTAACGTTAAGTTCTAAGTGTGAATGCCAACGCAGCCGTAAAAGTATTCACGAGCTCAAATAGTTTCAACTTGTTGGTATTCAGTGGCGTAAAAGTATTCACGCCAGCCGAAAAACTAGCTCTTGTTGGTATTCAGCGGCGTGGTATTTTTTCTGAAAAACTAGCTCTTTTGGAAACTTGTTGGTATTTTATTAAAAATTATAGTCTTTCACCTTAAAAGAAAATAGTTTCATAATTATTGAAAATACGAATTCATAATTTTTTATAATTTTCCTAAATTTAATATTTATTTAGAAAGTCGTATTTCTTAAAAACTATATTTTTATTTCCTTTCGAGACCGAATAGTCCATGAGGAGTTCTGCATCTCGCTTTACTGTCCTAAGGATGTGCGATTATACGCACCATCCATTAGTGGGTCCTCTAATGAGAGTTGTAGAGACGTAATTGCCGAGGATTACAAAAATACCGATTAAAAGAAACCCGTTTTTGTAAAAGTGTGGTATTTTAATGTAAAACCTATTCTTTAAATTAGCCATATATTTAGAATACCGTGCTATGCGACTATAGTGTGCGTGTGAGGTAGGTCGTTACCCAGTGAAGTTTTCCTAAATGTATTTTTTTAACAATTATTGAAATGAGGGTTATACTAAAATTCATGGTGTTTAATGAAAAAGTTTGTTATTTGAGTATTGAACATGAAATTTTGGTTACGTCAAAAAACAATAGAAGTGAGTTTTGTTTTAAAAAGATATTAGGGTGATTATGTGATATACAGACCTATCAAGTATGATAAAATATTTAAATGAGAAGGTTGTTACGTGTTAACTCTAATTTTGTCGATATTTTCTTAGAAAACGAATTGAGATGAGAGAAAAGGAGAGAAGAGAGACTTACTAGTTTAAAACGTTAACAAGGATGAGGGGAAACCTTCGGGTGTCATGGGTCGTTGGAAAGGTTTCGGTCGTCGCGTTCGGCTTGCTACTCTACTTGGGTTCTAAACTCCACTTGGTACACAGAGAGTTTGAGAGAATTTTTGCTAGAAATTTCAGAATAGGAGAGAGCTAAGGCATGGGGTGATATTTATAGTGAAGAATTAGGATTTGAGAATTAAAAATTTGGATTAAATGAATTAAAATGGTGTTAAATGGTGAATTGAAGTGTCTCTGTTTGATTGCAGGAAAATCAAACAGTGCAGGGGAGTTGAGAGGAGTCGAAGGGGGTGTGTGTGCAAAGCAAGGAGGGAAAATGGGCTATATCGACCGTCAGCGCCAGCCCAAGAGACAAAACGAGCGGTCGGATCTTGAGGTCTTGCTTCGAGATTCGTGCCACGTGTCAAGTTTGGTGTTTACTCCTCTTTGCGCCTGTTTGATTTTTTTGAAACTTTTCGTTTCTCCGTGTATGTCGCAGCAATGTAGAGGATTTACCAATGAGCTACAAGTTGTTTCTTGTTTTTGTTGAACAAAAATAACCTATTACTCTTACACAGGCTGAAATATCCTTTTCTATACAATAAACAAGAAATTGTTGTACAAGGATTTCAGAGTCGTTACATTACTGTAACCCGTATTCTTTAAATTAAACCTACATATAAAATATCGTGCTATGAAACCATAGTGTATGTGGTGGGATAAGTCATTACCCCGTGAATTTCTATAGGTATATATTCTAGCAATCGGTAAAAAGGTAATTTTAAAGTTAATGGTATTTATATGAAATTGTTCCATTTAGGCAGTTATTTCACATGAAATTTTAATTACATGAAAAGGTAAAAATGCGAAAATATTGTAAAGTGATGTTATAGTATTTGTGTGACATATTTGGTCTAGCACAGATTATAGAAGTGTTTAAAAGAAGTGATATTAACGCTAACTCCATTTTGTCGATTTTTTATTTAAAAAATCGTCTTGAAATGAAACGAAAGAGAAAGAAAGTGTCTTACGGTTTTAGAGCGTTGATAGGATAGGAAAAGAGGGAGGGGAAGCCTTCGGGGATCGTGGTAGCGTCGAGAGTGGCTTCGGTTTTTGATTGAACGAATCTTGATCGCTAACTCCACTTGACTGACCTTAACCCTTCTAAAACTTAGAGAATTTTTCAGAAATTTTCAAAATAGGGGAGAGTTAGGGAATGGTGTGGTATTTATATGGATGAATATGGGTATAGGGTGAATTAAAAAGAATTAAAAATTCGAATAAAGAGAGTGTAAATGGGTAGAGGAAGGGGTGAAGTGCTCTCTGTTTAATTGCAGAGAAATCAAACAATAAAGTGGAGTAGAGGGGAGTTGAAGGGGTGCATGGGCAAAAAATGGAGGGGTTTGGGCTCATCTTGGCCGCCGGTAGCGGCTAGGGAGAGTTTTCGGTGGTTGGATGGGGGCCACGTGGCTCGAGTTTTATGCCATATGCTATATTCTGTGTTAACTCCTCATTTATCTTGTTTGATTTTTCTGAAACTTTTCGATTCTCCGTGTATTGCACGTGCAACTCTTAGGCTTCCGGAAAGTAAGAAAAGAAAAATATTAAAAATAATTGGGAATGATGGGAATCGAATACACAGCCTATATCACAGCAGTAAAGAGTCTTAAGTTTTTTACTTTTATTGAATAATATTAACTTATAACTCCTAGTCAAGTTGAAATACCCTTTCTATATTGAACAACTTACATTTGTACATGGATTTCAGAATCGTTACACTGTCCGTATACGACCCCGGTGATAATTTTGCCGAAAGCAAGAAGTGCGTCCTAAAGGAGTAGCTATGGACTTTGCCTTCTCCATCCCATATAAAGCGATAACTTTCTCAATATATTGTTTCTGTCGCAGACGCAACTCACCATGCTTCCTTTACCTGACAATCTCCATGCTAAGTATTTTTTTCGAAGCCTCCAAATCTTTCATCTCGAACTCCTGACTCAACTGCTATTTCAATATGTTGACCTCTGACATGCTGCGTGATGCCACCAATATATCGTCCATGTACAATAAAAGATAAATCCGGGACCCATCGTCTAATAGCCTCACATAAATGCAATGGTCCTTAATATTCCTTGTGTACCCAATCGCCAACATAAACTGAGCAAATTGGTTGTACCATTGTCTCGAAGACTATTTCAAACCATAAAGCGACTTCTTCAATTTGCAAATATAGCCATCCTTGCCATCGACTACGAACCCTTCTGGATGATACATATTGTTGGGGTCAAAAATTACACCCCGGTTGATCAAGTCAAAGTCAAAGTCAACCCTAATTTAGGTGGGCCCAAATCCAGGCCAAGTGGGCCCATGCCCAAGTTGAGCCCTACGGCCAGCCACCCCCATGCCAAAATGTAATCATGTAATAAATAATTTTGATGTAATTTTTTTTTTATGCATGAATGCAAGGAAAATGGGTATAAAGCCAAATTTTTGTAAAGCCCATGGCTTATGTGCAAAAGAAATGAGTACATGAGGCATGAGATCTGCAAAATGCCATTTTGTAAAGCCTAAGGGGCTATATGTAAATTTGTAAGCCTATAAAAGGCAACATGATAATGAAATAAATTTTTTTTCCATTCCCCTAAAAAATCTAGGGTTTTGTGCCTCATTCTCCTTCCTCAAGGTTCTAAACATTTCCTCCCTTTTTGAATTAAATCAAGAGTTTTACTCTTCCTTTCCCAAAAATAAATATTTTTCCACCAGAAAACCCACAAAGGGGAGCTCAGATCTTCCATTAGATCTCAAAAAGAAGAGATTTTTAAATTTCACCCCTTTTCTCCAAGATCCTGCCAACCGAGAGGAAGAAGAAGGAGATCCATCTCCAAAAAAAATCCCATCTTGGGAAGATCCAGGGCCAAAGAGGAGAGAAACAAAGGGGCCATCTTTGATCATTTCTAAAGATTCCTAGGAGTTTACCTCCACTAAAGATATGTTGGAGTTCAACTCTATAAATTAATATCTTTTTAGAATTTTAACTCCAGAAGTCAAATCGGGAGCACAGCTCCCAGTACAGGGACAAAGTCCCTTTTCCTTCTAACGTCTAGCGCCCGCGTGCCAAGCACGTCGGACGCCCAGCGCCCACCGCCTACGTGCCAAGCACGTGGGGGCACCCAGCGCCCAGAGCCCACTGCTTGATCATCTCATAAAACAGCATTTTATTACCACTCATTCGTTATCTATTTTGCTATATTTCGGTATTATTAATCAGTGTTTACTCAGTTAATACAGTTTACAGATATTCGTGATACAACACTGAAAACATACCCAAAAACACGGATACGACGTTTGGGAGCCGACACTACAAGCAGACCAGAAAACCTATCGATGTCCCGTGAGCTCTTGTGGAAATAATACATGTGTACACACTTTTTGTGTAAAATTGGTCCAACACACAAAGGTGCACATGGCTAGGGGAATCCATGATGGGATGAGTTGAGCAAAAGAGCATTTCTTGGTGTGATGTGCATTAAATGAGCATTTCATGCTAAAGATCTTGATGTGATTCAAAGCATCTTGTTCCTTCCAAAAATCTGAAGACAAACCAGGTTAAATTAAACCAAGCAAACAACACCAGAGGGATCTATGAGTGCTGATATGACCCCACACCAGACCCGAGCCCCTATGGCCGGCGGCCACCCCACAAAATCCGGCAAGGCCGGTCCCCCATGCTCCAGTGGGCCCCATTTTCTTTTTGTCTCCCTCTTGCTGCCTAGTCACCTTATTTTTATTGTTTGTTTAATCTGTTTTGGAACCTATAAATACCAGGGCAGTGGGCAAGTTAGAGGGCACTACTTTTTGTGAGAAAAAAGAATTGTGAGATTGTAATTGTTGCTTCTGGTGAGTTTAGTGTGAAATTCTTGTCTTTCTCTGGTCTTGCAACTTCTTTTGAGCTTGCAAGATTAGATTTTGGCATTTGATTTCACTTGTCTTGTACTTGGAACCGTTTGTAATCAAGCTTCATTTTATATAAAGTATTTCTTGTATATCTTCTCTTCTTCTCTTTTTTTTTATTGTCAATTAATTATATGATGTGTGAGTAGTTGTTTTCTAGGCTATGGTGAGGTAGGTTGTGGAATGACTTTACTTCCAACCCCTCCCTTTTAATTCTTGCATTTTACATCTTCTTTTCTTAATATGCAATTTTATTATGTTTTGCTTGATATGGTATATCGTTTTCAATGGTTGCAAATCAACCTAAACGTATATCCTATTCTTTCTTTACATTTCATTATTGCTATATTATGAATGGAAATTGAAATGAATACGAAATTTTGTTAAGTGTCGCATTTCGCTAGATAGAATATATAGCACAATTGCATATATTCTATACTTGCTAACCTCACTTAACTAGCTCCATATGCATTTCATTCTCTTCTTCAAGTTTTTAGTTTCCATTCTACTCAATCTTGATATCGTATTCTATTCCAAAGCATGTTCGGATAGATGCGGTATGCTTTTGCAATTCTAATGGAAACTGAACACTTGAAGCTCGGATCAAAATGGAACGTTGGAGGTACATGTCTTATTTCACTAATACCAAACCATTAGCCTAAGTTTTCCTTAAAACCTTTCTTCTTTTAAAATCTTGCAAATTGTGACAAACTCATCATCCAACCTTTGCTTATAACTCAAATTGATGTCATGATACCCACTCCTTGTGGTTCGACCCGTACTTTCCGGCTTGCTTCAACGCACCGTGCACTTGCGGTATTTTAAAACTTGAGTCTCACCTCATGCACTCTTTTCAACAAACGAAACCGACGTATCTTAATAACAACATAACTTAACATATTGCACGACACCGTGAGATTCGAACAGGTTTTTGGCGTCGCTGCCGGGGAGTGGCAACATCACTAAGCATTTTGAGTTATCTTTGTAGATAAACTCCAAAACAAACCAAAACAAAAATTCCTTGTTACATTGTATATCCTATTCTACATTGTGCTCTCTGTTTTGACAACCTTCTATCCTTCTGTGAGAAATTTAAAGAATTAAATAAGACCAACGTGACAAATAATTACCCTAGAGAACCCACAACCAATACGAGCACCTAATTCCTAAGACCGACCGACCACCTATTGCAAATTCCGGTGTAGCCGACCCCTTTGGAGTATTTTTGAAATTTTCTGGTTGTGGTATCTCCGGTGCACTATTGGTACTCTGTTGGTATTGTTTAATTTTGGTAATTTTTATTGTGCAGGTAATTGGCCACATATATCGCTTTTCGTACTAAAATCGCCATTTTTGTGACATTTTCAGATTCTAGGAATTTGCGGATAGCAATGGTGCAAGGACAATGGTGCGCTCAAAACTAAGGTGATAACGGAACACAGTGCCAAAGATCCGGGTAGATTGACCCGCACAAGCGAACTTTTCAACCCACGCGGATTCAAGTCAACAGGGGTTTCTTAACCCAAAAATCCAACGGTACGTATTCCTTAAACACTTTCTTCTCAAAATCCCGACGCGTCCACTACTCTATCTTTGTAGGATTCTTTGCAAGCACATTGCCAAACAAGAACTAACCCGTATTTTTTGCAGCGCCGCATTTGAATATAAACTAAAAAATGATTGTTTGATACTTTGAACAACTTTTTCATTGTATTGCGCATTGCATACCTTTAATACGGACTTAAGGGCAAAGAACCCCAACAAGATATGGTAAGGGATTTCATCCCCCTTCTCCGTGGCCCACAAACCACAAAGAACAAGCATTTTTCACACCCTCATTAAATTTAAAAGAAATTAGACTTTCAGTCCTAAGGACTTCGCGCTCACTAGGGAAAGTTAAGTGTATTTCGAACACCGTCCATCGGTACATTGTTCAAGAAGTGTCTAAGAAAGTGTGAAGGCTCAACTGCCGAAAGAGAGAAGGTTTTGTAATTAAGGAACCTCACGAAAGCGAGGGAAAACCTCCCTTCCTCTCTGCACTTACCTGGCTTCTCGATCAGTCTATTTTAGGCCCGTTTCGCAGTACATTTTTACTTCACAAAGCAAGTTTTTTGAGCAGGTCTAATTGACCTAGGTAACCCTAGACTGATTAGGTATGTGCAGTGTGTCTTGTTTGTAATCTTGTTACACCTTTTCGTGTGTTTTTTTGGTTGTGAATATTTTGGTAAACACACCTTTTCTTCCCTTTCCTTACCACTTCCGGATAGTGCATGTCAGCTTGGACTAGAAATTCACAATCTCGATTAGTCCGGTTTGTACCTGTGTCTTCCGACTCTTCTATACCTTCTGATTCTTCGGAACCTTCTGAGACCTTCTTTCCTTCTTCCTCATCGGAGCCATCCGATTCCACACCTTCACTTTCTTCTCCAACACCACCAACAATGATGGAGCAAACGATCGTTGAGCAACAGGAGGCGACGTTACAGGACAGATGTTACCCACACCGTTCATCCCTTCCTTCATGCATAGTGTTGCCTACCATTGCGGCAAACAACTATGAGATCAAGCCGCAATTCATACCACTACTCCCCAAATTTCACGGACTCGAGTCCGAAGATGCTTACCTGTTAATCAGTGAATTTGAAGGAGTATGTGCGATGATGAAGATTCACGGAGTGGGAGAGGATGTCGTTAAGCTCAAATTCATTCCCTTTGCGCTTAAGGATAATGCGAAAAGTTGGTTAAACAGTTTGCCAGCTAGATCAATCATGACTTGGGATGACTTTGTGAAGGTTTTTCTAAAATTTTTTTACCCTATCCATAAAACCGTGCGAATTCGCAATGAACTCCACAATTTCAAACAAAAAGAGGGTGAAATATTTTGGAAATGCTTAGAGAGGTTTAAAGACATCTTGATCAAGTGTCCCCATCACGGGTTAGAAAAGTGGAGGTTATGTCAGATTGTCTATGAAGGGTTAGACTCCAGTTCCCGCATGATGCTAGAATCCATGTGCTAGTGCAAATTCCTGAGCTACGGTGCTATGGACGCTTGGAACTTTTTAGAGGAACTGGCTGACAAGACCATCCAGTGGGAGAGTGTGAGTGAGAAACCAACTGTGACCAGGAGCGGTGTACAAATAGTTGACACCTCTATAGCTGCCGAAGCCAAAATCGCCGCTCTTGTACGGCGAATGGAAGCTTTAGAGGGCAAAAATTCACCGCTACCAGTCAATCAAATTTCTCCGACTTTGTGCGCTAACTGTCAGCATCCTAGCCACATAATGGAAGAATGTCCGTTTCTCGTTGGGTTCCAGGGACCTGAAAACGTTAATGAGCTGTATCAAAACCAGCATCCCAGGAACGACTCCTTCACACCGACATACAACCCTGGTTGGAAGAATCATCCCAATTTTGCTTGGAATCAGGCCCCTTTTCAAAACAACAATTCAAACCTGCCTTTCCAGCAATTTCAAAATTCAAATTTTCAAAACCAAAAATTGGGATACTCAACCAACCAGCCCCAGCAGCCCCAACAGCTGAATCAGCACAACCCAACCTTTGCACCCCCTGGGTTCGCCCAAGACGACAAGAGGGTGACATCCATAGAAAAAGGGTTAGAAGCTTTGATTAAAACTTCTGCGCAAACTTCATCTAGTTTGGCTACCTTTATGCAAACATCCGGTCAATTGCATAGCGCGAACACTCAAGCGATAGCCAGATTAGAAATCCAAATCAGTCAACTGGCTGCAGCAGTTAATGAACGTGAGATGGGACCATTTCTCTCTCAGCCCGTGATGAACCTAAGAGAGCAGAGAAACAACAACGCTCATGTTGTTCAGACGAACAATATTCAAAATGCGAACGCCGTCACCGTCCTCAGGTCAGGACGAATGTTTGACAACAAGGTTGTCAACCCCAATGACTCATCTAAACGTGCGATTGTCAGTTTACCAGCGCGTATTTCATCTTCTGCTCCTCATTATAGTCCATCCTCATCTTCTTCTTCTTCTTCTTCTTCTGCTTCTTCGTCGTCGTCTGCTGCACATCCTTCAAAGCAACTTGAGAATTCGCCACACGACCACACTGATGATCAAGCAAGAACATTCCCGTCTTCTGCACCTATTCCATCTGCAGCTTCTCCAAACTCAGTGTTTGGACCTAAGGCTCCCTATCCTAATAGGTTGAAATCAAAGAAGCCTTCTGCAAATATGGAAAATGTGTTAGAGGTTTTTAAACGCTGTGAGGTCAACATTCCTTTGTTGGACGTCGTCCAACAAGTTCCGGCATACGCAAAATTTCTGAAGGACTTGTGCACCCAAAAACGACGCACAAACGTCCCCGAAACCGTCTTCTTGGCCGCCACTCTGAGCGATGTTTTGTCCAAGTTCATTCCTGTGAAATATAAGGACCCAGACTGTCCTACTATTTCTTGCACCATTGGGGACAAACAAATTAACTGGGCCTTGTTAGACTTAGGGGCAAGTATGAACCTCCTCCCCTACTCAGTTTACAAACAACTGGGATTGGGAGGACTCAAGCCGACCAGAGTGACTCTGCAACTGGCAGATCGTTCAACAAAAGTACCGAGGGGAGAAATTGATGATGTTCTAATCAAGGTCGGGGAATTCATATTCCCCGTAGACTTCATTGTGTTAGAGACTGAGCCCGTCACCAATCCCAGCGGTCAAATTCCAGTCATACTAGGACGGCCTTTCCTAGCCACATCCAACGCGTTAATAAACTGTCATAATGGGTCCATGAAACTTTCTTTTGGGAACATGACATTGGACCTCAACATTTTCACACTAGGAAACCAGGCGAGTAAGAAACACGATGATACTTTTGAAATCAACGCTGTATACAATATGTCTGAGGAGGGGACATTTGACTTCAAAACTGAGTGTCTGGACGAGACTTTTGAAGAACTATTTTTTGAGGAGCTTCTTTTCCTTGAGAAGCTAAATCCTGAACAGGCGTCTGATTGATCTCAAAAATATCTAGTAACCGCAATCAAGAACGGCGTCGCTTGGTATCTAGCCGGTGAGTACGGGTCGGTCCACAGGGATTTTGTGAATTTCCTAACCGCTCTAACGAGTTAATTCCGATGGGAGCCGGATTGTTTAAATCTAAAAACTAAATTAATCTATATCTAAATCTTGCTAGGGTTAGGTCTAAGTTAAGTTTGGAAAGTCTATAAATCTCACCGCTTTCTATACCCATATGAAGATCTATTAGGAGTTATGGTAATTATTAATAAAAGGGATTAGAACCATCGGGAAGATGTTTCTTCCTCTAGCTTCTTGTCCTTCCTTTATCAATCCTTACCCTAACCTCCATGGAAAACAATCACAACCGGGCCTTTATACTACGCTATCACCGCTACCTCGTGGGATAGGGTGCCGCAGGGAGCGGTATGTGCATGTATGCATAGAGTCCTATGAAAATATATAACGGGAAAGAAAGGGATGAGAGATCTTCGTCTCTCAAACCTTTTCCAAAGCTAACCCTAACAAGCGAGGAGAATACTCACTCATTAGGGAATTGAAGAACATTTATCCAGGGCAAGGAATTAAATTTAACTAGGGTAAGAAATTGAAATTTAACCAGGGCAAGGAATAAAAATTACCTAGGGCGAGAAAATAAATTGATGCTCTCCAAAAGAAATCTGAATTTTATTAATGAAGGGAGGCATCAACTAATACAAGGATTTGGGCTTCTATTTATAGGACATAGAAAACCCTAGGTTTACAATTGCCGCACGTCTGCATTTACTAAAATACCCCTAGGTTGACTAGTCAGAGCCACCATGTATTATGGTAAAATATAATTCCACTATAGACTTAGTACGGCCGCGGAACCGCGGCCGCAGGCCCTATTTGGCCGCGGTTCCGCAGCCCAATAAGTGTGTTGGCTTATCATGTTTCTTGTGCTGGCTCTTCTTGACTTGTTCTTTCTGTTTTTACAGGTCTTTTCTCAGATTGGCTTCTACGTCTTCTCCAGATCTTCACAGTGAGTAATGCTGTGGACTTCTAACCGTTCGCTTTGTGTCGACGTCTTGAACCTTGCTTTGTGAACTGCTCTTTATGTAGGCTTGATCAAGATCCTTCTATTTGTTGGTTGTAGTTCCACTTTTGCATCGTCTTTTATCTTTTTTCACTGTTTTACATCCAAGAACCTGTAACCTGTACTATTGAGCAGACATGGGTAAAAAGCACCTGTTTATTTGTAAAATACATAAGAATGGGGAATATAATAATGCAATATTATGGTATGAACAAATACCCCCAAACTTATCTTTTGCTCGTCCTCGAGCAAACTTAGTTTTATTCTCGACAAAAAACCTAACCTCACTTTCGTAGGGAAACGCGATTGCACTGAGCTCGTGCAACAAGCCGTTAAACCTTTAGGTGTCCCTAGTAGGAGGAGTGTTGTCTCATGAGGGTTTTCAGCAGATACTACCCACAAAATCCTATCAATTAGGCCCATTGACTTTTATTCTCCAATTAGGTTTTCTAACAAGGAATTCTATTATCGTCGACTTGTAAATTATCCACCCATATTCTTCACACTTCCTCATCATTTAACTTAAGATTATATATGTTCTATAGACTTACTTAGCTTTCGGCATCTCTTAAGTTTTCCTTCTAGGGTTCCATCTCCACTTAGGAATTTTTATCAACTCTACTAAAGATACAAGTTCTATTCTTCATTCCTCTCTCTTATCTAAACTCCAATCACATATCCCCTACGTGTGTGTATAGATCACCCCTACACTTGGAAATTCAAATCAAGCAATCATACTCTTGTCCGTTGTCCAAAGTACTTCTTAATTGGTGAATTTTTAATTGAATTTTGCCTACACATCCTTCATGCGACCGTTAATACTTCTTGAGGTACCAACAACCGATTACAAGATGTGTTTGCACATTAAAACGTAATTCCTAGCTTTGCAACACCCAAGGCTTTTTAGCAGTGACTCCCAAACCAGTTGGTCTAAGGCACTAGGTGATGAAGCACCCTCGCTAAATATTTTTTCTATTTTTGCAGCCTTAAGTAATCACAAAAACCAGTGTTCATTTTTTTCCTTTATTCACACTTTTTTCCCCATCTTACTAAGGACTTTAGACAAGAGCATTTCAAGGTCTCCTCTACTATTCCAAGTTTCAAGGTGCGTGATTGTGCAATTTGTAGGGTATACGTTTTCAGAATCCAGACTTAAGCTAGGAATTATTTTTCAAACTTATACTCTAATAAAAATATTAATACTTTTCCTTTGTTTCGACTTAGCCCAAGAAGTGAACTCAAAATTTTGCCTATTTCTAAATAAACTACAAAGACATATACTTTCTACCGTTAAACTTTAAGGAAGGTTATTTTTAGGGTTTTTAATTTACTAAGTCTAAGATCTAGTTGTTCCTAACTAGTTAACCTATTCGTCAAACTTAAATCAAATAAAGCCAAAATTGAATACATTAATTTTTATAATTTTTTAAATTTTTATGGGTTTTAAAATAAGTATGCAAATGCAAAAATATACACATGAATGCGAAGGAAGAAGACTTACCGAGCATACCCCCAAACTTAAACTTGACAGTGTCCTCACTGTCATGCCACACCAAGAGGGTCAAAATTGTCGGCACTCCCCTGCTTATTTATTTATAATTTTTTTTTTGTTAAAAGAAAAACAAAATATATATGCAACAAGGTTCCCCCCAAACTTAAGTAAAACATCGTTAATGTGCAGAGTTAGGGAGGAGAAAAATCAAACTATACAAGGCCTTACACAGACCAAATGTTAGCACCAACCATTCAAAAATTCTATCGTGATAATGGTGGGGTTGGTGAAAGAATGGAGTGTAAAGAAAAGAAATGAGAAGCACACGAGACCGTGTGAGAAGAAGAGTAGAATAAGGTCTCGGTGGAGGGGAAGAATGACGGAAGGGAATAAGACATGGTAGGGGTTCTACTTCTTCAAGAGGGGGTTGATTAATCACAAAAGTTGTATCGTTTAAGAATGCGAGTTCGTCGGCGAAAATATCTTCGAAGCTTTCATCGAAGGTCCAAATGAAAATTATCGAACTCAAAATATCAGATTGTGATTCATCAACACTCGGTATCATTAGAGGAAGATTAAAAGAACCAAAGAAAGTGGGAATACGAACTTGAGGGTGGGGATGGAGTGTATAAATTAGCACAATTTGTAACGACCGATCTGTAAAAAGCGATTGTGCTAATCTATCAACCCGCGGAAAAATGAGATTAACTCCCTCAAGATTCATGAGCAAACATGGGTACGTCGAACTTGGTATTAGAGATGAAAGCGTAACGGTCTCTTGCAAGGTCGGGACGATAGGAAGGATGAAAGGGAGTGAATTAGGGATAGTTTCATTCTCACCGTAGTAAACTGTCTCGAACTTGAAAGATTCCATCAATGGTTCGAAACGACTGTAAGCAACCGAGTCTGATGGTTCAATCAACTCATCTGAAAATTCAAAGGACTCAAACTCGGGCGGTGAGTCATCAACATCGTCCGAAAAAGTAAAACACTCGTAAGTGTTATCGGCTGTGAGAACTGTGTCAGATTCAAAGGGAAATTTGTCAAGCTCACAGTTTTCAAGCGTGATCTTTTGCGTGGTCGGAACGATGGAAATGAGGGAGGGTGATATAACAGTTAAAGGTTCAGGAGGATGAATTGGAAAATCCGACACATCAAACAAAAATGGTTCAACCTCAATATTATCCTCAATACTCTCCTCAATACTATTCTCATAATTCTCCTCAATATTTATCTCATCCATGCCATTATTATCAAAATCAAGACGCATATGAAGTTCGAGAGAAACATTTAATGACTCGGGATGATGAATTGGACATAAAGTTTCAATCAAATCTACGGGTTCATCATCCAAAATATTCTCGGCGTCTATATCCTCAATCAAGTGAAAATCAATTTTTTCTGACACCTCATCAAAAGCATCGATATTTATCAATTTAGGTTCTAGAGTGGAGGTGTAAAGGTCAAAAGGATTAGGTGTGGTTTCACTCGAAAGGGGTTCTTCACAATCTGGCAAATCAAGCACTACAAAGTCACACAACTCGTTAGATGTTTTATTTTCAACTTGTGAATCATTTAGGACAATCGATGGGAAACCGGAGTTGTTGGCTTCAATTGGGTATGGGTAGGTTTGATTTGGAAAAGTGTAGAACTCATTCTCTCCTCTCAAATTCTCACTCTGTCCAACCGCCTCCTCATACATTGACAAATTTGAAGCTAGTTGGAAACTAGCTACCGGTTCACTAGGTTGTATAAGGGCGGATATGGACGCATCCACATTTCTTATCATTTTGTTTGTTGCTAACATATAAGCTTCCAACGACTGTTCCAAACTAGACATGGGTTGTGAAGGGGTTTCGGTAAAAGAGTCGAAATTGTTTGAATATGCGAAACTCCCAAATGGCTGTGTAGAAGCAATGTCTAGTGAAGGTGGGAAAGTCGGGTAAGACTGGTAGGAATTGGATGGTTGGACAGGAGTAGGATCAACAGTTGTATAAAAAGGTGAATGAAATTGTTGATCACTATAACTGGATGTGTGGAGAGGAGTGAAAGATCGGCTACGAGATTGAGCAATATGCTCAGCAATAGACATTGGTTTAGGAGTTAAAGTAGGACTCGAATAAGTGGTATCAACGTAAGAAGGTGGTGAAGGTTGACATGGTTGACACAAAGTGGGTTGCAACGTCGAACTGTTTCTCCTAGACGCTTCTATTTGATCTTTCAAAGAAATTTTGGGCATGGAGGAATTTTCCTTAAATCGACCGAAACAATTGACGTACGAAGCAAAGTTAGGTTCGGGATACCAAAGTTCGGCAAGAGATTTGTGATGTGGGGTACCCATGATAGAAGAGGAGAAAAGAACTAAGGTAGGTGGTGCATGGATTTCTTAGCGACAAAAGTTGCAAGCCCCTGTTTTTTTTTAAAAAAAATCTTCCTTTTTCAATTTTCCCTTTATTTGGAAATTTTTGCAAAAAAGATTAAAGGTATGCAAAACAGAAAAGATTACTTGCAATCAATTTCTATTTTAAGCACGGCGCAAAGAATCCTGCACAAGATTCGTTATTTGGAAAGGGGAAGATTTTTTAAGCGCACAAAATTCTGCAGGAATTTTTCAGAAGATATATGGAGATTTTTGCAGAGGAAGAACAGAGGAGCTTACAGTGTAATTTTCTCAAGCTGATGTGACGAGACAGCCGCGTTTCCGCGGTTTAAGGCGCTTCCGGCCGCGTTTCCGCGGTGGAGTAGAGGGTTCAGGTCACCAATTTTTTTTTCACGTGATGAAGTCACCAGGTGACCACGTTTCCGTGGTCGGAGGTAGGGTAGGGCGGCGGATTCGCGGTCGGGTGGAGGTTTCACGGTGCTGGAAAAATTCTACTGTTCTGTTTTTGAAATCCCCCTCTGTTTTGATCTCCCGATTTCTGTTTCACTCTCTGGGTTTTTCCAGATCCGAACTTCTTCACTGTTTGATTGATCTCTGCAGATTTCCAGATCCGAATTTGTTCGTAAATCCTGCAAAATTCACACAAAAATACCTTTCCCAAAAATAACAGATGATATATTTTTATATTTTTTTTTTGATTTTTCAGTTTTTATGATTTTTTTATGATTTATATTAACCCGAAATCGCAAAAAGAAAATAACACGCCATCCCCGGCAACAGCGCCATTTGATTGATCTCAAAAATATCTAGTAACCGAAATCAAGAACGGCGTCACTTGGTAGCTAGCCGGTGAGTACGGGTCGGTCCACAGGGATTTTGTGAATTTCCTAATCGCTCTAACGAATTAATTCCGATGGGAGCCAGATTGTTTAAATCTAAAAACTAAATTAATCTATATCTAAATCTTGCTAGGGTTAGGTCTAGATTAAGTTTGGAAAGTCTATAAATCTCACCGCTTTCTATACCTATATGAAGATCTATTAGGAGTTATGGTAATTATTAATAAAAAGGATTAGAACCATCGGGAAGATATTTCTTCCTCTAGCTTCTTGTCGTTCCTTTATCAATCCTTACCCTAACCTCCATTGAAAACAATCACAACCGGGCCTTTATACTACGGTATCACTGCTACCTCGTGGGATAGGGTGCCGCAGGGAGTGGTATGTGCATGTATGCATAGAGTCCTATGAAAATATATAACGGGCAAGAAAGGAATGAGAGATCTTCGTCTTTCAAACCTTCCCCAAAGCTAACCCTAACAAGCGAGGAGACTACTCACTCATTAGGGAATTGAAGAACATTTATATAGGGCAAAGAACTAAATTTAACTAGGGCAAGAAATTGAAATTTAACTAGGGCAAGGAATAGAAATTACCTAGGGCGAGAAAATAAATTGATGCTCTCCAAAAGAAATCTGAATTTTATTAATGAAGGGAGGCATCAACTAATACAAGGATTTGGGCTTCTATTTATAGGACATAGAAAACCCTAGGTTTACAATTGCCACACGTCTGCATTTACCAAAGTACCCCTAGGTTGACTAGTCAGAGCCGCCATGTATTATGGTAAAAAATAATTCCACTATAGCCTTAGTACGGTCGCGGAACCGCGGCCGCAAGCCCTATTTGGCCCCGTTTCTGCGGCCCAATAGGTGTGTTGGCTTATCATGTTTCTTGTGCTGGCTCTTCTTGACTTGTTCTTTCTGGCTTTACAGGTCTTTTCTCAGATTGGCTTCTACGTCTTCTCCAGATCTTCACAGTGAGTAGTGCAGTGGACTTCTAACCGTTCGCTTTGTATCGACATCTTGAACCTTGCTTTGTGAACTGCTCTTTATGTAGGCTTGATCAAGATCCTTCTATTTGTTGGTTGTAGTTCCACTTTTGCATCGTCTTTTATCTTTTTTCACTGTTTTAGATCCAAGAACCTGTAACCTGTATTATGTAGCAGACATGGGTCAAAACACCTGTTTATTTGTAAAATACATAAGAATGGGGAATATAATAATGCAATATTATGGTATGAACAGCGTCCTACGCATATTGGGGGCCCCAATTTGAACCTCTTCGCAACGAACCGGCCCCTGAAGTGCGACCATCTGTGGAGGAGCCATCGAAACTTGACCTCAAAGTTCTTCCTGACCACCTCAAGTATGCGTACTTGGGAAATGATGAAACGCTTCCAGTAATAATTGCAACCGACCTTGCGCCTGAGCAAGAGTCGGCCTTCATGGATGTTCTGAGAAAGAACATGGAAGCGATTGGGTGGTCAATAGCTGATATCAAAGGAATCAGCCCTGCTATCTGCCAGCATAGAATCCATATGAATGATGATTCCAAACCCTTCGAGGATCCTCAACGCCGGCTTAACCCGGTAATGAAAGAAACGGTAAGGAATGAAATGCTGAAGTGTCTGGACAATGGGATCATCTATCCCATATCTGATAGCAAATGGGTAAGCCCCATTCACGTGGTACCAAAGAAATCGGGACTCACAGTCATCACGAATGAAGCAAATGAGCTAATCCCAACCCGCACACAAACGGGATGGAGAGTCTGTATCGATTACAGAAAGCTCAACGCAACAACTCGCAAGGATCATTTCCCGTTGCCCTTCTTTGATCAAATGCTTGAATGCTTAGCCGGACATGCCTACTACTGTTTTTTAGATGGGTATTCCGGCTACAATCAAATCCCGATTGATCCGGAGGATCAGGACAAAACAACCTTCACTTGTCCTTTTGGTACCTTCGCCTACCGCCGCATGCCCTTTGGGCTGTGCAATGCACCCGCAACATTTCAGCGGTGCATGATAAGCATCTTATCTGATATGGTAGAGCGATTTTTATAGGTTTTCATGGATGATTTCTCTGTCTATGGAGATTCATTTTCTGAGTGTTTGAGGCATCTGGAGCTAGTAATGCTACGATGTAGAGAAAAATACCTCACAATCAACTGGGAGAAGTGTCATTTTATGGTCAAACACGGCATCGTGTTAGGCCATATCATTTTTGAAAAAGGAATTGAAGTCGATAGGGCAAAAGTCGACGTTATCTCAAGCCTCCCACCTCCACGGACTGTCCATGACATTAGGGCATTCTTAGGCCATGCCGGGTTTTACAGGCGTTTCATCAAGGATTTTATCAAACTGGCTAGACCCTTAACTTCTTTGCTGGACAAAGAAACACCCTTTGATTTCAACTCAGAGTGCCTTCACGCGTTCAAGCTCATGAAGTCGGAACTCACTTCTGCTTCGATTTTAAGCGCACCAGACTGGAGCGAACCCTTTGAACTAATGTGCGACGCTTCTGACTTTGCAATAGGAGCTGTCTTAGGACAACGATTTGAAAAGATGCCGCATGTTATCCATTATGCGAGCATGACGTTGAATGACGCACAGCTAAATTACACCACCACTTAAAAAGAACTCTTAGTTGTTGTGTTCGCACTTGAGAAATTCCGTCCCTACTTGATCGGAACCCACGTCACTATTTACACAGATCATTCTGCGCTTAAGCACCCCTTTGCAAAAAAGGATGCCAAGGCCAGATTGATACGTTGGATCCTCCTTCTTCAGAAATTTGACTTAACCATCAAAGATAAGAAGGGGACCGACAATGTTGTAGCCGATCACCTGTCTCGCATATCAAATGCACCAAATGAGGAAATTCCAATCAATGAGCATTTTCCGGACGAACAACTTCTCTCCCTATCAAGCGAACCATGGTTCGCTGATATCGTGAACTTTCTAGTCACCGGAGAAACACCATCTTTTTGGCCAAATCAGGACAAGTATAAATTTCTCTCCCATGTCAAATTCTTTTATTGGGATGAACCATACCTGTTCAAATACTGTCCTGATCAGATCATTAGACGGTGCATCTCTAAATCTGAGACAAGAAGTGTTTTGTCCTTCTGCCATGACCAAGCCTGCGGGGGCCATTTCAGACCCAGAAAAACAGCCGAAAAGGTTTTGCAGAGCGGTTTCTACTGGCCGACGCTTTTCAAGGATGCTTTCGAATACTGCAAAACCTGCAACCGATTCCAACACATGGGCAAGATTGGAAAACGGAATCAAATGCCCCTACAGTCCATTCTGATTGTAGAAATTTTTTATGTCCGGGGCATTGATTTCATGAGGCCATTCCCAAACTCTTTTGGGAATTTGTACATTTTGCTGGCTATGGACTATGTGTCCAAATGGGTGGAGGCCATCCCTTGTCGAACCAACGACAACAAGGTCGTCGTAAAATTTTTGAAAGAAAACATCTTTTCACGGTTTGGTACGCCTCGCACCATCATTAGTGATAATGGGACGCATTTTTGCAACCGATCTTTTGAATCACTAATGAAGAAGTATTCCATCAGCCACAAATTGTCAACGCTCTATCATCCTCAAACTTGCGGTCAGGTTGAAGTCTCCAACAGACAAATTAAACAGATTTTGGAAAGGACTGTCAGCAATAACTGCAAGGATTGGTCGTTGAAGTTGAGTGACGCGCTCTGGGCATTCCGCACAGCCTTCAAAACGAACCTAGGTATGTCCCCATACCGACTCATCTTTAGAAAGGCGTGTCACTTGCCTGTTGAACTAGAGCACCGTGCGTTCTAGGAGATCAAACAGCTCAATGTCAACCTAGAAAACGCCGGTGAAGCAAGAAGACTTCAACTGAACGAACTTGACGAGATACGCAATGATGCGTACGAGAATGCCAAACTTTACAAGGACAAAACAAAGGTTTTTCAAGACAAGGCGATTCTCCGGAAGACATTCACCGTGGGGCAAAAGGTTCTGCTCTATGACTCCCAACTTCATTTGTTTCCTGGAAAGTTAAAATCACGCTGGACAGGACCATTTTTTGTGCGCACCGTCTTTCCGCACGGTGCTGTTGAGATTGAAGATCAGCAATCGGGCAATACTTTCAAAGTCAATGGCCAACGTCTCAAGCCATTCTTAGAGTTGCCTGTGGAAACTGGGGAGCTCATATTTTTACATAAGCCGCGTTATGTTGATTAAATCCCTTCCCCTACAATTTTGTATATACAAATTGTTTTCCTTTTGACTCTGGTATATAGCATAACAATGAGGACATTGTCAAGTTCAAGTTTGGGGGTGTGCTTGGTAAGCGTTCTTCCTTCACAGTCATTTGTATATTCTGCATGTATATATTCTGCATTTACATTTAAAAAAAGCCTATAAAAATCGAAAAAATTTCTAAAAAAATATAAAAACTTTGTCGTCAAGTGAGCTAATAGGGTAACTTAAATTTTTTCCGAAAGTTTGATTGATACGTTAGAAATAACTAAATCCTAGGTATAGGAATTGAAAACCCTAAAAATAACCCTCCAGCTGTTTAAACTTGGTAAATATACGTCCTTACAGTTTTTTAGGAAATAGGTAATCTTGAGTTCAGTTCTTTAGTTAAGTCAAGATGAAGGGTGAGTATTGAAGCTTTACTGAAAGATAAGTCTGAAAAATAGTTTATGTTCTTGAGTCCAAATTTAGAAAGTATATACCCTACAAATTGCACATACACGCACCTTGAAACGTGGATAGTAGAGGATACCTAGAAATACTCTTGCCTGAAAGCCCAGTATGAAAGAAAAATCGGTATTTAAAGCTAAACACAAAAAAAGAGCATCATAGAAAAATATATCCGGTCTTGAAAAGAAAAAGAAAAATAAATAAAGTCAAGACATGGAGACTGCTAATTGCACTTTAAGCTCATACATTCAGTAATCGGCTGTTAGTGCCTCAAGAAGCATTAATAATCGCATGAAAGATATGCGAGCAACACCGCCATCCATTAATAAAAAGAAGTATTATTAGGTATTAAGGCAAGGGTACTATAGCTTGAATTGAATTCTTAAGTGTAGGGGTGCAAAAATTTACACACGTAAGGGTATACAATCGATATTTGGAGGAAAGATAAAAACGAAGAATAAGACTTATGTTTTCTGTAA
The DNA here is from genome assembly GCA_030015575.1 of Agapanthus africanus. Classification (NCBI taxonomy): domain Eukaryota; kingdom Viridiplantae; phylum Streptophyta; class Magnoliopsida; order Asparagales; family Amaryllidaceae; genus Agapanthus; species Agapanthus africanus. The sequence goes on from JASDDO010000006.1 coordinate 316,609,796, forward strand.
AGTTGATAAAAATTCCTGATTTGAGACCGCACTTTTAGAAGGAAAACTCAGGGGATACCAACATTTTTCTAAACTGTAAATACGTATAGGATCTGGGGATAAATAGATAGGAGGTGTGAACATAAGGGTTGAATATTTCTTACTTAGGATGATAGAATCTCATACGTAGATACTAAGCTGTAGGAGTAGAATTGACATTAACTTATGAAACTAGCTCGACTGGATTTTGTGGGTGTAATCTGCTGAAAACCCTCAGGAGAAAACACTCCTCCTGCTAGGGACACCTAGAGGTTTAACGTGCTCAGTGCAATCGCGTTACCTGCGAAAGTGAGGTTTGGATTTTTGTATTGCTCGGGACGAGCAATAGATAAGTTTGGGGGTATTTGATCATCTCATAAAACTGCATCTTATTACCACTCATTCATTATCTATTTTGCTATATTTCGGTATTATTAATCAGTGTCTGCTCAGTTAATACAGTTTACAGATATTCGTGATACAATACTGAAAATATACCCAAAAACACGGATACGACGTTTGGGAGCCGACACTACAAGCAGACCAGAAAACCTACCGATGTCCCGTGAGCTCTTGTGGAAATAATACATGTGTACACACTTTTTGTGTAAAATTGGTCCAACACACAAAGGTGCACATGGCTTGGGGCAGGCATGATGGGATGAGTTGAGCAAAAGAGCATTTCTTGGTGTGATGTGCATTAAATGAGCATTTAATGCTAAAGATCTTGATGTGATTCAAAGCATCTTGTTCCCTCCAAAAACCTGAAGACAAACCAGGTTAAATTAAACCATGCAAACAACACCAGAGGGATCTATGAGAGCTGATATGACCCCACACCAGACCCGAGCCCCTATGGCCGGATTATGGCCGACGGCCACCCCACAAAATCCGGCGAGGCCGGTCCCCCATGCTCCAGTGGGCCCCATTTTCTTTTTGTCTCTCCCTTACTGTCTAGTCACCTTATTTTTATTGTTTGTTTAATCTGTTTTGGAACCTATAAATACCAGGGCAGTGGGCAAGTTAGAGGGCAATACTTTTTGTGAGAAAAAAGAATTGTGAGATTGTAATTGTTGCTTCTAGTGAGTTTAGTGTGAAATCCTTGTCTTTCTTTGGTCTTGCAACTTCTTTTGAGCTTGCAAGATTAGATTTTGGCATTTGATTTCACTTGTCTTGTACTTGGAACCGTTTGTAATCAAGCTTCATTTTATATAAAGTATTTCTTGTATATCTTCTCTTCTTCTCTTTTCTTTTTATTGTCAATTAATTATATGATGTGTGAGTAGTTGTTTTCTAGGCTATGGTGAGGTAGGTTGTGGAATGAGTTTACTTCCAACCCCTCCCTTTTGATTCTTGCATTTTACATCTTTTTTTTTTAATATGCAATTTTATTATGTTTTGCTTGATATGGTATATCGTTTTCAATGGTTGCAAATCAACCTAAACGTATATCCTATTCTTTCTTTACATTTCATTATTGCTATATTATGAATGGAAATTGAAATGAATACGGAATTTTGTTACGTGTAGCATTTCGCTAGATAGAATATATAGCACAATTGCATATATTCTATACTTGCTAACCTCACTTAACTAGCTCCATATGCATTTCATTCTCTTCTTCAAGTTTTTAGTTTCCATTCTACTCAATCTTGATATCGTATTCTATTCCAAAGCATGTTCGGATAGATGCGGTATGCTTTTGCAATTCTAATGGAAACCGAACACTTGAAGCTCGGATCAAAATGGAACGTTGGAGGTACATGTCTTATTTCACTAATACCAAACCATTAGCCTAAGTTTTCCTTAAAACCTTTCTTCTTTTAAAATCTTGCAAATTGTGACAAACTCATCATCCAACCTTTGCTTATAACTCAAATTGATGTCGTGATACCCACTCCTTGTGGTTCGACCCGTACTTGCCGCTTACTTCAATGCACCGTGCACTTGCGGTATTTTAAAACTCGAGTCTCACCTCGTGCACCCTTTTCAACAAACAAAACTGACGTATCTTAATAACAACATAACTTAACATATTGCACGACACCGTGAGATTCGAACAGCCCAGCGCCAGCGTGCTAGGCACGTGAGGCGCTGGCGCTCACGCGTCCTTTGGACCCTATTTCCCCCTTATTTTATATACACTCCACACTAAAAATACCTCCTCCGTTAGAAAAAATTTCTAACGGGGCGCTGCCCCGCACCCCGCAAGGGAGCTGCTAGCCCCCTTAACTCCTAGCCCGCTATTCGGGTTGTGGGACCCCTGGTATATCCAAAACCCCTTCAAAACACAACACTGCACATTGAGTTCGCATGACTTGTTTCACCCATCAATCGGAGGATCCCTCACTCCAAAGGCGATGGGTAATTAACGACAGCTTAGTCCGCGGCTGCCGGAGATTCGGATCCACACAATCAATAAACCCCAGCCTACCCTAGGCAGGGGGAATCTGTAATGCGCCTGACAAGCGCGCGCGTATTCCCATCTCAATGGGGTGACGAAAAACACCCTACAGATTCCGGCACGTCCGGTGGGACCTTTTCTCTCCTCCCATATTTTGGGTTAAATATCCATGCGAACTCAATCAACATATACATTGATTACCTGTATTGAAATTATGCTTCTTAGTGCAGGGTTAACAGTTTCCAATTGCAATCTTCGGACGCAGCAAAAATGTCTCTAAGGACCAGCTCAGCTCTCGACACAGGTCCCATCTCCTATACGATGAAGATGGACGCCAGGACGGTCCTCCCGGCCAGTCTCGGGCGTCAACCATTTAGCTCTATTCTGTTCGTATCAGCTAACTCCATCCCAGCTCCTCAAGCTCCGGTAACAGAAAAAACGGCATCGAAAGGCAAGAGGCCAAATGTGGTGATCTTGAGGGCACCACTACCCAAACGCAAGTCAGTGTTTGAACGACTTTTCTTGGCCCCAGCTGGGGGCAAGGCCATCAACACCAACAAAGCAACAAGGCATCTTGGGCAAGCTCCAGCGGCGCCCCTGACAACTGCTCAATTGGGTTTCTTCTCTAAGCTCCTCGTTAATCGGCTCACGATGGCTTTCCGAAGAGCAGAATCCTGCCAAGTGCTCAAAACAGAGAAGCTGAGGCAGAAGCGGCTCAGATATAGAGCCAACAAAAGGTCTAGGGCTCTGGCCATGTTAAAATTTATGAATTTCCAAAGCCCAGACCGCTTTTCAAAATCAGCCGCCAAAGATAAAGAAATGACTGGATATATGGTCCACACTGTCTATATGGTTGGACATGAAGAAACGAACCTTCCTATGCTTCACAGCCATGGTGATGATATGGTGGACGCTACCCAGCGTCGATTCGGTCTAAATAATGAAGAGCCCGCTCAAGCCGATAAGCCAAAGGAGCTTGTGGTTCTCGCCGGATCAAGCTCAGGCGATAAAGATGACCCCGTTGTCACTTCCGGAACTACAGAATAAGTGTTATTCCAATGGCTTCAAAGGCAGCTTCAGGACAGGAACGAGAAGTTGTCCAAGGTCCATTCCAAAGTCGATGAGCTGGAAAATGTCGTGGCAGATCTCATGACTCAAATCGCCCGATTGCAATTACATCAAAATCAAATTTTGGTTCATGAGCCAGGGATTGATACCCGGAGGCAACCAACTGATACCCCATTCTGCCCAAGCGTGGAGCGCCTTTGCGAAAAACGGCCGTGATCAACCTCCAGTCCCTCCGATACGTACATCGAATGTCGTAAGCGGACAGCAGACGAACCTAATACCGACCAACCTCGAAAACCGGTGTTGGGAGGGGGTGGGGAATTGCCTCTGAAAGAGAAATTGGATAAGGTCTATTCCTTCAAAAGGGAAAAAGTCCACAAGATATTCAAGGACGCCCTAAGAAACGGTCTACAACTGCCAGAATCAAAGAGACCACAAGAAGCGAATATGACCGACGACCGCAAATATTGCCCCTATCACAGAGTGATAGGTCATGCCATTGAGGACTTCTTCAAAGATTGGGTCGAAAAGCAATACAAGGCAGGAGAGATAGAACTGTCTAAAGGCATGTTAACAAACAGTCAAGCTGCGACCGCCAATTTCATACAAACGGAGACCGAAGTCCTTCGTGAACCTGATTCTCTCAGACAATGCCTTTCTTTGAAAAGAGCGGACCAAAGCAACAAGCCAAAAGCCTAACGAGCAGCATTGCCGATGATGAAGCAATAGACGGGTACACAACCCATACGGTTTACATGATGGAGCTCAGAGGAACAAGTCCTCCTATGCCTTATAGCCATGACAATGATGCGGTTGTTGCCATCCAACATCGGCTTAATCCAAATGATGAAGAGCTCGTTCATGTAATTAAGCCAAAGGAGCCCGTGGTTCCTGCAGAATCAAGCCCAAGCTCTAACAGCTGACCACTACGTCGTTAAACTGGGAATGATTGACCACCACGTCGTTAAACTGGGAACGACGGACCACCACGTCGTTAAACTGGGAACAATCGACCTCTAAGTTGTTAAACTGGGGATGTAAAAAATGTGTAAATAAACAAAAAAATAAAATAAAATAAAAAAGAGCTGAAATGATGGGGCAACTGGCAATAAAAATTAGCGAGTAAAATAAAACTGAAAATAAACAGCCGAAATGATGGGGCAACCGCGAATAAATAGCCAAAATGATAGGGCAATCGTGAACTTCGCGATAAGAAAAGCTGAAATGATAGAGCAATCGTGGTAATAAAACTCCAAAGGCGAATGACGAGTCTCTCCTGGTACCATATTCCAGTGCAGCGATGCAGACGCCAACCAAAATCCAAGTTCCCAAACGGCGAATGATGAGTCGCTCCTGGTACCATATTCCAGTGCAGCGATGCAGACGCCAACCAAAATCCAAGTTCCCAAATGGCGAATGATGAGTTGCTCCTGGTACCATATTCCAGTGCAGCGATGCAGACACAAATCAAAATTTCAAATCTCGGAATGTCTTAACGGCGAATGATGAGTCGCTCCTGGTACCATATTCCAGTGCAGCTATGCATACGCAAATCAAAATTTCAAATCTATGAATATCCCAACGGCGAATGATGAGTCGCTCCTGGTATCATATTCCAGTGCAGCGATACAGACGCCAATCAAAATTTCAAATCTCTGAATGTCCCAACGGCGAATGATGAGTCGCTTCTTGTACCATATTCCAGTGCAGCGATGCAGATGACAACAAAATCCTAAAATTCTCCCAGACCTACGGTTGATCCCCAAGTTGACTACCGTATACAATCTACGGGCTCAAATAATTCTCATCACACCCATGCCTTACCGCAACCACCAGTCCAGCAGCCGGTCTCCGCCCTTGGAATTATGCTCCATCTGGGAAGACCCACTCATGTGTCCTTACGATACATGAGGAGAACAAACTTACGAGATCCTCTCGACTCGTAAGAAAACACCTTCGTGGGATCCTTATGACTCACGAAGGAAAAACATACTTGGGAGTCTCCACGACTCCTAAGGAGAAAGTACACCTACCAGATCCTTTCGACTCGTAGGGAGAAAATGCTTTTATGAGACCGTTACGGCTCATAAAATTGAAAAGTCTTAGGTGATAGGGACCTAAACCTGTCTCTTAAGCCATTGCTCCCTAACAGGGAAAGACAAATGATGAATTGCTCCTGGTATATGTGCTTCAGTGTTAGCAACGCTGATGTCTACCCTAACCCTAAAATTCCAAACTCCAATCCAATAGACCCCTAAGTCTTTAAACTGGGCACAGATGACCTCTATGTCGTTAAACTGCGCACAGATGACCTCTATGTCGTTAAACTGTGCACAGATGACCTCTAAGTCGTTAAACTGGGAACATAAGACCCCTAAGTCTCTAAACTGGGAACATATGACCTCTAAGTCGTTAAACTGGGAACAAATGACCCCTAAGTCATTAAACTGGAAACGAGGGAGATCCCCTCATGGCAAATGATGATTCACTCCTGGTACTATATTCCAGTGTAGCGGTGCTGATACCAAACCAAAACCAAAATCCCCAAATTCTCTCATGAAAAATGATGATTCACTCCTGGTACCATATTCCAGAGTAATGATGCTGATGTCAACCCAAATCACAATCAGCAAGACAACCAACAACTTCCCTGGCGGAATCAAGCTCCACCTCGGAAACAAGTCGAATCCAGACACCGCAGAAAGCGGAGCAAATCAACTTCAACCTCAACACCGCAGGAAGTGGAGCAAGTCAAAATCCAATCCCGATACCGCAAGAAGCGGAGCAAGTCAAGTTCATCCCTGACACTGCAAGAAGCAGAGCAAGTCAAATCAATCATCGACCGTCCACGTCGCTAAAAGTCCAGCATCGACGGTCCATGTCGCTAAAAGGGCAGAATCGACCGTCCACGTCGCTAAAAGGGCAGAATCGACCGTCCACGTCGCTAAAAGGGCAGAATCGACCGTCCACGTCGCTAAAAGGGCAGCATCGACCGTCCATGTCGCTAAAAGGGCAGCATTGACCGTCCACGTCGCTAAAAGGGCAGAACCGACCGTCCATGTCGCAAAAAGGGCAAAACTGACCATCCACGTCGCTAAAAAGGCAGCACCGACCGTCCATGTCGCTAAAAGGGCAGAACCGATAGTCCAAGTCACTAAAAGGGTAGCATCGACCGTCCAAGTCGCAAGAAGGGTAGAATCGACCGTCCATGTCGCTAAAAGGGAAGCACCGACCGTCCACATCGCAAAAAGGGCAGAACCAACCGTCCACGTCGCTAAGAGGGAAGCACCGGCCGTCCACATCGCTAAAAGGGCAGCACCGACCGTCCAAATCGCAAAAAGGGCAGAACCGACCGTCCACGTCGCTAAAAGGGCAGCATCGACCGTCCATGTCGCAAAAAGGGCAGCACCGACTGTCCAAGTCGCAAAAAGGGCAGCAACGACCTCCTCGTCGGAATTATGCTCCGCCTTGGAATCAGGTCAACCAAACACTCCATGCCGGGGAAACGTCGACCAGCGACACTCCGTGCCAGGGACACGTCAACCACTGACACTCAGTCTCGGAGACACGTCAAGCATCAACCGTCCATGTCGTAAAAAGGGCTGTGCCAGCTTCCGAAAAAGCGGAAACCAAATCAAGTCGCCTCCACATGAAAGAAGATCCATCAATTTCATGCACATGACCCACGTATGTGGTGTGCATTTATTGATGGGGGGCACTTTGTTGGGGTCAAAAATTACACCCCGGTTGACCAAGTCAAAGTCAAAGTCAACCCCAAGCCAGGTGGGCCCAAGCCCAGACCAAGTGGGCCCGTGCCCAAGTCGAGCCCTGCGGACAGCCATCCCCATGCCAAAATGGAATCATGTAATAAATAATTTTGATGTAATTTTTTTATGCATGAATGTAAGGAAAATGGGCATAAAGCCAAATTTTTGTAAAGCCTATGGCTTATGTGGAAAAAAAATGAGCACACGAGGAATGTGATGGGCAAAATTCCATTTTATGCCCAACGGGCTATATGTAAATTTTTAAGCCTATAAAAGGCAACATGATAATGAAATAAAAAAAACTTTTCATTCCCCTAAAAAATCTATGGTTTTTGTGCCTCCTTCTCTTTCCTCAAGATTCTAAACCTTCTTCCCCTTTTTGAATTAAATCAAGAGTTTTACTCTTTCTTTCCCAAAAATAAATAGTTTTTCACCACAAAACCCACAAAGGGGAGCTCAGATCTTCCATTAGATCTCAAAAAGAGGAGATTTTTAATTCTCACCCACTTTCTCCAAGATCCGGCCAACCGAGAGGAAAAAGAAGGAGACCCATCTCCAAAAAAATCCCATCTTGGGAAGATCCAGGGCCAAAGGAGTGAGAAACAAAGGGGCCCCCTTTGATCATTTCTAAAGATTCCTAGGAGTTTAACTCCATTAAAGATTTGTTGGAGTTCAACTTCATAAATTAATCTCTTCTTAGGAGTTTAACTCCAGAAGTCAAATCAGGAGTACAGCTTCCAGTACAGGGATAAAGTCCCTTTTCCTGCTGACACCCAGCGCCCGCGTGCCAAGCACGTGGGGCATGGCGCCCAGCGCCCAGGCACGTGATGCGCTAGCGCTCACGCGTCTTTTGGACACCATTTCCCCCCTCATTTTATATACACTCCACACTGAAAATACCTCCCCCGTTAGAAAAAATTTCTAACGGGGCGCTGCCCCGCACCTCGCAAGGGGGCTGCTAGCCCCCTTGACCCCTAGCGTAAAAACTCTGCGGGCCCTCCGATATATCCAAAACCCTTTCAAAACACAACACTACAAATTGAGTTCGCATGACCTGTTTGACCCGTCAATCGGAGGTTTTCTTGCTCCAAAGGCGAGGGGTAATTAACGACCGCTTAGTCCGCGGCTACCGGAGATTCGGATCCCCACAATCAATAAACCCCAGCCTACCCTAGGCAGGGGGAATCTGTAATGCGTCTGACAAGCGCACATGTATTCCCATCTCAACGGGGTGACGAAAAACACCATACACATATAAATTTCCTTCTCTAGATCACCGTGCAAGAAAGAAGTTTTGACATCAAGTTGCTCTAGCTCCATATTATAAACCGCAACCATGGCTAACAAAACACGAATCGAAGTATGTTGAACCATCGGTGAAAAGATCTCATTGTAGTCTTTACCCTTCCTCTGTGCAAAACCCTTATCTACCAATCTCACCTTGTATCTAATGTCATCTGCCTCTGATGAACCATCCTCGACTTTAAAGAAGCACTTGCGACCGATCGCATGCTTGCCCTGTGGTAGAGAAACTAAATCCCACGTATCGTTCTGATGAAGAGACTCTATCTCTCCCTCCATCGCAATTCTCTAATTAGGAAAATCGGTAGACTACATAGCCTCTCTGTAACTGTACAGTTCTTCATGCTCAATAGTCAACACATATGATGCCATATCGTCGAAACCAACTGCGGTTATGTCCTCAAATCCAAGTCTGACCGGCGGACGCCTAATTCGCATAGATCTATACCCCTCTGTTTGTACTGGACCATCTGGCTCTGCGAACCCTCCTCCTAAATCTGAGTATCAATTATCTTATCTCTTCTCTTATCCTGAACCGGAACCTCGATCTCCACCTCACTTTGTGGCGCAATTTTTCTCTCTTCACCATCTGATTGAGTCTATTTTCTACGAATCATCGCAAACTCATCAAATGTAACATACCGGCTGATTACTATCTTCTGGGTCTCAGGACATCACAGCCTGTACCTTTTGGCTTCACTTCCGTAGCCAAGTATGACACACATCTTATCTCTCAGCTTTAGCTTATCGCTCCTCTGCTGAACATAAGCTGGGCATCCAAATTTATGAAGCCGCCTGTAATCTTCAGCCTTCCCAGTCCACACTTCCTCAAGAATTTTCTTATCTATCGCCGCTGATGGTGATCTGTTAATGAGGTAAACATCGGTAGATAGGGCTGCAAGGTATTTTTCGTCACCCTATTGAGATAGGAATGCACGTCGCTTGTCAAGCATATTACAGATTCCGCCTACCTTGCGGGAGGCTGGGGTTTAATGATTGTGGGGATCCGAATCTCCGGCAGCCACGGACTAAGCTTCCATTAATTACCCATCGCTTTTGGAGCGAGACAACCTCCGATTGACAGGTAAAACTAGTCATGCGAACTCAATGTGCGGTGTGCGTATATTGTGTTTTGGACGTATCGAGGTCCTCATTGAGTTTACGGGGGTCCCGCTACCCCGATAATGGGCTGGGGGTCAAGGGGGCTAGCAGTCCCCTTGCGGGGTGCGGGGGATGTGTTTTGAGTGTGGAGCGTGTGAGAAAAAGAGGTGTGAGGAGTGTCCTAAGGACGCGTGAGCGGCATGCGTGGGCGCCATCGGGTCGCGTGAGTGGCATGCTGCCGCTGGGCGCCAGTGGGTCGCGTGAGTGGCATGCTGCCGCTGGGCGCCAGTGGGTCGCGTGAGCGGCGCGTGGCCGCTGGACGTCAGCGGGTCGGGTGAGCGGTCAACACACGGCCGCTGGACGTCAGCGGGTCGTGTGCGTAGCACGCGGCTGCTGGAAACACCAGCGGAGATGGCGACTAAGCCCTTGGGCTTGGAGTTGAACTCCCGAACAGGAATTGGATGTAGATTTGGGGTTAAACTCCTAAAAGATCTAGATTTGGAGTTAAACTCCTAAAACATCTGGATTTGGAGTTAAACTCTTTTGAGAATTTAGATTTTGGAGTTGAACTTCTCAAAGATTTTCGGAGATGATCAACGGGGATCCCTTTCTTCTTCCTTGAGCCTTGGATTCTCCCAAAGTAGGATTTTTGGAGGTGAGTCTTCTTTCTCATCCTCTCTTTTTGCTGGATCTTGGGGAAAAAGAGAGGTGTGATTAAAAATCTCTCTTTTAGAGATTTGATGGGAGATCTGAACTCCCCATCGAGGGTTTTATAGTGAAACTTTATTTGGTTTTGAGAAAAAGAGAGCTGATCTCTTGATTTAATTGGAGATAAAGAGGAAGAGAAAAAAACCTTGAGAGAGAGAGAGAGAAGATTGAGGCGTAAACCCTAGAATTTTTTAAGAGAATAAAAGTTGTTCTTGATTTTTTCATTATTTTTGCCTTTTATAGGCTACACACTTTACATATAGCCCCTTAGGCTTTTCCAAATAGCACCTGTGTCTCTCCATACCATATGTGTTTATCTTTTTTGCATACACCATGGAGTTTTCAAAATTTTAGCTTTTTGCCCATTTTCCATACATTTATTTCTAAAAATTGTATTAAACTAATTTATGGTTTCATTCTTTTTGTCATGGGGCCGGCCCTTTCCATACCTGGTCTTGACTTGGGCTTGGGCCCGCTTGCTTGGGCTTGGGCTCACTTGGATTGGGGTTGATTTTGATTTTGACTTGGTCAACCGGGGTATGATTTTTAACCCCAAGAAAGTGCTCCCCATCAATAAATGCACGCCGCGTATATAGGTTATGGGCATGAAATTGATGGATCTTATTCTATATGGAGATTGATTTGGATTGATTCCTCATGGGGGGTCGATACTGCCCTTTTAGCGACGTGGAGGGTCGATACTTCCCTTTTTGTGACTTCGATGGTCGGTGCTTCCATTTTTGCCACTTGGACGGTCGGTGCCGTTAATTTTTTGCGACTTAGACGGTCGGTGCTGCCATTTTTGTGACTTGGACGGTCGGTGCTGCCATTTTTACGATTTGCTCCGCTTCTTACAGTGTTGGGCTTGAAGTTGACTTGCTCCGCTTCTTATGGTGTCGGGACTTGGTTTGACTTACTCCGCTTTCTACGATGTCGGGATTGAAGTTGACTTGATCCATTTTTGCGGTGTCAGGATTGATTTGTTTCCGAGGTGGAGCTTAATTCCACTGATGAGGTGATTGGTTGAATTGTTTGATTTATTTTGTTTTGGGAGTTCTCTACCCGTCCACAGGGACTTCTGAGCTTAGAAGTGCTGCTGGATGGGACGTTAATTTGATCTGTTTGACTTCTGCCTTATTTGGCGGGACTTTTGAATTTGAGAGAAACTTGGAATTTAGATTTTGTTTAGCATCGACATTGCTGCACTGGAATAATGCCAGGAGTAACTTATCATTTGCCCCGGGAGGACTTGAGATTTGGTTTTACGAAAACTTAGGGTTTGAGTTTTGGGTCGGTATCTCCACCGCTAACACTCAAGCAATGCCAGAGCAACTCATCATTTGCCCTGGAAAAACTTGGGATTTGGGTTTTGGGTCAGTATCAACACTGCTAACACTAAAGCGCAATGTTTGGAGCGACTTATCATTTGCTGTTGCCCGTTGGGGAGTGATGCCTTAGGAGACAGGTTTAGATCTCTATCACCTAAGGCTTTTCAATTTTATAAGCCATAAGGGTCTTATAAAAGCTTTTTCTCCCTACGAGTCGAGAGGATTTCGCAGGTGTATTTTCTCCCAAGGAATCGTGGGGATTTCTAAGTTTGTTGCTCCTTTGTGGGTCGTAAAGATCTCACGCAGGGATTTTCTCCTTACAAGGTCGGGAGGACTTTGTGAATTTATTTCATTTCTTTTCACAAGTTTGCGTTCTTTTGGGTTTTCACAAACTCGCCGGCAGTTCTTGTCACGCCCCGCTTTCCAGAGTACGCTAAAATGGGCACGTGGCATAGCCAACCATGCTACTTGTGGGTAGGAAGTATCCATCCACAGTCACATTACGGCTGTAGAGATATCAAGAACAAAATAAAACTATCTAAAACATGTCCATAATCCAATATATCATGAGTCAAGAATAATAAAATGCGGAAGCAAAAGATCCAATACAAAATCACTGGAATGTATGTTCCATAATGCGGGCTCACATCAGGAATAAACTGCAGAAAAATAAATGAACTAGCTACTACTGAACTCACAGCTCAGCCTGATGGCTGAAGTACTCCTGCTCGGACTGCAACAGCGGTAAGGAATCCGGGCCATGCAAAACCCAGACGTCAGCGCGTCATGTCATCAAATAATATAATATGAACAGGGTAGCAGGCAATGCAATATAAACATGAATGAAACAAGAGTAACAATAATATGAATCAAGCAGTGCAGGGTAGTGTGCAGTGGGTAACTAAACTGTTCTATCAGGTTTTCTATTCTAAAGTCATTGAAATCAATTTGAGTAATCCTCCATGTAACTCAAAGGATATGTCCCGTTACCCCCCGGGACCACGGATCAGGAATATGTGAACCAATAGTGGTTCTGTCCCGTTACCCCCCGGGACCACGGATCAGGAAAATGTAAGAGTCACGAATGGCTCTGTCCCGTTACCCTCCGGGACCACGGATCAAGTAATACCCTTCTAAGTTACACTTTAGTTTACACTTTTGATTTCCCCATACCCCCAAGTTATGTATGTCGAGTCAGGTATTCAGTAATCAAGAACTAATGCCAACACAGGATCAGGTAAAAGCAGGTTTGTCTGGATAGACAACAGGAACGGTCCATGAGGACTACATGTCAGGTTTGTTGGCATTAGGCACGAGATCAGGTAACAGGTCAGGTCATGGTACATCAGGTCAAGTCAACAGTAACGGTACCATGTCAGGGTATCAATATATACCATGTGTAACAAAGTCAAGTCAAGATGTAACAATATCGTGGGTGTGCTCACAAACAGATATATAATCGAACAGGGTATTAACAGCAGGAAATAAGCAATGAGGTAAACAACAATAAGCAGTTTCATTCAATCGCAAGAGTGCAGTAATACAGTGCAGCCGTTTTATTATATTAACTGGTTTTGAGCACCCTTAGCGGTGCAATAGTTAAATGACGATGCAATACAGTTATATCAAGCCTTTGAATACGAATATCCGAATGTAATAGGACTACATGGGAAAGTGCTGCAATCTATTAAACGGTAAAATGTGATTAACAGGTAAACTTGGTTCTTAGGTTAAAAGTGGCAAACTGTAATTTCTATGTTAACTGTAAAATGATATATGTCATATTGCAACCAAATGAGAAAATAACTATACCGAGTTAAGTTTTGCAGGTTTAATGAGTCAAACATATATAATTGTATAGTATAGCATGTAGCAAGTGATACTTGCCTCGACGGGTCGCGAATCGGGAAAACGGAACGTTAGCCGTCGGCGGGGAAAGACTCGCGACGGTCGCACGGTTCACGGAATGAACCCGAACGACGAACAGTAGAACCCCACGGGTCAGGGTACCTCGCTGGAACGTCGGAACGCGTCTTCGGCACGACGGAATTCCGGCAACACAAGAACAGTTAAAAAAATTGAGAAATAAGACATGAAGCAAGAAGAGAAGGATGATGAAGAGAAGTACAAGAAAGGGATTACCGTAGAGGTTTCCTGTGTGTGCAGAGAGGGGATGTGAAGGGGTCAACGCCGGCGAACGGAGCTCCGACGATGGGATCTTGCTGTTAGAGTTCGGTTAGGGTTTGGGTTGAGTGCAGGGACATTGCTAGATGGTAGGAGGAAGGACTGAGGAGCTAGGGAGAGAAAGGAGATGGTGATGATGGTGGTGAAAGGTTAGGGTCGTCGGAGGTGAAGGAACGGCGACGAGAGAGGGTTCCGGCATGTGCAGGTGAGGGCTCGGGAAGGTGGTGAGGTTGATGGTGGTGGTGGTTTGTGGTGTTGGGGATTGGAGAGGGAGGTGAGGAAGTGACGAGGTCGGGTGGTGATCGGCGGTGAAGTTTCCGGTGAGGTTGGGCTCGCGGGGTTGCACGAGGGTGGCATCGTCGGGGTGTGCAGGCGCTCGGGACGTGGGGAAAACGGAGGAAGGAGGTGGGTGTGGCTGCGATGAGGGCGAGGAGGCGAGGAGGCTGGCGAGGGTGGTGCCAGCGTTTGGGGCTGCGGCAGCGAGGGGCACGCGGCAGGGGCTCGACGAGGTTGGGTTTAGGTTACGTGAAAGAGAAATATAGGATGAGGAAGATGAATATATATATGAGAGAGAGGGAGAGAGAGATAGTGGAGAGAGATAGAGAGAGACGGAGAGAGAGAGAGTTAGAGAGAGGAGAGAGATAGGGCCCACGGGAAATAAGGAAAGAAATGTGATTTGTTGAGGGATTAAAATTGAGAAAGATTTTAAAGGATTATATAATGTTTTATGGTTAAGTTAGAATTATACGGTGGTTTTGAAATATTAAAATTTGGGATTTTGGCGCAAAATAAAACATTTCCAAATCGCGTCCGGACCGGGTCCAAAAATTTGAAATTGAAATAATAGAATTTTAAGCGGGATCCAAAAGTGAAAATGAAGTATTTTATGATTAAAAAGCATACCCCCAGAACGGACACACGTACGTGCACGTAGTCGTCCAAACTTGCTCGTTTCACTGAACGGGACGAGGACACGATGCACGGACGCTACAACGGGGTTAGGGGTGTCAAGCAGGCCAAGATGAATATTTTTAATTTTATTTTAGATGCCAAAATTTGTTATATGCAGAAATGAATTTGCCGGTTAAAATTTTACAGTAAGTAACAATCAAGCAGATTAAACGAAATAAGTACCACCTACGCTCAAACAGTAACTAAAAAAAATAGTAGCATTGGGCTCGGGTGTTACAGTTCTATTGTTTTTACTTATGGAGCTCTTTCGGATTTGCATCCGTACCCGTTTGCTTATGGAGATACCTTTTTCTTCTTTTTTTCTTTCTTCTTTTGTTTTTTTACTTCATCGCCGGTAGGCTTCAGATGTAATTTCGCTGGTAGAACTTGGGAGAGATAGGGGTCATTTGCGCCCGTGGATTGTATATGGTTTTACAGGATGTATGATCCAGATCGTAGGACCAGTGTGCTCAATTTGTCTGCGAATTGAAGTATTCACGCGTAGTATTTCTTGAGATATCGGTCATTGATGGGTGGCATGAGCCTTTCTCTCTCGGCACTTGTTAGTTGGTACGATCCTCCGTCGAACACTTTCTCGATGATATATGTCCCTTCCTAATTTGGTTCGAATTTTCTCTTGGCATGTGGATTAGGGATGATCGGTCTTTTGAGGACCAACACCAATTCTCCTTTCTTGAAAGCACAAAGATGGGTCATCTTGTCATAGGCCCATGATATTTGGACTCGGTACAGCTCCAGATTTTGTTGTACCGCGGGCCTCTTTTTTTCGAGGGTGTCGAGCTCTTTGAGCCGAAGGAGAATATTTTCCTCCTCCGTCAAATCATGCTGGACAGCCATTCTTAGGCTTGGAATTTCGATTTCGAGGAGGAGGATCGCCTCCACTCCGAAAAGTAGTGAGTATGGAGTGGACTGAGTTGGAGTGCGGTGCGTGGTACGGTATGCCCACAATGTCTCATAGAGCTTGAGACTCTAGTCTCTCTTGTTGACTGAAGCATTTTTCCTCAGGAGCTTGCTTAGAGTTTTATTGAAGGCTTCGGCTAGCCCATTAGCTCATAGATTATAGATGGAGAAATATCTCCAGTCTATCTTGTGCTGTGTGGTGAACCTTAAGATTTTGAAACTCTTGAAAGAAGGCCCATTATCAGAAATGATTCTTCTAGGTGTACCGAAGTGGTATAGAATATTATGCTGGAAGAACGTCAGAATATATTCTGTCTTGACTTCTTTTAGCGGGACAGTTTCAACCCATCTGGAGAAATAGTCAGTTGCGGCCAATATGAACCGGTGACCTTTGGATGACGGGGTATCAATTGGACCAACTATGCCGGTTACCTAAATTTCGAAGGGCTATGATGCCACCGTAGGATGCAGCGGATTAGGATGCTTATGAATGAACTCACCATGAATTTGGAAGAGATAACATTTCTTCACATGCTCTTCGCAATCCTTTATCATGGTAGGCCAGTAATACCCAAGCCGTTTGACTTGAAGCCGCATTTTGGGCCCCAACTGGTGAGCCCCACAGACGACCGAGTGAATTTCTTTCATGACTTTTTGGGCTTCGGCCAATGACAGACACCTGATCCAGAGTTGGTCATATGATCTGCGGTACAACGTATTATTTACAAACACGTATCGGAGATCTCTCTTCTTCAGCTGATCCCTCGCAGATTTTTCTTCAGGCAGCTTATTGTATCAGAGGTATTCTATGAACAGCTCTCTCCAATTGAGCTCTTCTTGAATAATCAGAGCTTTTTTGGTAGGATTGTTCTCTTGTTTTATACTTTCTTCTTCACCCAAAGAGACTGGAGGCAGAATTTTCCGGTTTCTAATTGTTATCAGAATTTCATCCATATCGGAATCAGCTAGCTCCTTAGCTAAGCGAGCGAGTATGCCGGATTTTCTGTTCAATGCCCTAGGAACTCTTATCAGTTCAATGTGGGTGAACTATTTCATGAGCTCCACCATCCGGCTTCTTTACCGAGCTAACTCGTGTTTGAATATCTTATAGTCACCGCTTACTTGGTTGACGACAAGCTGAGAATCACCATAGACCCGTAGCCGAAATATTTCCATTTCTATAGCGAGCTCCAGACCAGCTATCAGAGTTTTGTACTCAGTCTCGTTGTTTGTGTGAGGCTCGGTGAGAGCGAAAGAACGTCGTAGGGTTCTCATCGATGGCGTGATAAACACCAATTCTATCCCTGATTTTATTTTCGAGATGCTTAATTTGCTGTAGGTCTTTATTAATGAGACTCATTCGAATTAGAGCTCCCAACATGGATCGTTATCTTCGAGGTGCATCACTTGTTAGTCGGGTAACTCGCAATTTAGCGGTGACTCTTCTGGTATAGGATGAGCAGCAAGAAAGTCGGCGAGGGCTTGTTTTTTTACTTCTTTCTGAAGAGTATAGACCATGTCAAACTCAAGCAATATGACATCCCATCTTTCCATTCAGTCACGCCCCGCTTCCCAGTATACGGAGATGGTGACATGGCAGGCCGCAACGTATTTACTAAGAAATAAATACGTTAAGCGTAATTAAGCAATATATAAAAATGTACAAGAATGACAAGTGATATAAAATAATAGCAACTTTATTTACATTCATCTTTATATACAAATGTTTGAAAAGAAAAGATACAATGATATAAAGCAGTGCTTAAACAATGGCATACAAAATGAAAGTAAGTATAAGGAACTAGAAGTTTGGCTGTGCCGCAAGTTGATCCAAGTCCTCCTGGCTAGGTTCGATCTCCTGAGAGTTCGGTCCTCCTGACGAACATTCCAAAGAAAGAAATAGACAGGAATGTCGTCAGCGCACTAGAGCTCGGTAAGTTCCAAAAGAAGAAAGAGAATATGACAAGTAATGTGAATGAACAGGTAAGGTGTGTATGATTGATTATCGATATATGATGATTATTATAACGTAGTTGTTTGTAGCTTGATACAAAAAAGTATTCATGTATACGAGAGCAATCCATCTTACCCCGTGAACTATGGTAACATGTAGTACAAGGCCCCGTCATAACCCATGGGACAACGGCATGAAAAATTCATGTAGGTGTCTTTTAAGTGATCTCTCGTGCCACGATATACGTTCCGTATCAATCTACCCCTTTATCCCCACGTAATGTATTGTATCGATTATAATTATCAGACTTGCCGAAACCATGGATACATGTTATTCAAGTATTCATGTTCAGGATGTAGTCAAGTATTCAAGTAGTCACGTATTCATGTCATAACCAAGGTTCGGTCAAGTCAAGTCAAGTCATACATGTTTGATATTGATGTTTGGATTTGAGTATTCATGTTCATGTTCAAGTATTCAAATTTGATTTTGGAGTCAGGTTTGAATTGGACTCAGACTTGAGTTTGGATTCAGGTTTGAGTCAGACTCAGACTGAGTCAGACACTTGTAAACTGAATTAAATCTTGAATTAGGTTCGGGAGTTATCGGTAACTGCTGCAAATGGACGACAGGATTTGTGTCTTTTTCCAAGACAATTACCATTGATAACTCCTTTAAGTTTTCTACCTTAAATAGGAAAGCACTCACTTTCTCCGGCTCCCTAGGGCTCAAGAGAATTGATCCCGCTTAAACCTATATTTATTAAAGTCCTTAAATATTGTTTTATCTAACTCGAGGGAGTTTTATGAAAAATATTTTAATATAGTTTAAAAATAAAACCTCGAGGGTGATTATTATTATTTGAGGTTGTCATGAGCATGGATTTTTAAGTATTTGGGATATTTTAGTGATAAATACTTAGCTTGGAAAGTACATGGTATTTTACTATAAAACTTGCCTTTTTAGTATCTTGATGGTATTTTATTAATCTTTTCATTTTTGAAAACATAGGTTTATTATATTTTGAAAATATGTATTAATAATTTTATATAATTTTAATTTTAAAAAATAATTTTATTTTATTTAGAAAATTCGTATTTCTTAAAAAATGTATTTAAATCCTTTCGAGACCGAATGCTCCGTGAGAAGGTCTGCATCTCGTTCTACTAGCCCAAGTATGTGCGATAATCTGCACCATCCGTTAGCGGGTCCCCTAAAGAGGGTTGTAGATGCGTAATCGCAAAGGAAAGGAAATGCCGTTTAAAAAGAAATCTGGTTTTTAGAGTAGGTGGTATTTTATTGTAAGATTTTCCTCGTAACACATATTCATACAAAAGAGTCATCGTGCTATGGAACAGGAGTGTACGTGAAGGGTAGGTCATTACCCCATGAAGTTTTTCCTAAAGGTATTGTTTTAACGAAACTAAAAGAAGCGATATCAAAGTTCATGGTATTTTAATGAAAAAGTTAATTTAAAGTTATTTTACATGATATTCAAGGCTAAAATTTATTCTAAATATTGGTATTAAGTTTACAAGTATTGTGTAAAAATTTGGATGAACAATATATAAGAAAAAGTGGAGTTTCTAGAGTTTAGAAAAAAAATATCGGTATTAACTCCACTTTTACCGATTTTGATTAAAAAGAAATTCAAAGAATAGAAAGAGAGTTTGGGAGGGATTTACTATTTGATTATCTTAAGAAGAGATAGAAGAAGAGGAGGAAAGCTTTGGGGTGTCGCGGGATCTCCGGATGTTGCTTCGATCTTCGCTGGAAGTTGATCGCTTACTAACTCCTCTTTACTCCATCAGTACTTAGGAAATTTTTGAGAGTTTTGGCTAGAATTTTCAGAATGGTGCTGAGCCATGGTAGGGAATTAAAATGGTATTTATAGTGCAGAATTAGGATTTTGGAATTAAAATGGTGGATTAAAAAGCATTAAAATTATGATAAATTATGAATTGAAGGGTCTTTGTTTGATTGCAGGGAATCAAACAGTGCAGGGGAGTTAGGGGTAGGTGATGGGATCAGTGTGCAAAGCCTGGGACTCATTGTGCTCAGATCAACCGTCCCCTCCGGCCCAGAAGCAAGATCCACCAGTCGATCTCGAGGCTTTTTCCTCGAGATTCGTGCAACTTGATTAAATTAGGGTTTACTCCATTTTATGCCTGTTTGATTTTTCTGACTTTTCATTTTTCTGGGTATTACAAGTGCAATCTTTTGGGCTTCCAAAAAGTTAAAAATAAAAATGAGAAAAAATAATGTGTCTGATGAGATTCGAACACAGGGGATACGTCACAGCAGTGCAAGTGCTTTACCAGTGAGCTACAAATTGCTTCTTACTGTTATTTCACAAAATTGATTTATAACTCAAACCCAGGCTGTAAACTCATTTCTGTACATTAAAATGGAAAATTCAGTACAGTAAATCCAGAGTCGTTACATTATACCCTCCTTATAAAAATTTTGTTCTCGAAATTTACATTTACATATGGACTAATTTTCAAAGAGATAAGGATATTTTGCACGCATGTCTTCTTCTCGTTCTCATGTTGATTCTCCTGGCGAATCCTTTATAAAACATCACTCAGACTAAGTTTTCTTCCTTGTTCCGCAGTGTTTTTACCTTTTGGTCCAGGATCTCAACGGGTTGTTGCTCACAAGTTAGGTCAGTCTGTACTGTGAGCTCGGAGTGATTAAGGATGTGGCTGGGGTCGCTCACATATCGTCGTAGCTGGGATATATGGAACATGTTGTGCACTCCTTTCAATGAGGGTGGAAGTGCTAACTGGTATACTACTTCTCCAACTCGTTCGAGTATGTCGAACGCTCCTATATATCTCAGACTTAGCTTACCCCTCTTGCCAAAGTGGATCACTCCTCTGTTTGGAGAAATCTTTAAGAAAACATGGTCTCCAGGTTGGAACTCCAGATGTCACCACTTTTCATCTGCCCAATGCTTCTTTCGGTCTTGGGCTATGCGCGTTCTTTCCCTGATCGTGCGAACTATATCCACAGTTGCCACGATCATCTCTGGTCCAAGGAGTTCACGATCTCCGACGTCGTCCCAATTTAGTGGTGAACGACACTTCCGTCCATAAAGTGCTGCGAATGGTGCCATTCCAATGCTTGCCTGATAGCTGTTGTTTTATGAAAACTCCACAAGGTGCAGGTGATCTTCCCACTAACCTCCGAAGTCTAACATACAAGCTCTTTGCATGTCTTCCAGAATCTGAATTGTTCGCTCGGACTGTCCGTCCGTTTGTGGATGATAAGCCATGCTGAAATTCAGACTTGTTCCAAGGCTAGCTTGCAGACTCTGCCAAAATTGTGATCGGAATCTGGTATCATGATCGGAGACGATGCAAACAGGCACTCCATGTAATCTCACGATCTCCTGCATGAGTTCATGGGTATCAAAAATAGTATATCTTGAAGGTTTAAATCTTACTTTAGATTTATGCTTACCTCCATATACTTCTTTGCTAACGTCTCGGTAGATTGGCCAACTCGAAATGGGATGAAGTGAGCCGACTTGGTGAGTCGATGAAGTGACCCATCAAATCTTCCGAATTTAGGAATAACGCAGTCGCTGGGGAATTCGATCAGATCGTACTGTACGGGATATGGCCGCCCATGGCCGCCAATTTCTTTCTGAGCTCCGGTTTCGGACACCAATGTTTTAACCTTACTGGTGACCAAATCCATTATCCGATCTTATGTTAGCGGGATAGTGCTGTCCGGGGCCAAGGCGTCCTCAGAAGTGGAATGCGGCCAGCTTTCGTCCGGCTCACCCATACTTGGACCTAGGGGAACAGGTACCGATTGCTTCAGGTTGTTATCACCTGGCCCATGAGTAGAGACTTGCGCTTGATTGGAGGGCGCCCAAGCAACTTGAGCCGTGAGCTGCATCACGACATTTGTCAGGTCATCAATTTTTGAATAAAGTTGGGCCATCTCTTTATCTTTGCTCCTGAGCTGTTTTCGGAGCTCTTGAAGCAACTCTTGCTTTGCGGTCCTTGGGGAGGGGGAAGTCGGCTCTGTTAGTTATATGTATGCCCTAGAGGCCATTACTGTACATACGATGTATATTGTAATGGATGCTTGGACATATATAGGGAGGACTTTTTTGCTCGACATGATAGTATGCTATTTGGTTGTACTTTATCTTAACATGTACTCTGATTGTCTCTATATTACATTTTGATAAAGCCCTTAGGATATGTACTCGACTACTGGGACTATGATGAGATCATACTAGCGGGGCCACGGTAGTCGACGAGTACATCCTATAACTGTTCCTAGTCGAGGGTGTATCGAGACAGGGTATCGATACATCAGAGTAGACTAGCGTATACGCATCCTGACCCATATGATGGGCGATGGATGATCCCATATCCATCGGTGTTTGACATCAAGGATGGTGTACAGGTGCTCAGTAGAGACTGGGTTCACTGGACGGACTCGCCGAGAACTCCCAGATGGTATTATACCTCATGTCAGATGGCAGTTCTCCGGTGACACTGGTACAGAGTAGTCTGTTGACCCGAGATCGTCATAGAGTCTTGTGTGATTCCCACTGTGCTTTGATTTCCATCATACCACGTCCAAGAGGGCGTGCAAAAAGGTGGCTTTTGGGTACAGTCCCGAATCACATGGAGGCAATGAGCGATAGGAGGGGATTCGTCTCTCCCGGTATAGGGAGTTGATGTTGTGCTGTGTTCGATTGGCTATAACCGGAAATCCTTGGCCAGAGTTGCTGAGATTTACTGGTAAGTGTTATCAGTAGTTTCTCGAACTGTTATATACCTCATATCGACACGACTTATCGAGCTACTGGGGTCTGACGTTTACCACCCCTAGGCGAGATATGCGACATATCAGACGACGAGACCGGACTGTACGAGAGTGTTACTGATTGGATTCACAGGAGAATGTACAGGCTTGCTTGTTGATCTTCTGAGCGCTCAATACCTGGGTAGCTGTTACGTTTAGCTGACCGCTTGCAGCTTGTGGGTGTTTGATATGATCATCACCTCCTGCCGGCGTATTGACGATTCTTTAGAGTCCTACACAGAGGTTTCTTGGCTCTGGCAAAACGGAGTAGGGGCACGTATGTGATATGTACGGGACCGAGGATAATGCGATATGAGATACCGTATTCTATTCTCACGATATTTGATATCAGCCGGGTCATCGGATCAAGTGTTGATTCGATGAATCGGTACGGATAAATATTATTTGGTTATATGCGATATAGCCGAATTATCGGATCAAGTGTTGATTCGATAATTTAATGTATAATAATATATATGATATATTAAATTACATTATCTAATATTTGCTCACTAAAAGATTCTTTTTCTCACTCGGGTAATACATTGATATATATATGCGATATATGTTAAATGTATTATTTTATTTTGTTACGATAAATATTATATATGTGATATATAATATTGTAACATGATATGATTACTAATGCAACATATTTAGTGGAAATTAAACATGGTTAGGGTTTGATTAGGGTTAATCATTTCTACAAGTTTCTAGAAGGTTTTCCTTTTTGTTTTGGAAAAGATATTTTGCAAGATATTTCTTTAACTCAACCCTAAACCCTAACCCTAGTTAATTTTCTACAATGGTTACTTGAACCATGGTTGCATTTCTAACCTTATCAAAGTCTATCATTATTCATCACAAAAGGAATTCTATCATTATTCATCATCTTCTTCCTTCTTCTTCTTTTGAGCAAAAAGCTTTCTAGTTTTTTGCTTTGTGATGAAAATGAGTGAGAATGAGAAAATAAAAGAGATCAAAAATCCTACTTCATCATTCTCATCTACCCTTGCCATTTAGATGAGGGTGTTCACATCATTTTATGAGTGTTAGCTTGTGTTATTGAAACTTCAAGGTAGATCATCTTTGTATCGAAGATCGGAAGCAAGACTGTATCTTTATCTTCGTGGAACCTCTCGAGAGTCCGTTGCACGATGATCGCAGCGAAGGGACCTCAACACGGAGCATATGAAATGAAGGACCGGATCTACAAAGGTTGTAATCCCTCTCACTTAGTGTTAAAGTGTTTAGCATGTTTGTTTTCGCCAAATCTCTAGTTTAAAGATCCGGCTTCGGGTTGTTCGGCACGGCTAATTTTTTAATCGGGCATGGTTGATTCCCCGTAGACCCTTGTGCGCGTGCATAGAAACCCTACAGTAGTATCAGAGCCAAGCTAGAGCTTTAGGCGATGTCTAGATGAAGTTTAAAGTCCGATCGAACCCGAAAACCCCGACACGAACCCTTCTCTGTACATTTTTCAAAAATGTGTTTTTTTTCTGAATTAAAAATGCTCAGAAAAACAAGCAGGAAAAACTAAGAATTACTGTGAAGTACGGTCAACTAACTCAATATTTTGACCGTGGAACCGCGGCCAAACCATGGGTTTAGCGGCGGTTACGCGGCCAAAATTTGGACTTAGTCCCTGGAATTTCACTTATTTATTCTTAGGTCCTTTCTTGGCAATTTTTTCTGGGAATTTTTTAATTCCACTCAAGTGTTGAGTTTTCTAGGGTTGTATTGGGGACTCGTTGTTTCAATCGGATATTTTAACTTTGTTTAGTTTGTCCGGGTAGTTTTTAGAAACTGTTAAAAAGTTCGGGCGGATATCAATAACTCACTTTTTTCCCAGTCGTAAAATTTTTCAAAAGTTGGATTTTTCTCGAGTTTGAAACTTTCTAAGTCATGCAAGTAACGCGGTGGACCCTCTAGAAGACAACAAACCTTAACTCGATTATGTGACCGTCTTGAACTGCCTCTAAACCTTAGGGTTTGGGGCAGTACGGCATGCCACATGTGAGGCGTTGGCTTGACCCTTCTACGGCTGGACCATCGGTACTGTAGCATGTGATGGATGTTTTTAAACTGATTTCAAGTGTTGAGATATATTGGGAAAATCTTGGGTGTTTTATTATTCGATCGGAAAGTTTAACATTGTCTATTTATCTGGATTGTGATACAATATTTGGAATCCACAAGAAGTTATGAGATAACTAATTTGAATATTATAAACATAGCAGTTTAGTCTCAGATGATCGGTTGCCACGGAATTTTGATGCGATCAAAAGTCTGTTGCAATCACGTAGTGTACGCGGATACTCGCCGGGTAAACTTAACAGACAGCCACGCCCCATAGCCCCGACCAAGTGACTGTAGGAGAACCCCGTCGCCAAAAGCATCCGTTCGGGTGCTCGCGACAGCGGTGTTCCGTCTTAGTGCACTTCGTCGACGGCATCCGGGGGTGCGGCCGTCTACTAAAGTTTGCGACGAGCATTCGATCAGGATGTCGGGAGTCTTGTTGAATTGCCTGACTTGATATTGAAAAGAGTTTTCGATAATGAGACTAAAATGCGGGGTTTATAATTGTTAGGCATGCGATGTCTAAGGAATTCATTTGGTTAGGCATGCGATGTTTAAGAAGGTTGTGGATTCCAACTGTTGTAGTTTTACACTTTCTTTTCTGTGACCGTAAGCGTAGTATGTGGTGTATCGCCGGCTTCGTTGCTATACATCAACGACAATCGGGATACGCATACTTGCTTACGTTGATGATATGAGATATTATGTGTTGCTGTGATATGTTATATTGGATCGTCGTGTTTGAATAGCCGGGGGTTTTTATGTGAGATGAGTGTTTTTCATTTTCATTCATGTAAAAATATGTATGTAATATTCTTTTATTGGGGCACTTCCAGGTTGCGGAAGATGTCACCGTTGTATATTATTTACTTTTCCGCATTAGGTAGACCCAAGGCGGGGAGCACAAGTAACCGGGTTCTGGGGTCCAGTGGGAGACCATCTCGAGGAGTCGGGACCGGGTCTCCTAACCCTAGAATTGGCTGTGTTGCTTGCCACTCTCGTAGGGGTCTAGGGATGTGGCTTTGGCTATTCATCGCGACCGTGGAATCCGTGTTTTATACAGGCTCGTATTGAAAACACGGACGTCCTAGTATATCCAATATTTCATATATGTTCTTCTGCTGCAATGTTCTGTGATGAGATCATATTACTGCCTGAGATGAATGTTTATATATTATATATATGAGATATATGTTATATTGCAGATTTCGTTTCAAATGTGATACTTGTGAAGCATAATAAAATGGGACTTCATTAACGAGATTAATGAAATAAAAGAAACCTAAGATGTTGTAGAAACTTGTTTAAAAAAAAACTGGTAGCTCTAGTTCTTGCTTTGCATAGCGGTGTTCCTTGTAGAACATCCAGCACCTTATTCGATAAGGAAAGAGCCGAGATCCCTTCACCGGGAGTGACCTCTTTAGTGAAACTAGCAGATGCTACAAACTCGGTTTGTCTTTTGATTGCTTCTATAGTTCTTGCTTTGCATAGTGATATTTGTGAAATATCCTACACCTTATTCGATGAGGAAAGGGCCGACGATCCCTTCACCGGGAGTGACCCCTTTAGCAAAACTAGAAAAGCCTAAAAAACACTCCATTTAAAATCACTCGATTCTACAACGATATCAAGTTCATTACGCAAAGGGTTTTCTTAAAAACCTGTCGTAGCCCTCCGTCATTTCAGACAAGTAATATTTAGTATTCGTGCTGCGTTTGTTGACCTCTGTCAAGGCGTAGTGTGCGGTAGCTGATTAGTGCTTATCTGTATAAACATATGATGTGATTGATTTAGGGTAGTCGTGTGACCTTGTTGACCTCTGTCAAGGGTCGTGCGGGTGGGTTTACTTCAATCAGGAAATGACGGGTTGAACTTGACTAGCAGCCTATGGTTTGTTGACCTCTGTCAAGGTCATAGGACGCTAGGGCTAAAATATTATTGGGAATTTCAAGTGTTGAAATTTGCAATGAGATAGTTGGATCCCGATACTTGCTGCGAGTAAGAGTTACTCCTGGGAGAGTTTTAAACATTACAATTAGCCGATCAAGTAGGTGTCTAGAAAGGTGTTAACGGGGTTACGCCCCTGGGAAAACGACGTTTACTTTAATTAGGTTCGTGCGAAAGCACGGGGGACCTCCCTCAAAGTACCGACACTGGTCTGGCTGAAAGATTGGCGAACTTGTAGCGTGTAATTAATCCCGGCTAGTCTTTCCTTTTAGGGTTTGAAGGAAGATTTGATTAAAACAGTGGGAGACATCCTGATTAGATATATTAGATAACCAATCTAATCTTGCAAGAACATACGCTGAGTGTTTTCTTCTCTCTCTCTCCAGGTAGCGACCATATCACGCCTTAATCAAGATAATAAAACGGATGAATTGACCGAACCCGCTTGTTATACTAAGCTGGGGAACGTTGGTCCCGCTCCAACTTATAATTGTTATAAGACAGAGCAGGAAATTGGGGATTACCAGAATTCCCGTGCCCCCCAAACGAAGAAAGTGCATGTTGATGCATCTTCTTCGGGTGTGTTCATTACAGAGAACTGTTTCTCAGTATCCTTTACGTCCTGGGTATGAGATACCAGATCAGGATCCCACATATGTAATCTGTTACGTGGGCTACAGAAAGGTAGAGAACTGAGAACGGGTGATAAGTTTCATGAGACAGAAAACGGTGCAAGTGTTGCAGCCAAGTCTGTTGGTCACTATCACCCTGTATTACCAGAATACATTGATTCTGAACAAATGTTATTAGATACCGAACCTGATATACAACATCATATCAGTCTCTTTATTAGTAAAGAAAGGATATAATTTTGTATTGTTGGATAATGTTTTGAACATTTCCTATATCAAGAGTTGATCGGTTCAGGCACGTTATCTAAAAGTATTGGCGTTCTAAATCAAACTACAGTTCTTAGTATACAGAACACACACAAGAGGAAGAGTTCAGAAATGAACGAATCCTTCTTAAGGCATTGTAGATTAGGTTATATCAATGCGACCCGACTAGCTAAGTTACATTTAGATGCATATTTAAATCTGTTTGAATTTACATCTTGTGAAACTTGCTGGTCATGTCATAAAGATAAGAAGACCATAGCTCTGTTTATTGGAAACAGAGAAAGAGTTAGTGAACTCTTGGGATTGATACATGCTGATGTATGAAAGTCCCCTGTCTACACATGCCAAGACCAGTTCATTGTACTTCATTACATTCTCTGATGATCTCTCAAGATTCAGACATATGTTCCTGTTGAAACACAATTCCGAAGCTTTTGAGATATTCACAGAATATAGGTTAGAAGTAGAGAACCAACAACGGGTATAAGTATTATGTCCTTTGATGAGATCACGGAGGAGAATACTTGAGCACGGAATTCCTGGACTATTCTAAAGGAGAATAAGATTCTCTCTCAGCATTACTCCTTCGTATACACCATAGCACAATGGTATATCGGGGTAGAGCAATAGCACTATATATGATATGGTTTGCTCTATGATGAGTACTACCGAGTTTCCTATTTCTTTTTGGGAGTTATGCACTTGAGAAGCTGCATACCTATTGAATAGGGTTCAAATCAAATCGGTTGCCTACCACTTCATATGTGATATGGAAAGAGAAGAGCCCATATCTTAAGTTTGTTAAGATTTGGGGTTGTCCGGCCTATGTCTAAAAGCAAAATACGGACAAGCTCGAGGCAAGGTCTGTTATGTAGAACTGGAAATGTTCCAGCTATACAAAATGCAGCTGATGATTTGGTAGAACCAAAGGATTCAATAGTTTCCAACGAACCTAAGCCTCTCCACCGATCTAGTAAGGTTCCTCACCCACCTGAGAGATACTTCGGTTTCTCTATGACAGTGGGAGCGAGGATTGCATCATGAGATGATGACCTAACTAGTTTCCAGCTGGCCATCAGGAGTGGGACTCTGTAAGAATGGCTGGATGCTTATCGATCTGAGATGGAATCCTTATACACCAACAAAGTATGGACTTTGGTTGCTTTATCTGAAGGGTTAAATCCCCATCAGGAGTAAGTATATCTTGAGAAGATTACTAGGTGTACATGGAAAAGTTGAGTCTTTCAAAGCTATGCTTAAGTCCATCCAGATCCTACTTGCCACGGCTACACACCATGACTACGATATCTGGCGGTTGGGTGTCATGACTGCTTTTCTAAATGATGTTTTAGAAAAGAGCGTCTATAAGTACATAGCCAGAGGGCTTCGTAGACAGTGGGAGCAGCGGAAACGTGTGCAAGATGTTTTATATGATAAAACAGGCATCACAGAGTTGGAACATCTGTTTTGATATGATAGTCAAAGAGTTTGACTTCATCAAAATAGTAGATGAACCTTGTATATACAAAAAGGTAGTAGGGAGTATGGTGGTGATCCTCGTAGAGTACGCGGATGACATACTCTTGATAGGGAAGGAGTTTCCTATGCTACGCTCGGTTAATCTCCGCTTATCATAAGGATTCTCCATATAGGATCAAAGTGACACCTCCTAAATCCTGGGTTTTGAATCTATGAGATAGATCTAATTAGATGTTAGGATACTCACTAGTTGTAGTGAGATGGTATCAATCGATCCTGGGGAGAATCACTGGAAAGGTTCCAGGGTGATAAGGATGACTGAATGTCAGTCGCAGGCATTGTCTATACCCTCAGTGGAGGGACGGTATGTTGGAAGAGTTTCAAGCTAGATACCGTGACTTACTAGACGATTAAAGGCAAGATACATCGTTACCAAGGATGCTACCAAAGAGGCAGTCTGGATATATATAAGTTCATGAGATGAACTTCGTTCCTACCATTGTGTGACAATGGAGTTGTGGCTTTAGCCAAGGAACTACCGTCCCATCAGAAATCCAGATATAATTCTTAGGCAGTAACACCTGATCATGGAGATGGTTGATCTCCAGGGAGTTCAAGGTTAGGAGAGTAGATACAGAGGACAACAGCGCGGATCCACTCACAAAGGCCTTTTCCCAGTAGAGACTCTTATGGGATGGTTGAGTATGAGATACTTCAACCGCAGCTAATTGTTGGGTATGTGATACCACAACAGATGGCCCTAGTGAAAGTGGGAGATTGTTAGTTATATGTATGCCCTAGAGGCTATTACTGTACATACGATGTATATTGTAATGGATGCTTGGACATATATAGGGAGGACTTTCTTGCTCGACATGATAGTATGCTATCTGGTTGTACTTTATCTTAACATGTACTCTGATTGTCTCTATGTTACATGTTGATAAAGCCCTTAGGATATATACTCGACTACTGGGACTATGATTAGATCATACTAGTGGGGCCACGGTAGTCGACGAGTACATCCTATAACTGTTCCTAGTCGAGGGTGTATCGAGACAGGGCATCGATACACCAGAGTAGACTGGCGTATACGCATCCTGACCCATATGATGGGCGATGGATGATCCCATATCCATTGGTGTTTGACATCAAGGATGGTGTACGGGTGCTCAGTAGAGACTGGGTACACTGGACGGACTCGCCGAGAACTCCCAGATGGTATTATACCTCACGTCAGATGGCAGTTCTCCGGTGACACTGGTACAGAGTAGTCTGTTGACCCGAGATCGTCATAGAGTCTTGTGTGATTCCCACCGTGCTTTGATTTCCATCATACCACGTCCAAGAGGGCATGCAAAAAGGTGGCTTTTGGGTACAGTCCCGAATCACATGGAGGCAATAAGCGATAGGAGGGGATTCGTCTCTCCCGGTATAGGGAGTTGATGTTGTGCTGTGTTCGATTGGCTATAACCGAAAATCCCTGGCCAGGGTTGCTGAGATTTACTGGTATGTGTTATCAGTAGTTTCTCGAACTGTTATAGACCTCATATCGACACGACTTATCGAGCTACTGGGGTCTGACGTTTACCACCCCTAGGCGAGATATGCGACATATCAGACGACGAGACCGGACTGTACGGGAGTGTTACTGATTGGATTCACAGGAGAATGTACAGGCTTGCTTGTTGATCTTCTGAGCGCTCAATACCTGGGTAGTTGTTACGTTTAGCTGACCGCTTGCAGCTTGTGGGTGTTTGATATGATCATCACCTACTGCCGGCGTATTGACGATTCTTTAGAGTCCTACACAGAGGTTTCTTGGCTTAGGCAAAACGGAGTAGGGGCACGTATGTGATATCTGCGGGACCGAGGATAATGCGATATGAGATACCGTATTCTATTCTCGCGATATTTGATATCAGCCGGGTCATCGGATCAAGTGTTGATTCGATGAATCGGTATGGATAAATATTAGTCGGTTATATGCGATAAGCCGGATTGTCGGATCAATTGTTGATTCGATAATTTAATGTATAATAATATATATGATATATTAAATTACATTATCTAATATTAGCTCACTAAAAGATTCTTTTTCTCACTCGGGTAATACATTGATATATATATGCGATATATGTTAAATGTATTATATTATTTTGTTACGATAAATATTATATATGTGATATATAATATTGTAACATGTTATGATTACTAATGCAACATGTTTAGTGGAGATTAAATATGGTTAGGGTTTGATTAGGGTTAATCATTTCTACAAGTTTCTAGAAGGTTTTCCTTTTTGTTTTGGAAAAGATATTTTGCAAGATATTTCTTTAACTCAACCCTAAACCCTAACCCTAGTTAATTCTCTACAATGGTTACTTGAACCATGGTTGCATTTCTAACCTTATCAAAGTCTATCATTATTCATCACAAAAGGAATTCTATCATTATTCATCATCTTCTTCCTTCTTCTTCTTTTGAGCAAAAAGCTTTCTAGTTTTTTGCTTTGTGATGAAAATGAGTGAGAATGAGAAAATAAAAGAGAGCAAAAATCCTACTTCATCATCCTCATCTACCCTTGCCATTTAGATGAGGGTGTTCACATCATTTTATGAGTGTTAGCTTGTGTTATTGAAACTTCAAGGTAGATCATCTTTGTATCGAAGATCGGAAGCAAGACTGCATCTTTCTCTTCGTGGAACCTCTCGAGAGTCCGGAGCACGATGATCGCAGCGAAGGGACCTCAACACGGAGCATATGAAGTGAAGGACCGGATCTACAAAGGTTGTAATCCCTCTCACTTAGTGTTAAAGTGTTTAGCATGCTTGTTTTCGCCAAATCTCTAGTTTAAAGACCCGGCTTCGGGTTGTTCGGCACGGCTAATTTTTTAATCGGGCATGGTTGATACCCCGTAGACCCTTGTACGCGTGCATAGCAACCCTACAGGCTCTTCTTCACTGTCCAAGCTTGACTCCACATAGACCGAGGGGCCTTTTTTCTTACGGGCCTCGTCGAGAGGGTTTTCATCGTCCAGCGGAGACGGCTGATTTTGGGAAGCAGCCACCACATTC
The DNA here is from genome assembly GCA_030015575.1 of Agapanthus africanus. Classification (NCBI taxonomy): domain Eukaryota; kingdom Viridiplantae; phylum Streptophyta; class Magnoliopsida; order Asparagales; family Amaryllidaceae; genus Agapanthus; species Agapanthus africanus. Next base: position 316,641,819 of record JASDDO010000006.1, read on the forward strand.
AAGCCAAATTGGGCTTGGGATGTGGTGGCCCCATCCTTGCTTTTGCTGCTAAAGTTGTCGTTGGGACGCATGCCCGCCGTATTGTCACGATCCGAAATTTGGCACGTGACTGGCACTTAAATCACTCAACGTCTAAAGGCGTATGGTAATTCAAGTAAGCTGAAGCCCATAAATCTAAACCTTTTTGCGGAAAATAGTGGAGGTGCAGTTTTGAAATAAAGCTATAATAAAATTAAGTTCTTCTTTAAATGTATAAATAATGATATATGAAAATACAAGTGGATTATATACTATAGTTTAAAATATTTTCGTCCTTAAAAATTTGGGCAGCACCCCCTTTGTATATTTTGATCCAAACTACATACAAGCAATAAAAAGGCATCCTCAAGTGAGAGCTGGCTCTTCGGCAATTGGTAGAATTACAACCACGGAATAACATATATACGACGCCCTATGGCTAAAATCAAACACAGAAAGAGTAATAAGTAAAGCAAGACATCATCAACTCAAATCGCGAACAAACACCCATCTCGCTCTAAGTCTCGCAAATACACAACTCTGTCTAGGTCTACCAACATACAAAGTCTAGTTTGATTGATGGAGCTTATCTAGATACAATGGAAATAATAGGTACAAAAGTGGTCACGATCCAAATGTGTATCCCACCTACCAAAGCAAAACACCCTGAAGGAAGCTGTGTGGCTGCGATACCGCTACTGATCCAAGTGGTCGAACTAACAAGAAAATTGTGGCACAACGGGGGTTAGTTGCCAACTCGTGAGTAGAAAATATCAGCAGGTAGAAATCGCATAGACAACGATCCCTAGGTCTGTATCATAAAGGTAATACTATGTGGTATTTAGGGTGATCATGTATGCATATGTATCAATAATAGAATCGTGCCAATATCAACATGTAATGATAGTCATCTGAAATGTATGCATGCATGCATGTAAATAAAGCAACGTGTGTCCATCAACGACACATCAACATCATGAAACCTGAGTGTACAACATCGACACTCGAAACATCATGCAACCTGTGTCCAACATCGACGCATCAACATCATGAAACCTGAGTGTCTAACATCGACACTCGAAACATCATGAAACCCGTGTCCAGCATCGACACATAAATTCTCATATCTCAGGCGCCGCATCATCGGATCGGCACTCATATCCATCTGATATCATGACTCCGGTCGGTATCCTCCGAATAACCGCTGGGTCCAAACTATCACCGGTAGGTAGTACATCCCCTGCCAGGCTCATCGTCTACTCCATGATATTCTTGCCCCGGGATATCTTACCGGGTCCACCATGTACCCGTAGACGGTTCCTCCTCACTCCTCGAATCGGGTATCACATAGCTCAGAACTGAGAAAACTCATGGTGGACACGAAATATCATATCGCGAGAAACCGCGTTTTTTAAACAATGCATAATTTCTTTTGAAATATAACCACGGTTCTCAAATCCAGAGATCTTATGAAAACAACATCTCAATGCATATAACCATAAAGTACGATATATGCAAATATAGAACAGTAATGTAAGCATATCAAGTATATCATGTAAGCATGTCACGTGATAGTACTGAACAATGAATGTACTTTACAGTTAAGAATAATACCGTGATATAGCAGTTCTACTGTGTAAGTGGCATAGCAATTACCGATAATGAGTGTGTGAGCCGGCAAATCTGTGTATGTGTAACATGCGCATCATCGGTAATAGTGTAGGTGTACTAGCAGACGATGTCATATATCTGAAGCTGGTCAACTTGCTGATCTCGCATCGGATCATCCAACGAACAATGTCCTCTCTTGACCGATTTATTCTAGATCTGAGTAAGATCCTTCAACTGGAATTCTTCAACTCAACTGAGCCTGCGTCGGGCATCCAACTAGACGAATCATCTCAGTCACTCTATTCAAGATGGACTAGCGATCTTCTGTCACATCTCTGCCTGTAAGCTCCTGTGGTTTCAGCTTATAAACTCTGGAGGCGACATCCCGTCAATCTCAGCAACAATTGGGTCATTTGTCTGCATGGTAGACAACATTGCGATCACTGCGGTAGGCTATATATAAACAGTCCTCTCAATCCGGCAACCTCTATCAATAGCCCGATCATCCAGTACAGATCCGAACACTCGCCTCAAACGAGAGATCACAACACAAACAATACACCTATACGTTCTTTGGTCACCAGAAGAATATCATGGTCAGTCCTTGTCCGTGATAAGCTCGCTCCGACCGCATCTTTAGCAGCAGCTCTCTCTGCTCTCATAGCCATGGTGACAGGAACCTCAAACAAATATCGATGAAGATAGATCAAAGGAACGAATGGAATCGATAGGTCTGAAATGGAAATATGATCATAGGAAAGAATAGAATCAAGGATCTCAAGGAATGTACATCCTAAGGTCACTTAAGCGGAGCAGCGTGTCGTAAGTATGCCACGGAACATACACACGGTATGTCACTCTATTCAAGTTATCTACTCCATCAACCAAGGTCGACTTATAAGATGAAATCTCGTGTCCTAAAACCCCCCTTAGTCAATTCTAAGTTCCATAAGGTCAAGCCTAAACTTGAACCAAGGTTAAACCTAACGCTCTGATACCAACTTTGTCACGACCCAGAATTTTGTACGTGACCGACACTTAAATCACGCAACGTCTAAAGGTGTAACGTAATTCAAGTAAGCTGAAGCCCAGAAATCTAAACCTTTTTGCGGAAAATAGTGGAGGTGAAATTTTGAAATAAAGGTATAATGAAATCAAGTTCTTCTTTAAATGTATAAATAATGATATATGAAAATACAAGTGGATTATATACTATAGTTGAAAATATTTTCGTCCTTAAAAATTTGGGCAACACTTCCCTTATATATTTTGATCCAAATCACATACAAGCAATAAAAAGGCATCCCCAAGCGGGAGCTAGCTCTTCACCAATTGGTGGAATCACAACCACGCAATAGCATATATACGACGCCCTACGGAGAAAATCAAACACAGAAAGAGTAATAAGTAAAGCAAGACATCATCAACTCAAATCTCGAATAAACACCCATCTCGCTCTAAGTCTCGCAAATACACAAGTCTGTCTACCAATATACAAAGTCTAGTTTCTAATTGATGAAGCTTATCTAGATACAACGGAAATAATAAGTACAAAAGTGGTTATGATCCAAATGTGTATCCCACCTACCAAAACAAAACACCATGAAGGAAGCTGTGTGGCTGCGATACCGCTGCTGATCCAAGCGGTCGAACTAACAAGAAAACTGTGGCACAACAGGGGTGAGTTGCCAACTCGTGATTAGAAAATATCAGCAGGTAGAAATCGAATAGACAACGATCCCTAAGTCCTACCGTATCATAAAGGTAATACTATGTGGTATCTAGGATGATCATGTATGCATATGTATCAACAATAGAATCGTGCCAATGTCAACATGTAATGATAGTAAATGTATGCATGTATGAATGTAAATCAAGCAACGTGTGTCCACCAACATCATGAAACCTGAGTGTACAACATCGACACTCGAAACATCATGAAACCTGTGTCCAGTATTGACACATCAACATCATGGACCCTGAGTATCCAACATCGACACTCGAAACATCATGAAACCCGTGTCTAGTATGGACATGTAAATCCTCATATCTCAGGCGCCGCATCATCGGATCGACCCTCATATCTATCTGATATCACAACTTCGGTCGGAATCCTCCAAAGAACCGCCGGGTCTAAACTATCACCGGTAGATAGTACATTCCCTGCCAGGCTCATCGTCTACTTCACGATCTTCTTGCTCCGGGGTATCTGTTTATCGCCGAAAACAGAGATAAACCAGGATGGATCGTCTGGCCTGAATTTGGGGGAAGATGCTATTTGGATTTGTCCTTCCACCTCTCCAAAGATGTCAAGTTGATTTATGGCACCGTATATCGGAGGTTTGGATGGATGCGGCCGTTGTAGCAGACTTCTTCAGATCCCCCTCATTTGCGAGGGGTTTTTGATTGTGGGGATGCTCTTCCCTGCAGGCGCAAGCCCCTGCAGTTAATTACGTTATTGCATCGCGATAACCACTTTCTCCTGCTCCAGTGGTCCACTTCGTGTCGTGTGTGTTTGTTTTATTTTTGGTTGCCCGTGGATTGTATACGGAGACTAATTTATGTTGTCGCCCGTAGGGCGTGGATTAGTCAAAATCCGTATATTTTTAGATTTGGGTTTGGTTTGATTTAAGGATCGTTGATCCGTTTTGAGATCAAGATCGACTTAAATGTATACGAGCAGTTGGGGGCTCGGTTGGTTTTTTGTTAAGGATACGTTAGTCCAATTTGAGACTAAGACCTACTTAACAGGGTGTTAGGATCATTTTTGTTTCAGATCCAACAAGAGAGCATTTGGGCTTTGTTGTTTTAGTTTAAGGACATTTCGATCCCTTATCACCATTTTGGAGGCGAAGTTGTAGTTTGAGAATATTTCGGTCGGTAGATCACCATTCTTGAGGTGAGATTTTAGTTTAAGGCCATTACGGTCCGTTGTCGCCATTTTAGAGGCAACATTTAGTTTGAGGACGTTTCGGTCTGTAGATCACCATTTTTGAGGCGAGGTTTTAATTAAGGACATTACAGTCCGTTGTCACCATTTTGGAGGGAACATTTAGTTTGAGGATGTTTCAATCTGTAGATCACCATTTTTGAGGCGAGGTTTTAGTTTAAGAACGTTATGGTCCGTTGTTAGTTTAAGGACATTACGGTCCGTTGTTAGTTAGGGACATCTCGGTCCATTGTTCATCTTGGGCTCACGTGTATTTTTTACGTGTCGGGATGAGCAACGATGATATGGGATACATCCAGTTTGGGATGTGGTTTGATCTGGGATGTCCACGTCAGTTTGGGAAGTGCACCAAAAAGCAGTTGGCTGTCGGGACCCTCCACCTCTCTGAAGACGTTGAGAAATTACAACGACATGTATCAGTGGTGTAGAGAGATATACCCTTGAACCAATTCCCGTGTTTGAGGGAAAAGGGATTAATGGTAAACCCGGGAATCATTAGTCGTATTTTGAGACTAAGATTTCCTTAGGGGAATGTGGGATGAATCTCGTTTTGGGATATCATCAGTTGGGAGATTGATAGTCGTATTTGGAACTGGGATCAATTTGGGAAATAATGAACCCATGGACTCGGTTGATCTGGGTTAGGGACCTAGCCAACTTGGGCTTGATCCGTTCAGTTTTCTTTTTATTTGAAAAGAAGTGCTAAGCACTTGTTTGGGCCCAGTCCCTTTTTTTGGTGCAAAAAGTGCTGAACACTTATGTAAGTTCTGACGCTCACACATAACCATATGGGATTTTCAGTCATGGGGATTTGCCTAATAAGTGTTAAACACTTTTCCCTTTTTTGTCTCTTTATGGAGTGCTGAGCTCTCTTTATGGCGCCCACGTGTAAGCACATGAGGCGCTAGGTGCTGCCTAGTGAATGTCAAGCACTTTTTATTCTGTGGCACCCACGTGAGGGACACGTGAGACGCTGGGTGCGAAGCGCTAGGCGCCGCTCACTGAGTGCTAATCATTCCTTTATTTTGTAGCGTCCACGTGAAAGTCACGTGGGGCGCTGGGCGCTGATTGATCCTTATCTTTGTGTGTCGGTTTAGAAAATGAATAGAAATCACAATCAAAGAATTATTTGACCGCAATCAATAACGGTGTCGGTTTGTAGCGCATTAGTGAGTGTGGATCGTCCACAAGGATTGTGCTATTCGTTCGTATTTTGTTTTGTTTGAATTGAAAATTTAATAGAAAAGAAAAACAAAACGATTCAAGATTTTTATCGATGAATTTCAAGAATCAACTAATCTATTCAAGAATTAAGAAAACGTTAAACATCAAGAATCAAGTATTGATAGAATTCCAATCGATTTATGTTTCAAGATTTGAAGTAAAGCTCGTAGGAATCGATTAGATCGTAGATGTGAAGAAGACTAGAAATTACCGTTTCTCATCCATTAACACATTGATGCTAAATCGATGTAGATTCATCGAGGATCAAGGATCTTGCGAAGAATTAGGGTTCCTCATCCTATCCTTTGTCCTTTCGATGAATCACATTCACTGGATAACTTCTAGGAAATCGAATGATCGATCGTTGATCTCTAGATCGTGCGAAAAGAATCAAGAACGCATTTCGCATCGATCTAGATCATCGATCATTCAATTTTCAAGAATTTACAATTGTTATAGGACTTATGAAAACGTTTAAAGATTCATCAACATCATCATTTTACAATCATCTCGATTCCTCCACGAGCGGAGTTTTATTCAAGCATCACCACAAAGAATATATTCAAGAATCGAAATATAAGCATAATGCTCGAATTGAAATATAAGCAAGTTTAAAGAATCTTCACCTTTATTTATTGCACAAATTGTTACACATTGCTCAAGACTACAAGAATTTGAGAAGGAACAAGATTGTCGAATCTAGCGTCGCTCGGCTCTTTGAGTCGTGGATCGGCTTGGATCTCGTGCTCCGTTGAAGTCCGGCTTCGCTTCTAAAGGTTGGTTGAAGACTTGCTTTGCTTGCACTCAAAGGATCTTGAATTTGAGGTTTCTTGATTGGATTAGGGTTAGGGTTTGGAGTGGCTTGAGTTGGGTTGAAGGGATGATAGAACACAATGATCACATAATGAACAACCCAATTTTTGAACAACTTTGAACAACCTTTTCAAGAGAGGCCTAGGGTCTTTTTTATAGGTTTCCCAAACCCTAAGTCTAGGTGTAGGGTGTTTTTCGTCACCCCATTGAGATGGGAATACGCGCGCGCTTGTCAGGCGTACTATAGATTCCCCCTGCCTAGGGTAGGCCGGGGTTTAATGATTGTGGGGATCCGAATCTCCGGCAGCCGCGGACTAAGCTACCGTTAATTACCCCTCGCCTTTGGGGCGAGGGAACCTCCGATTGACGGGTTAAACTGGTCATGCGAACTCAATGTGCGGTGTGCGTGTGTTTTGTTTTAAAAGGGGGTTTTGGATATATCGGGAGCCACGCAGAGTTTTTTACAGGGGTCCCGCTACCCGGATAGCGGGCTGGGGGTCAAGGGGGCTAGCAGCCCCCTTGCGGGGTTCGGGGCAGCGTCCCGGCCCAAAAATTTTTTTGAGGGGGAAGGTGTCGCGGAGTATGTGTATGTGTACATTTGTATACATATGTATATATATACATGTATATATAAATAAAGGGGAAAAAGACATCCAAAGGATGCGTGGGGCCAGCGCTTAGGCGCTTTAGCGCAAGAGCGCCACGTGTCGGCACGTGGGCGCTTTGCGCTCGAGTGCAGAGTGCTGGAGCGCAACGCGCCACGTGTCGGCACGTGGGCGCTTTGTGCCCGGAAGCTGGGCGCTTGAGAGCAAGCGTGCCACGTGTCGGCACGTGGGCGCTTTGCGCTCGGGCGCAGATTGTTGGAGCGCAACGCGCCACGTGTTGGCACGTGGGCGCTTTGCGCTCGGACGCTGAGCGCTTGGGCATAAGCGTGCCACGTGTCGGCACGTGGACGACTTGCGCTCGAGCGCCTGCGCTGGAGCGCAAGCGTGCCACGTATCAGCACCGGGGAGACTTGCGCTCGAGCGCAAGAGCGCCACGTATCGGCATGGGGGCGAGGCTCGAGCGCGCTCGAGCGCAAGCGCGCCACGTGTCGGCACGCGGGCGCTCTGCGCTTGAGCGCCGGCGAGAAAAAGAGGCTTTTAGCCTAAAGAAATTTCTCGGAACAGAAATCAGAGAGGAGTTAGACTCCTGAGTGTTTTTTTTTGGATTTAGTGAAAGGGGTTCTTCTTCCTCCTCCTCTGTTAGCTGGATCTTGAAGATCAATAGATGTGAGATCTCAAAATCTCTCCTTTTGGGGATCTAAAGACAGATCCAAGTTCCCCTTTATGGGTTTTGTGGTGAAAAACTATTTTGTTTTTGAAAAGGAAGAGTAAAACTCTTGATTTAATTCAAAAGAAATGAGAAGGTCTTGGAACCTTGAAGAAGGAAGAAAGATCTCAGATCTGAAACTTTTTTTTGGAGAGAGAAGAAGTTGTTGAGATATTTCATTATCTTTTCCTTTATAGGCTATACACTTTACACATAGCCCCTTGGGCTTCACAAAATGGCATTTTGCCTATTTCATGGCTCATGTGCCATTTCTTTTTGCACATAAGCCATGGGCTTTACAAAAATTTGGCTTTATGCCTATTTTTCTTACATTTATCCATAAATAAAATAAAAGAAATGCAACAAAATTATTTATTACAAAATTTTTATCTTGGCATGGGGGGAGGCCGGCCGCTTCATGTTCGGGCTTGACCCGGGCATGGGCCCACTGGATCTGGGCTTGGGCCCACTTGGCTTAGGGTTGACTTTGATTTTGACTTGGTCAACCGGGGTGTAAATTTTTACCCCAACAAATTGCCCCCCATCAATAAGTGCACACCACATATGTGGGTCGTGTGCATGAAATTGATGGATCTTCTTTCACGTGGAGGCGACTTGATTCGGTTCCCACCTTTTGGGAAGCTGGCACTGCCCTTTTTACGACATGGACGGTCGATGCTGCCCTTTTTGCGACTTGGACGGTCGGTTCTGCCTTTTTTGCGACTTGGACGGTCGATGCTGCCCTTTTAGCGACGTGGACGGTCAGTGCTGCCATTTTTGCGACTTGGACGGTCTTTGCTGCCCTTTTAGCGACGTGGACGGTCGATGCTGCCATTTTTGCGACGTGGACGGTCGAGGCTGCCCTTTTAGCGACATGGACGGTCGGTGCTGCCCTTTTAGCGACGTGGACGGTCGATGCTGCCCTTTTTGCGACTTGGACGGTCGGTTCTGCCCTTTTTACGACTTGGACGGTCGATACTGCCCTTTTAGCGACGTGGACGGTCGAGGCTGCCCTTTTAGCGACATGGACGGTCGGTTCTGCCCTTTTTACGACGTGGACGGTCGATGCTGCCATTTTAACGACTTGGACGGTCGGTGCTTGATTTGACTTGCTCTGCTTCTTGCAGTGTCAGGGGTAGACTTGACTTGCTCCGCTTCTTGCGGTGTCGAGATTGGATTCTGACTTGCTCCGCTTTCTGCGGTGTCGGAGTGGAAGTTGACTTGTTGATTTTGATTTGGGTTGACATCAGCATCGCTATACTGGAATCTGGTACCAGGAGCGAATCATCATCTGTCATTGAGAGGATTTTGGGATTTTGGTTTTTGTTTGGCATCTGCATTGCTGCACTGGAATAATGCCAGGAGCAACTCATCATTTGCCCCGGGAGGATTTGGGAATTGGTTTTTTTTTATTATTATTTTTTTATTTTTTATTTTTTTGGTAGGACTTTGAATGTGGTCTCACCGGTAGGACTTGGGAGAGGTTGGGATTGTTTTATGCCCGTGGATTGTATACAGTTTTGCAGGATGTATGATCCAGACCGTAGGGCCGGAAAAATTTCGGGACTTTGTCGGCGTCTGCATTGCTGCACTGGAATATGGTACCAGGAGCGACTCATCATTCGCCGTTGGGGGTATGAGATTTGGAATTTGGTTGGCGTCTGCATCGCTGCACTGGAGTATGGTACCAGGAGCGACTCATCATTCGCCATTTAGGGATTGGGGAGCGATGGCTTAGGAGACAGGTTTAGATCCCTATCGCCTAAGGCTTTTCAATTTTATGGGCCGTGAGGGTCCCATAAAAGCATTTTCTCCCTACGAGTCGTAAGGATCCCGCAGGTGTATTTTCTCCTTAGGAGTCGTGAGGACTCCTAAGTGTGTTCTTCCTTTATGAGTCATAAGGATCCCACAAAGGTTTGTTCTCCTCATATATCGTGAGGACACATGAGTGGGTCTTATCAATGGAGCATCATTCCCAAAGCGGAGACCAGCCGCGTAACTGGTGATTACGGTGGGGCATGGGTATGATGAGAATTGTTTGAGCCCGTGGATTGTATACGATGGTCAACTTGGAGACCCACCGTAGGGCCGGAGAATTTTGAGAAATTGGATTTTGGTTGGCGTCTGCATCGCTACACTGGAATATGGTATCAGGAGCGACTCATCATTCGCCGTTTGGGGACTTGGAATTTGGATCTTGTTTGGCATCAGCATTGCTGCACTGGAATAATGCCAGGAGCAACTCATCATTTGCCTTGGGAGGACTTGGGATTTGGGTTTTTGGTCAGCATCAGCACCGCTAACACTGAAGCGAAATGCCAGGAGCGACTCATCATTTGCCGTTGCCCGTTGGGGAACGATGACTTTGGAGACAGGTTTGGGTCCTTATCACCTAAGGCTTTTCAATTTTATGAGCCGTGAGGGTCTCATAAAAGCATTTTCTCCCTACGAGTCGAGAGGATCTCGCAGGTGTATGTTCTTCTTAGGAATCATGAGGATTCCTAAGTGTGTTGCTCCTTTGTGATTCGTAAGGATCTCACGCAGGGGTTTTCTCCTCATAAGGTCGAAAGGACTTTGCGAGTGTATTCATCACTTTTCACGAGTTTGCGCACTTTCGGGTTTTCACAAACTTGCCGGTAGTCCTGCTGTTTTTACTCACGGAGCCCTTTCGGGTTTTCATCCGTGCCCGTTTTGCTTGTGGACATACCTTTTTTTTTTCTTTTTTTTTCCCTTCTTTCTTTCTTTTTTCTTTTTTTTTGCCGCTGGTGGGACTTTAAAAGTAGTCTCACCGGCAGGATTTGGGAGAGATAGGGGTCATTTTACGCCCGTGGATTGTATACGGTTTTGCAGGATGTATGATCCAGACCGTAGGGCTGATGTGCTAAATTCGCCCGCGACTTAGAGCATTCACGTATAGTATTTCTTGAGATATCGGCCATTGATGGGCGGCATGGGCCTTTCTCCCTCGGCACTTATTAGTTGGTAGGATCCTCCGTCGAACACTTTCTCGATGACGTATGGTCCTTCCCAGTTTGGCTCGAATTTTCCCTTGGCATGTCGATTGAGGATGATCGGTCTTTTGAGGAACAACACCAATTCACCTTTCTTGAAAGCGCGGAGACGGGTTATCTTGTCATAGGCCCATGACATTTAGGCTCGGTATAGCTCCAGATTTTGCTGTACCGCGAGCCTCTTTTCTTCGAGGGCATCGAGCTCTTCAAGTCGAAGGAGCACGTTTTCCTCCTCCGTCAACTCGTGCTGAACGGCCATTCTTAAGCTTGGAACTTCGACTTCGAGGGGGAGGACCGCCTCCACTCCGAAGAGCAATGAGTATGGAGTGGACTGTGTTGGAGTACAGTGCGTGGTACGATATGCCCACAACGCCTCGTGAAGTTTGAGATTCCAGTCTCTCTTGTTGGCTGAAGCATTTTTCCTCAGGAGCTTGCATAGAGTCTTATTGAAGGCTTCGGCTAGCCCATTGGCTCTTGGATTATAGATGGAGGAATATCTCCAGTCTATCTTGTGCTGAGTAGCGAACCTTGAGACATTGAAGCTCTTGAAAGAAGGCCCATTGTCGGAAATGATTCTTCTTGGTGTACCGAATCGGTATAGAATATTATGCTGGAAGAATATCAGAATATCTTTTGTTTTGACTTCTTTTAGCGGGACAGCTTCAGCCCATCTGGAGAAGTAGTCCGTCGCAGCCAATATGAACCGGTGGCCTTTGGATGACGGAGGATCAATTGGGCCAACAATGTCGGTGCCCCAGACTTCGAAGGGCCACGACGCCACCGTAGGATGCAACGGATTGGGATGCTTGTGAATGAAATCACCATGGATTTGGCAGATCTGACATTTCTTTGCATGCTCTCCGCAATCCCGTATCATGGTGGGCCAGTAATACCCAAGCTGTTTGATTTGAAATCGCATCTTGGGGCCAGATTGGTGAGCACCGCAAACGTCCGAGTGAACATCTTTCATGACCTTTTGGGCTTCGGCCAACGACAGACACCTGAGCCAGAGTTGGTCATATGACCTGCGGTATAATGTGTCATTTACAAACACGTATCAGAGAGCTCTTTTCTTCAGCTGAATCCTCACAGATTTTTCTTCGGGCAGCTTGTCGTATCGGAGGTACTTTATGAAGGGTTCTCTCCAATCGGGCTCGTCTTGGATGATCGAAGCTTCTTCGGCAGGACTGCTCTTCTGTTCCGCGCTTTCCTCTTCTCGTAGAGAGACTGGGGGTAGAATTTGTCGGCTCCTGACTGTGATCAGAATTTCGTCCTTGTCAGGATCGGCCAGCTCCTTGGCTAAACGAGCGAGTACGTCAGCCTTTCCATTCAACGCTCTAGGGACTCTCATTAATTCAATGTGAGTGAACCGTTTCATGAGTTCCACCACTCGGCCTCTGTACCGAGCTAACTCGGGTTTGTATATTTTATAATCGCCGCTTACTTGGTTGACGACGAGCTGGGAGTCACCGTAAACTCGTAGCCGACGGATTTCCATTTCTATGGCGAGCTCCAAACCAGCTATCAGAGCTTCATACTCAGCTTCATTGTTTGTCCGAGGCTCGGTGAGAGCGAAAGAACGCCGTAGGGTTCCCATTGATGGCGTGGTGAACACCAATTCTATCCCCGCTTTTACCTCCGGGACGCTTGATCTGCCGGAGCTCCTTATTGATGAGGCCCCATCAAAGTAGAGCTCCCAATATGGCTCGTCTTCCTCGAGGTGCGGCACTTGTTCGTCGGGTAACTCACAATTTAGCGGCGATCCTTCTGGTATGGGATGAGCAGCGAGAAAGTCTGCAAGAGCTTGCCCTTTTACTGCTTTCTGAGGAGTATAAACTATGTCAAACTCGAGTAGCATAACAGCCCATCTTGCCATTCTGCCGGCTAGGCTCGCTCTGGTCATCAAGTGTTTGAGCGGGTCGACCTTGGAGATCAGCATAACCCGATGAGCGAGCAAATAGTGCCTCAGCTTCTTTACAGCAAATATTAGAGCCAGGCATTGCTTTTCGATTAGGGAGTAGTTGTGTTCCGCCCCGACTAGAGTTCGACTGAGGTAGTAGAGGGCATTTTCTTTTCCTTCCTCGTTATTCTGGGCAAGGAGCGTACCGAGTGACTCATCTAGCGCGACAGTGTAGAGAATCAGCGGTTTATTTGGAATGGGAGCGGCCAGCACTGGAGGGTGCAACAAGTATCGTTTGATGCTTTCGAACGCCTCTTGACATTCGGCATCCCAGATGAAAGGGGCTCCTTTCTTCATGAGCTTTGAGAAGGGCCTACATCTCCCTGATAAATTTGAGATAAACCTCCGTATATAAGCAAGCTTGCCTTGAAAAGACCTTAGCCGCGTCAGACTCTTCGGAGGGGGCATCTCCATGATGGCCTTTATCTTGGATGGGTCAATTTCGATCTCTCGATGTCGGACTATGAAGCCCAGGAATTTTCCCGATGACACGCCAAAAGCGCACTTCAGAGGATTCATCTTCAGATCGTATTCCCTCAGTCTGGTGAGAACGGTCCTAAGATCTTGGATATGATCGGCCTTGGTTTTAGTCTTAACGACCAGATCATCAACATAACATTCGACGACTTTATGAATTAGGTCATCGAAGATATTGGTCATTGTCCTTTGATATGTAGCACCTGCGTTCTTCAGTCCGAACGGCATTACCTTGTAGCAATATATTCCGATCGGGGTTCGAAATGCTGTGTGTTTCTCATCCTCAGGCGACATCTTGATCTGATTATATCCAGACGAGCCATCCATAAAGGTGAACAGTTCGTAATTTGAGGTGTCATCGACCATCATTTCCATGACCGGTAGCGGGAAATCGTCTTTAGGACATGCCTTGTTGAGGTCCCTGAAATCGACACAAACTCGGATCTGCCCATTTTTCTTCTTCACTGGGACTATGCATGCGATCCAATCTGCATATTTCTCTTCCCTGATGAAGCCGGCATCGATGATCTTCTTAGTTTCCTCGATGACCTTTTCTTCTAGTTCCCTTCTCATTCTTCGAGGAGCTTGTTTGACTGGCTTAGCATCAGGAGATATAGCCAACTTATGTACGGCCACTTCAGGGGAAAGGCCAGGCATTTCTTTGTACGTCCACGCGAAGCAGTCGACGAACTCATGCAACAAGGCAATTATCTGCTCTTTCATTTCCTCCGACAAGAGTGAGTTGATATAGGTTGGCCTTGGATTATCGGGCGTTCCTAAGTCAATCTCGGTTAGCTCATCAAAGGTTGCTTGTCCTCCATCTTCGAGCTCTTGAGGAGCTTCTTCTGGCTCGGCTATCTCGTCATCATCATTTGATCTTTCGCTGGCCTCACCAACATGGATCATGTAGCACGCTTTGGAATCAGGTTGAATGTAGCCTATGCCCCGTCTATCTGGAATTCGTCCATCGATGAGTGCTCGGACCTGGGGTGGATGCCATAGCCCTTCGTAAAACTTTGCTTCGGACTCCGTTTGATATAACCGGCATTCGCACTTTTTAAAGTATTCCCGCATCTCGGGCGCATAGTATCTGGGATTGAGGACGGCTCTTATGCCTCTCTCATAGGGAAGGCACGCGATAGAAAGATCGTCCAGGTGCACAACGGGGGTTGACCCGTAAAACAGGATGCCTTCTGTCCATTTTTCCTTCCGGGCACGTAGAAAGTTTTCAGCTGGTCCACGGTAGAGACTGACAATGCGTCGAGCTCTTTGCACATCTGCTCCGGCACCCTTGTGACGGCTAGGGACCCTTCTGCAATTTCAAGGGTCTTTCGTAGTTTCGCTTTTTTCATGGGGGTCCAATCTGCACCGCTGTTGCACGACAGGTTCTCTTCCTCTGACTCTTCAGTGTCGCTGCCAAGATGAGAGCGGACTTTACTGCTAGATGGGGCTTCAGTGACAGATTCGTCTGTATCGCTGTCGAAACGAGGGCGAGTTCTACGGAAGGACGGGCTTCCAATGTCGGACTCGTCAGTGTCGCTACCGAAATGCGGGCGCACTTGGGCATTTTTTCTTTTGAAAGTGACAGCCGGCGCAGATTTGCTTTTGAGTCTTGGGGCCGGTTTATTCTCAGTCAGTTGTGGCTTAGCATTTTGGTGGTTCATAAAGTACCGAGAATCTTCATAACGGACTTCATGCACACCGAACGGCTGGATGTCTCCGTCAATACGTCTTTCTTCTCCATTTTTAGTATACTTCATGCATTGATGGAGAGTTGACGGAATGATGCCATAATCGTGGAGCCACGGCCGCCCCTAGAGAATCTTATAAGACGTGTCGGCGTCGATCACGTATATCTTAGCTTCAGTTTGCAGATCCCCGAATTTGATTGGCAGAGCTATGGACCCCAGAACTTGCTGGCAATTTTGGTTGAAGCCTTGAATGACAATCCTTTCCCTCGACAGGTGTCGGACGTCCATTGATAAACTCTTCAGCGTCTGCAAGTTCATGATGTTCACTGAAGACCCCGGGTCAATCAATATGCGATTAATCCGATCTCCGTCACTGTACCCGGTCACGTAAACCGGCCGATTATGCTCAGCCGTTCCCAGTAGCAAGTCTTCATCCTTAAATGTGACTGCGGCGGCATGCAAAGCATGCTGGGCTTCTTTCATATTAATTTCCGCAAAGTGAGCCTGATACCGCTCGGGGTTTTGTAGAGCGTGAATGAGAACATCTCTAAGCTCCTTAGATAGGACCAAGGCGTCGTAGATGCTCAGGAGAGACGGAAGCTTCCGGAGATGTGCCAAGATATTATAGTCCACCGAGGAAGGACTTATGTTTTCATCGGCCGGTTCTCTGCCATCTTCTTCATTAGCGACTTGTTTTTCCTTCCCTTTTGGGGCGTTGCCCTGATTTGGCGGTAGAGCCCTGCCGCTTCTGAGCTGGATTTGATTGGCCTTTGTGGTGAGCTCCTCGTCCTCTTCGGGAAAACAGAGCTCATCCTCGGAGTCGCTGCCAAGATGGATGGCATAGCAGGTCACTACTGGGATCTCTTCATTGGAGTCTTCTTCTAACTCCTCCAGAATTTCAGCCGCTTGTACAGGGAGGAACTCTTTCAATTGAACCAAAGTTCTTTCCTTCTGTTCATATTCTTCGAGGGAATCGATATATTTTTGAATGGTCGATCTCCCTGCAGATTCCTTTTCACGCCGAGCCGCACTTTTCTTCTTCTTGAGTTTCTTGGATTTTGAGCGTGATGGAGCCGCATTGGCAGCTGGACTGGTAGGCTTCTTCTGCCCTTCCCATTCTGTCCTGGGCTCTTTCCGAAGTAGCTTTATCATCTTCTTCATCTTGTTAGATATGTGCGTACTCCACGGAGACCGCGATGAGTCCGTCTCATTTCTCGGGGTAGCGGGTTCGGCTGTCTGCTCCCAGAAGGCTTCAACTTCTGTCTGTATAAAGTTGGTGGTTGCAACTTGATTGTTCACCAACACACTTTTGGACAGCTCGATCTCTCCAGCCTTGTACTGCTTCTCGACCCAGTCTTTGAAGATATAGCAATCCTCGATCGCATGGCTCACTACTCGGTGGTACGGACAATACAGAGGATTGTCGGTCATTTTTGCTTCTTGGGGTCTTTTCGACTCCGGCAATTGTAGGCCGTTGTTCAAGGCATCTTTAAATATCTTGTGGACCTTGTCCCTTCTGAAAGAGTAAACCTTGTTCTTTTTCTCTTCTAGGGAAGGCCCATCTCCTCCCAGCAATGGCTTTCGAGACCGGTTAGTTTTGGATTCGGCCGCCCTTCGCTTTTCTTCATTGTCGGACACATTGAAGACATTGGTACTGCTGGAACTCCCGCTTCTACGGTTGTCGTCCCGCTTGCTTTTCCAAGTTTTGTCTCTCTGAGAATCCGACGGGGACTCTTGCTTCGAGCGTTCCAGCATTTGGACTTTCTTGGTTAGCTCCTGAAATGTCTTGAGGCCCGCCGTACACAAGAATGGGACCATCCAATTGCTGAGGTTCCCAATGAGAAAGCTGACGGACTGGTCCTGCTCCAGCGGCGGTTCGCACTTGACTGTGAGATTACGCCATCGAGCGATAAAGTCGGTGTTGGTTTCATTCTTACCCGGCTTGGTCCTCACAAGGTCGGCAATGGAGATTTTATCACTGACACTCATGAACCTTTGCCGAAACAGGGACTCCATTTGGGCAAAGGTAATGACGGACCCGTCCGGTATACTCGCATACCAGTCGAAGGCGACACCGGTCAGGCTGTTGACAAACTGACGAAGAAGGAGCGCATCATTGCCCTCTGTATTTCTGCACGATGCTTTGAAGTGGGCGACGTGCTGATTTGCATTCCCCGTTCCATCAAATCTTCCGAACTTAGGAATGACGTAGCCGCTTGGGAACTCAATCAGATCGTACTGCGCGGGATATGGCCGCCCACTACTGCCGATTTCTTTCTGAGCTTCAGCTTCGGCCACCAATGTTTTAACCTTGCTGGTGACCAAATCCATTATCCGATCCTGTGTTAGCGGGATAGTGCTTTCTGGGGCCAAGGCATCCCCAGAAGCGGAGTGTGGCCGGCTTTCATGCGGCTCGACCAGTCTTGGACCCAAAGGAACAGGCATTGGCTGCCTCGAATTGTCATCGCCCGGCTGATTAGTAGCGGCTTGTGCTTGATTGGGAGGCGCTCGAGCAATTTGAGCCGTAAGCTGCATCACCACGTTTGTTAAGTCGTCTATCTTCGAATAGAGCTTGGCCATCTCTTTATCTTTGCTCCTGAGCTGTTTTCGAAGCTCTTGAAGCAGATCTTGCTCCGCAGTCCTGAGGTGGAAAGTCGGCTCTTCCTCACTGTCCGAGCTTGACTCTGCATGGACCGAGGGGTCTTTCTGCCTATCATCCTCATCGAGAGGGTTTTCTTCATCCAGTGGGGGCGGCTGTTCTTGGGCAGCGGCAACCACATTCAGGCCAGATTGGGCTTGGGATGTGGTGGCCCCATCCTTGCTTTTTCTGCGAAGGTTGTCGCTGGGGCGCCCGCCCGCCATATAGACCGTATAGATGATATATCCGACCGTCTTTCTATCATTGGAAGCTGATTTCACGGATCGCTGTCTTGACCCCCTTGTTTCGGTAGCTGGTAGTCGATTGAAGGCGGCTGGCCTAACCAGGTTCTTGAATGGTGCTGGCGCTTCTTTTCTGGGTTTGCCCCACTGCTTTCGTGCGACACAGAGTGCTTGATAGACTCTTGAAGAGACAGTGTCATACTTCTTCTGTTGGGGCCGGGACACGTCTCTTTGTGGCACTGTTCGGACCGCTGTCTTCTTGATTCTGGCGGTCATGGCATTTTTCTGAACCCACTTCAGAGGCTCGAAGGAATTGCTGATTCTTACGTCCGACTCAGCCGTCGTCGCGGGGCAACCCTGCACTTGGAACTTCACATGATTCCATTTGGCCGAAGCCTTGGCCCTCTTGTTGGCTCGATACTTGAGCCGCTTCTGCCTTAACTTTTCTATTCTAAGCACCTGACAGACTTTGGTTCTTTGGGAAGACGCCGCAGACCGGGCGATGGAGGGCCTTGGAGATACGCTCGATTGTGCATTTGTTAGAGTCATCGCCTGAGCTCGTCCGCAACATTTGATATTGCCCTCTGTACCGAAGTTCTTGCCCCCCGCTGGAGCACCAGAGAATCGTTCAGATACCGTCTTAAGTTTCGGTTGTGGTGCCTTGGCGATCACGACATTCGGCCTCTTGCCCCTTGTGACCGGCTTGGCCACCTGTTCCACCGGGATTTTCGCCAGATGAGCGCTTCTGGCAGGATAGATGATGACGGAGCCAAACTGGCGGGGCGGTTCTTCCCACTGTCGACTGAGGCTTGCGGGGAGAACCACACGAGCGTTGATCTTGACCATGTACGGAATCGGGGTCACGTTGGAAGCTGAATTCGTCTGGGGAGACATTATCGTCGAAGGTTGATTGTTGCATGGAAGAAAAAAAACATTATTTCAGTATAGGCAATCGATATGTATATTGATTGAGTTCACATGAACGTTATAACCCGAAATATGGGAGGAGAGATTGGTCCCACCGGGCGTGCCAGAATCTGTAGGGTGTTTTTCGTCACCCCATTGAGATGGGAATACGCGCGCGCTTGTTAGGCGTACTACAGATTCCCCCTGTCTAGGGTAGGCCGGGGTTTAATGATTGTGGGGATCTGAATTTCCGGCAGCCGCGGACTAAGCTGCCGTTAATTACCCCTCGCCTTTGGGGCGAGGGAACCTCCGATTGACGGGTTAAACTGGTCATGCGAACTCAATGTGCGGTGTGCGTGTGTTTTGTTTTAAAAGGGGGTTTTGGATATATCGGGAGCCACGCAGAGTTTTTTACGGGGGTCCCGCTACCCGGATAGCGGGCTGGGGGTCAAGGGGGCTAGCAGCCCCCTTGCGGGGTTCGGGGCAGCGCCCCGGCCCAAAAATTTTTTTGAGGGGGAAAGTGTCGCGGAGTATGTGTATGTGTACATTTGTATACATATGTATATATATACATGTATATATAAATAAAGGGGAAAAAGATATCCAAAGGATGCGTGGGGCCAGCGCTTAGGCGCTTGAGCGCAAGAGCGCCACGTGTCGGCACGTGGGCGCTTTGCGCTCGAGTGCAGAGTGCTGGAGTGCAACGCGCCACGCGTCGGCACGTGAGCGCTTTGCGCTCGGACGCTGGGCGCTTGAGCGCAAGCGTGCCACGTGTCGGCACGTGGGCGCTTTGCGCTCGGGTGCAGATTGCTGGAGCGCAACGCGCCACGTGTCGGCACGTGGGCGACTTGCGCTCGGACGCTGAGCGCTTAGGCATAAGCATGCCACGTGTCGGCACGTGGGCGACTTGCGCTCGGACGCTGAGCGCTTAGGCATAAGCATGCCACGTGTCGGCACGTGGGCGACTTGCGCTCGAGCGCCTGCGCTGGAGCGCAAGCGCGCCACGTGTCGGCACCGGGGAGACTTGCGCTTGAGCGCAAGAGCGCCACGTATCGGTATGGGGGCGACTTGCGCTCGAGCGCGCTCGAGCGCAAGCGCGCCACGTGTCGGCACGCGGGCGCTCTGCGCTTGAGCGCCGGCGAGAAAAAGAGGCTTTTAGCCTAAAGAAATTTCTCGGAAGAGAAATCAGAGAGGAGTTAGACTCCTGAGTGTTTTTTTTTTGGATTTAGTGAAAGGGGTTCTTCTTCTTCCTCCTCTGTTAGCTGGATCTTGAAGATCAATAGATGTAAGATCTCAAAATCTCTTCTTTTGGGGATCTAAACACAGATCCAAGTTCCCCTTTATGGGTTTTGTGGTGAAAAACTATTTTGTTTTTGAAAAGGAAGAGTAAAACTCTTGATTTAATTCAAAAGAAATGAGAAGGTCTTAGAACCTTGAAGAAGGAAGAAAGATCTCAGATCTGAAACTTTTTTTTGGAGAGAGAAGAAGTTGTTGAGATATTTCATTATTTTTGCCTTTATAGGCTATACACTTTACACATAGTCCTTTGGGCTTCACAAAATAGCATTTTTCCTATTTCATGGCTCATGTGCCATATCTTTTTGCACATAAGCCATGGGCTTTACAAAAATTTGGCTTAATGCCTATTTTTCTTACATTTATCCATAAATAAAATAAAAGAAATGCAATAAAATTATTTATTATAAAATTTTTATCTTGGCATGGGGGGAGGCCGGCCGCTTCATGTTCGGGCTCGACCCGGGCATGGGCCCACTGGATCTGGGCTTGGGCCCACTTGGCTTAGGGTTGACTTTGATTTTGACTTGGTCAACCGGAGTGTAAATTTTTACCCCAACACTAGGATTTTGAATTTGAATTTCCCTCCAAAAGTTTGTTATAGGGAGATGCTTCTAGAAGTAGTTAGTTAGGGGCTTAACTTCTACCTTAAGCTAGGAGGTTAGAGAGAAGGTTCTAGGCTCTTAATGGAGTTAGGGTGAAGCTTGTTGTGGAAGCTTGGGGTGTTTAGTTTAGAACAAGGAACTTGCTGATCTGGCAGAATGTTCAGGAGCTTTCTGGAAAATGTAGTGTCTTTCTGAAGTGTGGACACTGAGAGAAGAGGGCTGAGCTCAAGAAGGGGAGCTGACGTGGAATAGCCGCCGTGGAACCACGGCGCAAGGCGGCACTGGCTGCGGTTCCACGGCCACTTGGCTGAGCTAGGGCTTCATCTTCTCTTTAGCGCTTTGTTCTGTCTTTGAGTGTACATTCTGATATGTTGAATCTCTGAATGCCTTTTAGATCATTGCCAGATTGTAAATCCATGAGTTGGCGTATTTTTTTTAGCACCGTTATGTGAATTTGACCATTCTTCTGGATTTCCCTGCACAGACTTCAAAACACAAGTTGCGCAATATAGGAATGATGCCATGCTATGAAATACAGTCAATTTCCCTTATAGTGCCGGTTTTAAAGTCTAACACATGCAATATGATATTTTACGACTGTTTTGCTAATATGTGCTATATGAATGCCGAACACTTCTAGATGAGTGCAAAAGATAGGGAAATTGCCGGTTTAAAGATGCAGTATTTTCGACTGATCAAATTCCTCCAAACTTATTTTCGATCGTCTTGAGCAAACGTTTTATTAAAAAGAGAAGGAGAAAATAAAGAAAGAGAAAAACTAACTAGCACACTTTCGTAGGCAACACGATTGCACTGAGCACGTGCAACAAGCCTTTAAACCTCTAGGTGTCCCTAGTAGGAGGAGTGTTGTCTCCTGAGGGTTTTCATTGGATTGCACCCACAAAATCCAATTATAAAAGGAAGATCTTGAGATTCACATTTAAAGAAAAGAATTGTAAAAGAAAGGCCTTGAGAATTAGGGTTTCCAACTGAACTAGCTTTTCGGTTTTCATGAGCCCTATCTTAATAGTCATGAAAAGATGTCAGAAATCATGTCCCCCCTCAATAAAATATCGTCTTATTCTTCATTCCTATCTTTCTTCCAAATATCGATCATATAACCCTGCGTGTGTGTAAAGGACATCCCTACACCCGGAGAATTCAATTCAAGCTATCATACTCTTGCCCATTAGCCTCAGTACTTTTTAATTAATGAATATTTAGATGAGATTGCTCACACACTTTCATGCGACCGTTAATACTTCTTGAGGTACTAACCGACCGATTACTCATGTGTTTGCTTATTTGGTGTATTTTCCTCGTCTTGCACCACCTAAGACTTAGCAGTGACTCCCAGACCAGTTGGCCTTAGGGCACTAGGTGAAGAGGCACCCTCGCTATATTTTTTTATTGCTGCCTTGGCGATAACAAAACCAGTGTCCATTTTTCTCACCATTTTATATTTTCTTCATTTTTTTTATTTCCTTCATACATCGGCTTTAAGACAGGAGTATTTCAAGGTATCCTCTACTATCCCGGGCTTCAAGACGTATGTAAGTGCAAATAGCAGGGTATCAACGTTCAAAATGTTTGGCTTCCAGAATAGAAACTATTTTTCAGACTTATTTTTATCCTCAGATTAGTGACTTCCTTCATCTTACTAACCCTTGGGATAACGGCTCATAACTACTTATTACTAGTTCGTTTAAAAAACCTTCTAATTTTCTTGGTTTTCTTAAATTTTTCTAATCTCATGGATGTAATTTTTTCACTATCTAAACTTTTATTATCTTATTTATGTACAAAAAATGTTAAATATTAAAATATTTTTATATTTTGAAAATTTTAAATTTTTATGGGTTTTGAAATTTTTTTAAATTTTTATGAGTTTTTAAAGAAATGTTTTGTGCTTATGCAAATGATATGCAAATGATGCAAAAATAAGCACAAACCTCCCCCAAACTTGTTTTCAATAGTGTCCTCACTGTTGCCAACCGTTATATCTACAAAACCTGTATGTCTGGAAGGAATTTATTAGTGGGGGCAAAATATATAAGTGACGATCCTCCCCCAAACTTACTCTTTTCACTCACCTCCATCCAAAAAGATGATGCAGTGATATACATGACATGGGGTGAGACGGAGGAATTTTAATCAAGGTAAAATGGCTCCTGTAAGAACAGGAGCTCCTCCGAGGGGTCAGTGGAAAAATACGGCTTAAGTCTATGTTCATTCACTTTGAAAAATGTGCCGTTTTAAATATTTTCTACTTCTACTGCCCCGTGCGGGTATACAGACCGCACAACAAAAGGTCCCTTCCACCGAGATCGAAGCTTGCCCGCGTGAAGGTGTAGTCGTGAATCATAAAGAAGGACTTGTTGACCAGGTGAAAATGTTTTCCTCAAAATGTTTTTATCGTGAAAAACCTTAGTCCTATTCTTTACGATTACAGCGTTATCATAAGCTTCATCGCGGAGTTCGCTTAGCTCATTTAATTGCAGCTTTCGAAAGTTGCAGGCTTGGTTTAGGTCAAAGTTGATTTCCTTAATAGCCCACAATGCTTTATGCTCAATCTCGACAAGTAAGTGACATGCCTTTCCAAACACTATCCTATATGGAGACATCCCTAGGTCGGTTTTAAATGCAGTTCGGAATGCCCAAAGAGTATCCGTCAGTTTGGTCGACCAGTCTTTTCTATTCTTAGCAACAGTTTTCTCCAGAATTTGTTTGATCTGTCTATTTGAAATTTCAGCCTGCCCGCTCGTTTGGGGATGATAGGGTGTAGAAAGTCTGTGGTTGATTGCGTATTTCCGCATCAGAGTCTCGAAAGACCTGTTGCAGAAATGTGTCCCATTATCGCTGATGATAGCGCGTGGGTGTCCAAATCGCGAAAAGATATTCTCTTTTAAGAACTTAATGACAACTTTCTTGTCATTAGTGCGACATGGAATGGCTTCAACCCACTTTGAGACATAAACAACCGTCAGCAGTATGTACAAATTCCCAAAGGAGTTGGGAAAGGGACCCATAAAATCAATGCCCCAAATATCGAAAATTTCAATAACTAAGATGGGTTGCTGAAGCATTTCATTTCTCCGGGAAATTCTACCCGTGTACTGACACTGTGTGCAGCTTTTGCAATAGTCAAATGCGTCCTTGAACAAGGTCGACCAATAAAATCCACATTGCAAAACCTTCTCCGCCGTCTTTTTAGGACCGAAGTGACCCCCGCAAGCCTGATCATGACAAAAATAAAGAACACTCTTGAACTCTTCTTTCGGGACACACCGGCGAATGATCTAATCAGGACAAAACTTAAACAAATATGGATCATCCCAGTAAAAGTGTTTTACTTGGGATAGAAAACGGTATTTGTCCTGTTTTGACCAATCGCTGGGTATAAGTCCCGTAACAAGATAGTTCACAATATCCCTGAACCAAGGTTCATTGGATACGCTCAAGAGTTGTTCGTCCGGAAACGAATCATTGATCGGCAGGGTTACAGGGGAAGAAGAGATGCGTGAAAGATGGTCGGCTACCACGTTTTCACATCCTTTCTTATCTTTGATAACAAGATCAAATTCTTATAATAGAAGGATCTAAAGTATTAACCTACCTTTAGCATCTTTCTTCGCCAGAAGATGTTTTAAGGCGGAATGGTCAGTGTACACAACTATAGGAGAGCCAATCAAGTAAGGCCTGAATTTTTCTAATGCAAATACAACCGCCAAGAGTTCTTTTTCGGTAGTTGTATAATTGATTTGGGCATCATTCAGGGTCTTACTTGCGTAATAGATCACGTGTGGCATCTTTTCAATGTGCTGTCCTAAGACTGCACCAACTGCAAAATTGGATGCGTCACACATTAGCTCAAAGGGGTAGTCCCAATTTGGAGACGATAGAACGGAGGCTGTAGTGAGGGAGTGTTTAAGTGAGTCGAAAGCTGCCTCACAATCCGAGTCAAAGTGGAAGGTCGTATCCTTGGCCAAGAGAAGAGTTAAAGGTCTAGCAATTTTGCTAAAATCCTTAATGAATCTCCTATAAAAGCCCGCATGGCCAAGGAATGATCGAATGTCCTTGAGGCTTTTGGGATGAGGAAGGTTTTGAATGACATCTATCTTAGCTCTGTCAACCTCAATGCCTTTCTGTGAAATAACATGTCCAAGCACAATTCCCTCTTGGACCATGAAATGGCATTTTTCCCAATTCAAAGTTAAGTTCTTCTCTTTGCAACGAGTAAGAACTGCGTCAAGATTCGATAGGCAATCAGAAAAAGAGTCTCCAAAAATCGAGAAATCGTCCATAAAGATCTCCAGAAAATTCTCTACCATGTCAGAGAATATCCCCATCATACACCGCTGAAAGGTAGCGGGAGCATTGCATAACCCAAAGGGCATGCGTCTATAAGCAAAGGTACCAAAAGGACAAGTAAAAGTGGTTTTATCTTGATCCTTTTTGGCGATGGGGACCTGATTATAGCCAGAGTATCCGTCCATAAAGCAATAATACTCTCGTCCAGCTAAGCGTTCCAGCATCTGATCAATGAAAGGTAGAGGAAAGTGGTCTTTCCTCGTGGCAACATTGAGTTTTCTGTAATCAATACATACACGCCACCCAGTTTGGGCGCGTGTCTAAATCAACTCATTTGCCTCATTGGTAATAACAGTGATGCCGGATTTCTTAGGGACGACATGTATAGGACTTACCCATTGGCTATCGGAGATTGGGTATATAATACCATTATCAAGGCATTTGACGATCTCTTTCATCACCGCTTCCTTCATGATGGGATTCAACCGTCTCTATGGTTCTCGGGTTGGTCTGGCATCATCCATCACATGTATATGATGTTCAACAATCAAGGGACTAATCCCTTTGATGTCCACCATAGTCCAACCAAATGTCTCTCTATTAGGTCTCAATACCGATAAAAGTGCATTCTCTTGTTCTGATACTAGAGAAGCGGATATGATAACCGGTAAAGTCTCATTCTCACCTAAATAAGCATATTTAAGATGAGAAGGTAGAATTTTGAGATCTAATGCTAGCGGAGAAATAATAGAAGGTGGGATCATCGAGTGATTTTTGGAGTCGCAAAGAAGCTCATAGCCTGTGAAAGATACAGACTCGGGTGGTGATAGGTCAGGAGTGTCGGACTCAAGTGTGGGAAAAGTGTCCTCACTAAGATCATGTGTAAGATCAAATAGTGATGCGGTAGTGTCGTCGAGATCTGTAAAGCAAAGTTCCTCAACTCCGCAACTTTCGGGAGCGATCTCGTGGACAGAGCACACATCAAGAATATGAGCAGAGGGTTCTGATGGCTGACTTCCAACTTTGTAGATGTTTAGTTCAATGGTCATATTTCCAAATGATAAGTTCATCGAACCATTTCTACAGTTAATAACAACGTTGGAAGTGGCAAGGAAAGGTCGACCCAAAATCACCGGAATTTGGCTCCGGGGGTTTGCTACAGGTTGTGTATCGAGTATAATGAAGTCCACAGGGAATACAAATTCCCCGACCTTTATCAACACATCCTCTAGTTCACCCCTTGGTTTGGTGATTGAACGGTCTGCCATTTGGAGAGTGCAGTGAGCTGGTTTCAACTCTCCAATCCCTAGTTGCTCATATACAGAATATGGAA
Source organism: Agapanthus africanus (assembly GCA_030015575.1). Taxonomy (NCBI): domain Eukaryota; kingdom Viridiplantae; phylum Streptophyta; class Magnoliopsida; order Asparagales; family Amaryllidaceae; genus Agapanthus; species Agapanthus africanus. Next base: position 316,668,216 of record JASDDO010000006.1, read on the forward strand.
GTAGGTTAACACTTGCGCCAAGGTCTAAAAGAGCACGATTTATGTTTTTACCCCCAATAGAAATCGATATCGTAGGACATCCTGGGTCCTTACGTTTCTTTGGTAGCCGTGGGATAAAAGCAGTGCTAATATTATTGGACATGAAGACCTTCTTCGGCACTTGAGTCTTCCTCTTCCTAGTGCACAAGTCCTTAAGAATTTTCGCATAAGCGGGGACTTGTTGAATAGCATCTAGGAGAGGGATATTGATGTTAACCTGTTTGAACATTTCCATAATTTTCTCCATATGTGGACTCGATCTGTTACCCCTTAACCGATTCAGGTAAGGAGCTTTCGCAATAAGCGTTGGGTCCATCATAGGAGAAGGAAGTGGGGGTAGACGTGATCCCAAAAGAGGAGTGGGGATCGTCTGTGGAGAATTAGAAGGGCTATACTGAGGTGTCGAGCCTAGTGGGAAATGGAGAATAGGCTCGCGAGAAGGCGGTGGGGTAGAAGAACAAGGATCAGAAGTAGAAGTGTGTGTATGAGGAAAGGTCTCAGCCGGCGTGTTATTGATAAGATTTTCAATATCATCAATTCCTTCCCCGACATGGTTATTCAGCACTTTTCCTGATCTTAACGTTGTGACGACATTTACATTGTAATACCCAGGATTCGGTAGGGGTTGAGACGGAAATTTCCCTTTTTCTCTCGCACTCATTTCGGCTTTAAGTCGTGCTATTTCAGCTTCCATCGATCTGATACTCTCAGCTTGGGACGCTGAGTTTTTCTTTATCTCACTGACGGAAGATCTAACATTAGCCGACACCTCTATGAAATTTGACAAGAGTGATTTCATGGTTTGAGTGAATTGAGAGAATTCGTCAGAACATGACAACTGCATAGGATTAGACTGTGCAGGAATGTTGACGTGATTTTGAAAATTTTGTGACTGGTAGGGGTGCTGAGTGAGTTGAAGTGGTTGCTGTTGTGGTGGAAGAGCCCTTTGGAAATTATTTTGGCTTGGAACCTTGTTTTGAGATTGTTGTTGTTGGTTCAGCAAAATTCGGGTGATTCCTCCAACCCTGATTGTACATGGAAGAATATGGATCGTTTCTAGGTCTTTGAAATGCGGCATTAGTATGCTCGTGACCTTGAAACGGAGAGTTTAATGGACATTCTTCCGTTAAGTGAGAAGGATCAGAACAACACCCACATACAGTTTTGGGGAGCGACATTGGGTTTTGGGAGGCTGCTGAAAATTTGTGTTCCATAGCCTCGAGCTTCTTTTGCATTGCTGCCATCTCAGCTCGAACACCTATGGACACATCAATTTGGTGTACGCCACCCTTATTCAATGATTGGGTTCCACTCTCCCACTGTAGTGATTTTTCAGCGAACTCTTCTAAAAATTTCCAAGCTTCCCCATCATCCTTGGTCATAAAAGTGCCTTGACACATGTTTTCAAGGTTCTGTTTAGTGTTTGGGTTAATGCCCTCATAAATGATTCGGCAAAGATCCCATCTCGGGATGCCGTGATGAGGACATTGAACCAAAAGATCCTTGAAACGTTCAAAGCATTTTGAAAATGGTTCAGTCGGAAGCTGGGTGAATTGATTTAGTTCGCTACGGATTCGAGCTGTCTTTTGCATAGGGTAGAATTTCTTAAGGAATGCCGCTATGAATTCTTCCCAATTCGTAATGGAATTTGCGGTAGTGTTATATAGCCACTTCTCGGCCATATCGCACAAAGTAAATGGAAGAAGTCGTAAACGCATAGCATCCACTGAAAGTTGTGACGTACCCATCATTGCGCATACGTTTTCAAATTTGGTGATGAAAACGTAAGCGTCTTCAGTCTCGAGTCCGTGGAATTTGGGTAAAAGGTTGATGTATTGGGGTTTAATTTCAAAATTATCCCCGTTGGCTGGTGGAATGGATAAGCAGGTCGAAAGAGAACCTCGCAAAGGATAACACCTCTCTTGGAGAGAGATGCGGGGTGGATTCTGCGCACCAACGGACGGCGACAGATTACTGGTAAAGAAGTTCGATGGAGACGGATCCATCGGTGTGGGTGTGGTGGTGGGTAAAGAAGAAGTAAATGGAGAAATACCGACTTCGGAGTCGATAGGAGGTACGCGGACTAAACGGGCACTAGAATCCCGTGTCCAGCCTATCTTGCACTAAAAAGGGTTAGTACAAGTGGCATCATGACTTATAATTAGGGGAATGAATGAATGAATGCGGTGTTTGTTTTGAAAATGATACAGATTTTTGAAAATATGATGCAAGCACAACAAATGCAACAAGCAAAACCCTAATTCTAGGGGTCACCTAGGTCAAATCTCTAGATCGCTCCTAACTGCCAAAAGACAAGCCGCAGGATAAATCCTCCACTGCCTCTTTGTCTCTCCTGTGGCCAGGTAAGTGCCAGGTAAGTGGGAGGTTCTCCACTACGTAAGTAGTGGGCCTAATTAAGTAACCACTAGCCTTCGACACACTTGCCTTAGACACCACAAAAGAAACGCGGATAAGCAATGAATTACCCACGGCCTTCTTCTGTCCTAGGTGAGCGCGACGGTCCTTAGAGTCATCTCTAGATTTTTTTTAGTTAATGAGGGTCAATGCGGATGCAAATTTTGTGATTTTTGGGGCTTAGGAAGGGCAATGAACTCCCCACTTAATCTGGATTTGGTCTTTGCCCCTTAATGTCCGTATTATTATGCAAACACCCACAAAACCAAAAACACGCACAATTTAATTTGCTTTTTGCGGCGCTGCAATTTTTTTGCAAAGAAGCCTGCAGAAAAATGTTAATTGGAGCAGACAGAGAAGGAGATAAGAAAGTTAGAAACTCATAGAGCAATTTTGGTTTAGTGACTCAGCAATCATGCCGCGTAACCGCCGCAGGAGGGCTTTAATGCCGCGGAATCGCCGCGCTATGGTAAGATCCCTGCACAAGATTTTTACAGAGAGCTTCTGTTCAGCCCCTGAGTCCTCTGGAATTCTCCAAAAAAATTTCCAATTGCACAGCAAGCTCCAGATTTCCTTGCAATAAACCACAACAAATCGTTTAGTGTTTTGCGCGAATTTTGATCTCAAAATTGTAATGGAATAAATCTTTCAATTCAAATTTCAATATAGAACGAATTAGCGCACGTTCCCCGGCAACGGCGCCATTTGATTGATCCTTATCTTGGTGTGTCGGTTTAGAAAATGAATAGAAATCACAATCAAAGAATTATTTGACCGCAATCAATAACAGTGTCGGTTTGTAGCGTATTAGTGAGTGCGGATCGTCCACAGGGATTGTGCGATTCGTTCGTATTTTGTTTTGTTTGAATTGAAAATTTAATAGAAAAGAAAAGCAAAACGATTCAAGATTTTTATCGATGAATTTCAAGAATCAACTAATCTATTCAAGAATCAAGAAAATGTTAAACATCAAGAATCAAGTATTGATAGAATTCCAATCGATTTATGTTTCAAGATTTGAAGTAAAGCTCGTTGGAATCGATTAGATCGTAGATGTGAAGAAGACTAGAAATTACCGTTTCTTATCCATTAACACATTGATGCTAAATCGATGTAGATTCATCGAGGATCAAGGATCTTGCGAAGAATTAGGGTTCCTCATCCTATCCTTTGTCCTTTCGATGAATCACATTCACTAGATAGCTTCTAGGAAATCGAATGATCGATCGTTGATCTCTAGATCGTGCGAAAAGAATCAAGAACGCATTTCGCATCGATCTAGATCATCGATCATTCAATTTTCAAGAATTTACAGTTGTTATAGGACTTAAGAAAACGTTTAAAGATTCATCAACATCATCATTTTACAATCATCTCGATTCCTCCACGAGCGGAGTTTTATTCAAGCATCACCAAAAAGAATATATTCAAGAATCGAAATATAAGCATAATGCTCGAATTGAAATATAAGCAAGTTTAAAGAATCTTCACCTTTATTTATTCCACAAATTGTTACACATTGCTCAAGACTACAAGAATTTGAGAAGGAACAAGATTGTCGAATCTAGCGTCGCTCGGCTCCTTGAGTCGTGGATCGGCTTGGATCTCGTGCTCCGTTGAAGTCCGGCTTCGCTTCTAAAGGTTGGTTGAAGACTTGCTTTGCTTGCACTCAAAGGATCTTGAATTTGAGGTTTCTTGATTGGATTAGGGTTAGGGTTTGGAGTGGCTTGAGTTGGGTTGAAGGGATGATAGAACACAATGATCAATTAATGAACAACCCAATTTTTAAACAACTTTGATCAACCTTTTCAAGAGAGGCCTAGGGTCCTTTTTATAGGTTTCCCAAACCCTAGGTCTAGGATTTTGAATTTGAATTTCCCTCCAAAAGTTTGTTATAGGGAGAGGCTTCTAGAAGTAGTTAGTTAGGGGCTTAGCTTCTACCTTAAGCTAGGAGGTTAGGGAGAAGGTTCTAGGTTCTTAATGGAGTTAGGGTGAAGCTTGTTGTGGAAGCTTGGGGTGTTTAGTTTAGAACAAGGGACTTGCTGATCTGGCAGAATGTTCATGATCTTTCTGGAAAATGTAGTGTCTTTCTGAAGTGTGGGCACTGAGAGAAGAGGGCTGAGCTCAAGAAAGGGAGCTGACGTGGCATAGCCGCCGCGGAACCGCGGCGCAAGGCGGCTCCGGCCGCGGTTCCACGGCCACTTGGCTGAGCTAGGGCTTCATCTTCTCTTTAGTGCTTTGTTCTGTCTTTGAGTGTACACTTTGATATGTTGAATCTCTGAATGCCTTTTAGATCATTACCAGATTTCAAATCCATGAGTTGGTGTATTTTTTTTAGCACTGTTATGTGAATTTGACCATTCTTCTGGATTTCCCTGCAGAGACTTCGAAACACAAGTTGCGCAATATAGGAATGATGCCATGCTATGAAATACAGTCAATTTCCCTTATAGTGCCGGTTTTAAAGTCTAACACATGCAATCTGATATTTTACGACTGTTTTGCTAATATGTGCTATATGAATGCCGAACACTTCTAGATGAGTGCAAAAGATAGGGAAATTGCCGGTTTAAAGATGCAGTATTTTCGACTGATCAGGCGCTGAGCACTGAGTGCTAAGCACTCCTTATTTAGTGAGACGCCCACGTGAGGAGCATGAGAGGCGCTGGGCGCTGAGCGCCACTTATTAGGTGCTAAGCACTCCTTATTTAGTGAGGCGCCGGGCGATGATTTTTCCTTGTATATTTTGTTTTGAGGAATTCAATTTCCTGGTTCTTTTCTGAACCTTTGATCTCCAAGAGCAAGTTCTTCTCGATGAGAATTAAATTCTCAACTTGTGGGAGTCTTGACTTGTGGATCTCAGATCCAGAGAAAGAACTAAGTTCTTCTTTTAAAAGGGTTAAACCCTTCAATAGGTAAACGAGATGCTCTGATCTCTCTTCTCTTTTATTTAACTAGAGCTTTTTTTTCTTAGAATGGAGATCTTCTTCTTTCTTCTTTTTTGAAGCTTTCTGCTTTGTTTTTTCAACGCTTATGGGGGTGGGGGTTCCTTTTCTTTAGAATTAAAGTCTTGGGTCCTTTATATAGTAGAGGCAAGTCTGTTGATTAGTTGAAGAAATCTCTCATTAAGAGATCCTAATTGATTTGGGGATTTTTACCCACCATTAGATTTTTGATCCAAGAGTTTTTGTTTTACAGAACATATTTTTCTTGTTTTTAACAAGATTAGGAAAATATTTTCCTATACAGAATTTATTCTGTAGATTGGTGATTCTTTGATCACCATTGGATTTTTAATCCAACAGTACTCTGTTTTACAGAAGGCAATCTTTCTTGTTTAGAAAGATATGAGAAATATTTCCTCTTAACAGAATTTAATTCTGCATCCTGATGATTTATCATCCATTGGATCTTTGATCCAACGGCTCTGTTTAACAGAGAGTAGAATTTAGCTCTACAAGGCATCGGTGCTCACGTGCTGTGCACGTGGGCATTTATTAAGGTTTTAATTATTTCATGTGCTTTGCACATTGGCGCCCACGCGAGGAGCACGTGCGGCGCCAATAAGAGTTTTTTTAACTGGCGCTGGCGCCCTCGTGGAAGGTACGCGAGGCACTACCTCTTGAGTTTTGAACAGAGTTTTGCTCTTTTATTGGGGGAAACAAATGCCCCCCCACCGTTGCGTTCACGTGGCTCACACGTGAGTGCAGCGGTAGCATCCTTTCCACCGTTGGATCCTCTTGGAAGTTGAACCGTCTTTCTGTGCCTATAAGTTGGGCCTTTGGCCCTTGAGATGACTGTTGTTCATCTTCCCTAACCTTCTTCTTTCTGATAATTTAATTCCCTTTCCAGTGCTTAGATCTCTGCCTAAGGAAACTCTTTTAGAGTCAGAATTATGTCAAAAATTTGGTAAGGATTATGACCAAACTCTTGATGGAATCTCCTCATGTTCTAGGGTTTTAACCCACCAACAGAGCTTTGCTCTTCTTTTGTAGTGATTAGATCGTAGACCTTAAAAAATGTTTTAGGGTTTCTTTACCCGTTAATCAGAGTTTTGCTCTTCCTTTAGAAAGATCTCTTAGAGTTCTATGATTTTTCTTGCAGATCTTGAAGATCTTTGGGGTTTTACCCTGTTAGAAAGCTTTGCTTTTGAGGGTTCTGGGATGTTATCCTATTATTCTACAGAGCATGGTTCTAAAATTTTTTTTTTGGGAATTTTATTCCCCTCTTAATTTTCTTGACAGATGTGAAATCTGTTTGCAGAGCATAGTTTTCGAAGGAGTTTAACTCCTCAGTCCAATGATGTTTCTCATTAAATGAGAATCCTTTTGGATTCCATGAGTGACTGTCCCATTATTGATGGGGCATTACCTTAATTTTGTGGGCCCTTTTTTCCTTTTCTTTTGAACTGCAGTATGGCTTTTGATTCCACTTTTCCTTTCGTACATTCAGAGAGCGCTTTTGCCGATGCGCCCGTAGATCGGGAAGTCTTTGCGCTTATTAAGAATCATGACCCAGAGCAAAAATCTCTTCACCTGTGAAGGTCATGGTATAATCAGATCATCCAGGGTCGGCGCAGTTTTTCTTGTGCAGCACCTTTGGAGCCGATCCTAGCTATCCACTATGCTGATCCGCCTCAAGTGACTTACGCCGTAGAAGAGATTAACTAGACCTTAGAAGGTCGTCTTCAACCTTCCATGGCGTTGATACCCGTACAGCCACCGATGGCCTTGGACATTTTAGGGTGACGCATATGCCAAAGAGAGTCGCGCCCTTGGGGGAAAGTTTATATGATAGGATTGAAGCCCCGTCATTCGGCCGGCTACCTACAGTGGGCCCGGTATATCCTATCGGCCAAGAAGTCGCTGCTGTTGAAAACTGGATTGTACCCCGCAATCTACGCATCTCTCTTTTATTACCACGCTCCCAATATGTGATGGATCAAGTCTTTTGGAACAATGGAACATCCCGACACACACTTTTCTCTTATCAGATCGGGAAGTTTCGATTTCATTGGAAAAGTTCGCAGAGATCTCTGGCTTACCCGTCAGAGGGGAGCACTATGAGGAGATACTTCCCCCTGATGAGTACATCTTTGCCACTAACATAGTGGTAATGGGCATGACCCTGGAGAACGCCGTTCAACATCAATTCCCCAGCTTGATCAAAGTGTGAATATGTACGAGAATTTATTCCTGGAGTCTGCGGGCATAGGGTTAGCTTCGGAGATTTTATCGCTCGTTTTCTTCGTCTGGAAGTTCTGTCTAAGCAGGCCATGAAATTCGCTAAACTTGACGACCCGTTCGGATTTGGTTTAGATAACTTGCCGATGGCGGAAGCGGATCTAAAGAATTTCTTTATTCCGGACACTCCAGTTGTCCCCTTTACGGAGATCGCTGCCCCGGGTGTTGACGAAGAGTCGTTCTTTTAAGGGTTCATTGGCCTGTGGCTAAGTTGGTTCACGCTTCCCACACACCCCTGCTATATGAGGCCGTCTGTCTTTTATCCGGCCTATCGCATTGTCGCAGGGACGCGCGTGGCCGTTGGGATCGTGGGGTTAGCTCATCTATACCACAGTTTGAGATTAGCAACTGACATTACTCGGCCGGGGGTAAATCTCGTGTATCTCCTATTGCATTACTTCACATCATGGATTGAGATGCACGTGCTGGATGCCTTTGGCGTTCACAAACGACCCCAGTTCTACGAAAGCTACAACTTCCCCCTGGTTATGTACTTAGTTGACGCTTCCGCTCCAGACCCGTGACAGCGAGAGGCTCGGAGATTGCTCCTTTGGCCACGCATGGTTGGGGACAATATGACCTTTGTCGATAGAGACTTGACTATCGGAAAAGAATCTACTAAGGTGGTGCAACCGTTGCATGACACTTTCAAATACGGGGCTTCCACGTTGAGGGCTTGGGAAGCTATGCACCTGTATTCTATCCGGCCGGGCTTCCAAATATTTAGACAAAATGCCTCATTACTGTTTATGAGCTACAACCTGCACCGCTTCACTCAAGAGCTGGGTTATAATCAAGGTGTTCCTCTCGAGGCATTCTTAGTCGAGCCGGCTGCTACGGAGGATCGTATTCACAGCAAGCTGCACCATTTTATGCGATTAAATGCGGGTTCCCATTTTCTCGTCAGCGAGCCTAGCTATGTGCCGAAAGCTTCAAACGCTTACGTGGCGTGGTACCAGCATGCGACGGGTGCTATTATCAGGGAGGAAAGGGCGGTTATTCGATCATAAGGATGCCGTCCCAGCCGGTAATCTAGCGATCCCTTTGAAGTGATGGACCGCCGTTCATCCTTATTTAAGAGAAATCACTACGACTGTTGTCCCACGAGCTTTCCCTGAGAAGCTTCAAGAGGATGTCCCCGCAACTGCGGTAGCCATGGCGTTTCCAGACTCGGGCATCGGTTCAGAGGTCGGAACCCACCGTCCGAAGAAGCCTATCAAGCGAAAGCTCTTATCGTTGGCCGTTGGTGTCCATTCGAAGAAGAAGAAGAAGTCTCTATTCTCTACTGACGCCGTATTCGGCCAGGAGCCCCATGCTCCCTAAAGTGAGGGCTTGTGCGAATATGGCACCAATGAGGGTTTGTTTGACACGCCTGCAACCGATACTGATTTACAAGCTGCCCTCGTAGCTTCCGAGCAACTGGCTCGTGAGGAAGCGACGTTGATCTCTATTACGGAGTCATGTATACTTCATTTACATTCTTCTGCACCTATCCCTTCTCCCCTTATTATGCTTTTATTAACGCTCTCTTCTTCAACAGGTATTTCTGCCGAAGAAGCTCTCGCAGCTTCCCTCAGGATGTTTAAGGAGGAAGAGAGGCTCTGCACTTCTTTGGGCCTTGGTATAATTCGTTTCATTACACCTTTACTCTTTTTATTCATAATTTGATCCTTCTCTTCGCCATATTGCAGGAACTAACACAACCCAAGGTATTTCAAGTGTAGTGTCAATCCCAAGAGATGATGCGACAAAGCTTCCAAAGCCACCGATCATGGCTGCGACCATCCCAAAGTCACTACAGGAGGCGTTGCTGAAGCAGCCGATGATGGACGCCGTAGTGGCTCCGGAGATAGAGCTCGGTTCAGACGAAAACGTCCCCCTGTCGGAAGTTTTAAGGAGGTCGGTTCTCACGGCTCAGGCTGAGAGGAAGCGCGGAAAGCACGCGGCGGGGGAACGCGATACTGTCTTGGCCGCAGGTGCAGGCTCAAGCAATATTCTGCTTGCTGACATTCTTTCGGTAGACGTTTCTACTGCCATGTCTACTGCCCATAGACAGGTTGCGCATATAGCTCGTGAAGAGAATGAACGACTACTTCAAGGTAGAACAACGCGGTCCTTAATAACAGCTCCTCCCCTCCTGTCTATTTATTTAACATACGCATTTTCTTTTAAGCAGGGCCGAGTCCTGACGGTGGCATGGTAGGTGAAACGTCGATGATCACAGAGCCTAAAGTGGCCACTCTTTCTTGGGAATTTGGGACTGTCCAGACTGCTGCTCTTTCTCCTTGTGGCTCCTTGGTATCGGCGGGTGTCGCAAGCATTACGACGATCCTTGTCGAGTCAGGGGATGAAGGTATGGGTGCGGAATCTACTCCCCCGAGAGAGAATAAGGAAGCCGTTACACTTGGTGACGCCTTCGGCTCGGTTTCGGTCTCTGACCTATCAGGTATTCCTTGGGTTGTTATCTTTGAGTTTTTAATCCCGTTAAGCCCCTCTAATGATATTTCGTTTGTCTTGAGCGTAGGCGCGATAAACCCTGAAGCTGTGCCGGCTGAAGAAGTATCGCCGGTCGCCACTTTGACGGTCGCGGTTCCTTCGCTTTCTTCTGTGCCTCCTCAAATTTTGGAAGGTATGAGTTTCTCACTTAGTTGCTTTACTGTGGATACAATCCTCTTTATATTGACTGTATATTGTTGCGACTCTGTAAGAGTACTTGTCAACCATTTATACCAGGTGCTAAACCCGCATTTTTCCTTTCAATCGAAAGTTGTTCCATCTTCCGATATTGGTCAGTATATTCTTCACATAATGTTTCTCTTTTTTATGAGTAGAATTCTTGTTGCTAAGCCTTCCTTATATTGACCACAGTATCACGGCTTGGAGGAAGCGAAAGAATATCCACGCCTCCGGTGCTCCTTGTTTTGCTACCTTCAACAGCTGGTACAGTATATTCCATCCCTCGGGTGTTTTCTTTGTCTTTCGAGTTGAAAGATGACCGTGATTTATTTTGCAGCGATTACACCGGCTTTAGCTCCTTTTGAGTCCCGCATTCCTATACCCACGGGGCCTTCGCTAAACATTCATCTTCCAAGGGCGCAGTGAATAGCCGGCGAATGTTAAGCGAGTTTATTGAAGATCTCGACGCCGAGGCCCTCACCTTTGCTATGGATTTTGCCAACAAAGTCAATCCAATGCCGGCGACGCTCGTGAACTTCTATAATGAATATCTCGTTGGTTCTTGGGTTGATTATTGCAGGAAGATCGAGACTTGCCTGCTTGAGATTGAGCTTAAGCATCTCGCTCCCGAGGTATTGACTTTGAACTCCCAACGGGCTGCATGGGTCGAACATAGTGTCTCTTCCATTCGCTATTTTGAACAAGAGGCGGCCCTGAGGCGAAAAGAGCATGAGGCGGCTTCTGGCGAATCCGTCCAATTACGCTCCCAGATTGAAGCGAATGCGGCGCAGCTGGAAGCTATTTTTGAAAATCTTTAACGATGTATTTCAGACGGGCTGGCGCTAAGGCAGAAGCTTGAGTTCACCGAGCGGGTCACACAGGATTGCGAAACTGTCAAGCAGGAAATCGATGAGAAGCTTTCATCCTGCTTGCAATAACGGGCTTAAATCGAAACGGAGTTGGCAGCCGTAGCTGAACGCAAGAAGGAGTTCAGGGGAGCGCGCGAGAGGTTCATCAGTTTGTTGAAAACGCCTCCTCCTTAATAAGTGTCATTGTACCCTCTTTCTTATACTGATTGTAAACTTCTGATTCATGAATAACATGTATTCATTTTGATTCCTGAATGAAATGTATCTTGTATTCACTTAAATTCATGAATAAAAGACATATTTTATTTCATACTGGCATTTCTATTTTCTTCGATGTGAAGTAGTTTATATACTCATTTCAGAGTTTGTAGTTTATTCACTCATTCCGAAGTCTCTAGTTTATGAACTCATTTCAGAGCTTGTAGTTTATTCACTCATCCCGGAGTCTCTAGTTTATGAACTCATTTCGGAGCTTGTAGTTTATTCATTCATTCCGGAGTCTCTAGTTTATGGACTCATTTTAGAGTCTGTTTAGTTTACCTCACTTGGGATTGTATGCAAACTTGTCCTAACACATGGATAACCCGTGCTCTTTACGACAGAGGTCCGTTGAGTTTTGTGGTACTAGGGTGTTTGTCCGTCGTACTGTCGCGTTGGCTGATGCATTCCCCGATATGCAGTCTTTACGCTGCTATTCGAGTAGCCCCGCGACTGTCGTGTCTATGATCCCTTCGGGGGCTAGACAAGACGACTTCAAGTAATCTCCTTAGGTCATATTATCGTCGAGAGAGCAAGCAATAGGAATTTTGCCATGTCGCTTTTTACTTGAGGTTAGTCTCAGTTTGGGGAGCCCCGATGAGTCATAACCACTCCGCACTGGTGTGGGATGATCTCTAATAGTCTTTCGGGTTTTATTTGAGTTACCGTCAAGACCCTGAAGATAGAAATTTGGCCTTCGCTTCCTTTGTCGAGACGGTGTCTGCTGTAATGAGGCGAATGTCGGGGTGATCTCTAGGTTGTTTTGTGAACCGTCGAGACTTGGAACTAGGGACTTTTCCATGGCTCCGTTTTTTTTGACCCTGGGGTCGCTTGTTGACGTCGCGTCTGCATCCTGCTGGAGTGAGAAGAAACGTCGTTATTGACACTATGTCTGTTATAACGAGATGAGTATCGAGGTGGTCTCTAGGATGTATGTGAACCGTCGAGACTTGGTGTAAGTCCATGCTACCTCTCCCGGTACTTTCGGGCATGCGGAATTTGGTGAAAAACAATTTTCTTAGAGGTGGTAACATGGACTCAAAACCGGATCTTTGTTAAACATCTAACTAACAACCTAACTACGAGTTGCTAACTACTCGGTTAGGGGGTTATACCTTTCTTTTTCTCGAACTCCTTCGTCTTCAAGCTTCGATGGTCGTCCGAACCGGCTTCTCCCCGTCGTCTCCTTGCGCTGAAGATAGATCCACCTGAAAGCTTCAACCTTTGGCTCCTTCTTCGAACTTTGAAGAAACTAGTTCACTCGGTTTGCTAAACCTTGTGAACTAGAGTGAGTAGAGAAGAGTTTGTATGGGATTTTATATATGGTTCTTGGTTCTCAACTCATGAGACAAGTGAACCATAGAATCAAGAGAGGGAGAGCAAGAGGAGGAAGATGAGAGCTCAAGAACAAGAGAGAGAATGAGCATGAAAGAATGAGAGAAAACTTTTCTCTCTTGGCTCTCATAATCCAAAACCATCATCACAAAAATAATAATCAAGTATTGTGTAAAATGGTTCAAGTCAAAATGGCTAAATCATTTCATGCACTCATTTCTCATAAAAGAAACAAGCAAGTAAAAAGTCTTTGCCATGAAATGATAGCCATTGTCATCATGATGGTCAACTAGTCCAACCTAGTCAACCGGTCAACAAAGTCAACAAGTCAACAAAGTCAACCCCTCAACAACCATGTCACCATAATATTTAATTAATATAATTGTTAATCACATATCATATTCTCATTAGGATTGAGCAAAAAGTCAATAGTCAACTGTCAACGGTCAACAACCCTAATGAGAATCCTCTGCCTCTGTCTCTCCGTCAACTGTGCATACACACCCGCATCCGCGTTCCGAGGAACACGAATGCATACTGGATAAATCCAATCCCAAAAGGTACACTAGGATCTGGCTTAAACCAAAGCCCGCTAGTGTAAACTGTCCGGACACTGTACGTGCACAAGTGCACGGATGTGACCGAACCCTGTCGCAAAACCATGCGACCTGTCGCAAAACCATGTGACCTCTACTCTTTTGCCTAAAGGCGAATAACTTTCTGTGTGGGACTCTAAAGACTCGACACTACGCTGGCAGTGGGTTTAACCACAGACCGCAAGCGGCACTAGCTGTGCGTAACGGTCCCCAGGTAGATGCCGACAAGAAGACTGACGGGGTGAAACCCATCTGAACTCCTACTGAGCCTGAATGTGACATTCTCCGTACAGTACGGTCTGTTCGTCTGATACATCGCATGGCGGGCCTAGGGGGCGGTAAACGTCAGTCCCCCAATAGCGGTACAAGTCGTGTCGGAGTGAAGCCCAAAACACCCTGAGATAACACTGGAAGCCTACCAGTATATCTCGTTTGCCCTGGCCAGGGACTACTCGTATAATGGCTCTCCTAGACACAGCACGATGTCAACCCCCAATACCGGGAGAGACGAATCCTGTCTAACCGTCACTGCCTCCAAGTGCTTCGGGACTGCACCCAACTACCACCTGTTTGCACGACTCCTTTGAGCCGTGGTAGGGTAGTAATCAAAGTACAGTGGGAACACACTCGAGGCGAAGTGACAGTGTCAAGTCAGCGGACTAAGCTGTACTCATGTCACCTGGGAACTGATAACTGACGATAGGCATAATACCAACTAGTCAGTTCCCGACGAGTCCTGTCCAGTGTACTCGTAACCCAACGAGCACCCCCATACTCTCTCAAGTACGACGTACCGACGGCTGTGGGACAGACCGTCTCCCACACCGGGATGAGAAGCGCATGCGCTAGTCTACTCCGGAGTATCGATGCCCTGTCTCGATAGTCCTGCGACCAGGGACCTGCATAAGGATGTGCTTATAGATTACCCAGCCCCACTAGTGTGACTGCCATCACAACGCTGGTAATCAAGCAAAAATCCTAAGGGCTCCACTAATGTGTATAGGCGATATACTAAAATAAACACATGTACACATTGAAGTAGAAACAAACCAAGTAGCATACTACTATTTTGAGCAAGATTGTATATACAAGGTGAATATCCCAAGCTTCCATTAAGTAATATACAAACTAGTATGATACAGTAATGGCCTCTATGGCATATACACTAACACTTGGAAATAGGGACTTTGCCATAGCTCCGCTTTGTTTTAACCCTAGGGTTGCTTGTTGATATCGCGTCCGCATCCTGCTGGAGTGAGAAGAAACGCCGTTGTTGACACTGCATTTACTGTAACGTGATGAGTGTCAAGGTGGTCTCTAGGTTGTTTGTGAACCGTCGAGACTAGGGACTTTTCCATGGCTCCGTTTTATTTTTACCCTAGGGTCGCTTGTTGACGTCGCGTCTGCATCCTGCTGGAGTGAGAAGAAACATCGCTGTTGACACTATGTCTGTTGTAACGAGATGAGTGTCGAGGTTATATTTAGGTTGTTTTGTGAACCGTCGAGACTTGGAACTAGGGACTTTTCTATGGCTCCGCTTTGTTTTGACCCTAGGGTCGCTAGTTGATGTCGCGTCTGCATCCTGCTGGAGTGAGAAGAAACACCGTTGTTGACACTGCATCTGCTGTAACGAGATGAGTGTCGAGATAGTCTTTAGGTTGTTTTGTGAACCGTCAAGACTTGGCTCTCCCTTTGACGGAGCCTGGTGGGAAAATATGGTTCCCTTTTCGTTTATGCTCATAGATTGTATACAGGGGTTGATGTGGACTCACCTGCAGGGCAAAAGTTTCATTTTTTTTTTTCTGCGATGCTCTATCATTTCAGCTTTTTATATCGCGAAAGTTGCGATTGTGCAATCATTTCGGATTTTTATCGCGGTGCCCAATCATTTCGGCTATTCTTTTCTTTTTACTCGCTGCTTTTTATTGCGAGTTGCCCAAACATTTCGGCTGTTTTTATATGCATATATTTTGCACGCTGATTTTTATTGCGAGTTGCCCCATCATTTCGTCTATTTCATATGCATTTATTTTTACTCGCTGATTTTTGTTGTGGGCATGGAACTTGAGATCTGATACCAATCTTGGCATCAGCATCGCTGCGACTGGAATATTGCCAGGAGCGAATCATCATTTGCTATGAAAGGAATTGTAGTTTGACACCGATTTAGGCATCAATATCGCTGCAACTGGGATATTTCCAGGAGAGAATCATCATTTGCATTTGTCAATTTGAACAAAGGTGGCTTAGCAAACAGGGTTAGGATCTTGCCGACTAAGACTTTTTGACTTTATGAGCCGTAAGGGTCTCATAAAAGGTTTTCTCCCTACGAGTCGTGAGGATCTCGTAGGTGTATTTTCTCCTTAGGAATCGTGAGGATCCCTAAGTATGTGTTCTTTTATAAGTCGTAAGGATCTCATAAGAGTATTTTCTCCTTATAAGTCGAGAGGATTGACAAGTGTCGTTCACCAAATGAGGACATTTCTCATCATTGGTGGAACTTGGTAGGGGAATCGTTTATTTGTGCCCGTGGATTGTATACAAGGGCCGGCATTGTACCGCCTGTAGGGAAACTTGGGGGATACGATGACTTAAGAACAGTTTTGGATCCCTGTAACTTAAGACTTTGAATTCTATGAGCCGTGAGGGTCTCACAGGGGGAGTTCTCCTTACGAGTCGAGAGGATCTCGTAAGTGAAAATTTTACGAGATTGCGCTCTTTCGGATTATCACAAGCTCGCCGGTAGTCCTGCTGTTTTTACTCACGGCACCCTTTTGGGTTTTCATCCGTGCCCATTTCACTTGTGGACGTACCATTTTTTTAACAATGAGATTGTGCCCTTTCGGGTTTTCACAAACTCGCCGGTAGCCCTGCTGTTTTTACTCACGGCGCCCTTTCGGGTTTTCATCCTTTCCCATCTTGCTTGTCGACATACTTTTATTTTATTTTTATTTTTTTTAACACCCATCTGTTTGCCAATGGGACTTTAGGGGTGACTTCACCGCTGGAGTAGCTGTGTAGCCAGCGAGACTTGAGTTGCAGTCTTCGCCATTGGAGCTTTGATTGCAATATAGATCTCAAGAGAGGATATCGCCGTATTTAGGACGATGCGCCATGTTTGAGGTGGAGCACTAGTTTAGGGACATTTCGGTCCGTTATCGCCGTATTTGAGGCGGCGCGCTAGTTTAAAGACAATCCGGTATGTTGTTAGTTTAGGGACATTTTGATCCATTATCGCTATTTTGGAGGTGAAGTTTTAGTTTAAGGACATTATGGCTCGTTGTCACCATTTTCGGGGTGAAGTTTTAGTTTAAAGACATTACAGTCCGTTGTTAATTTAAGGACATCTCGGTCTATTATCACCATTTTTTAGGTGAAGCTTTTTCGAATACCATTTAGAGTTTTGACTCAGGAAGATAGCGAGTGGACACAGGCGTCGTCATCTATCATTGACCTAAGTCATGACTCATCAAGCGTAGTATTTCTTGAGGAATCGGCCGTTTATTTGCTGGAAAGGTCTTTCGCCATGCATATCTATGAGCAGATAGGCCCCACCTTAGTAGACCTTGTCTATGTTGTACGAGCTTTCATAGTTCGGCTCGAATTTCCCCCATTTTGCACGATTGGGGATCATAGGTCTTTTGACGACTAGCACGAGTTCGCCTTGGCGGAATGTTCTTGGCCTGGTTAGTCTTTCGTATGAGCGCGTCATCTTTGCTTTGTAAGCTTTCAGGTTTTGCTGCGCCATGAGATGAGTTTCATCGAGGGCATCGAGCTCCTCAAGTCGAAGATGGGCATTTTCTTCATCCGTCAGCTCGTATCGAACTGCCACTCGTAGAGAGGGTAGCTCTATCTTCAAGGGAAGTACCGCTTCCGTGCCGAATACCCACGCGAATGGCGTTGTATTCGTAGCCATTTTGAACGTGGTTCGATATGCCCAGAGAGCTTCATGCAGTCTCTCGTGCCAGTCCTTTTTATTTATGGCTACCGTTTTCTTTATTATCTTCGTCAAGGTCTTGTTAAAAGCCTCAGCTAGAACGTTAGCTCAAGGATTATAGACTGGAGAGTATCTCTAGTCTATATTATGCTGCTGTGCGAAGCGGATGATCTTATGGCTTCTGTAGGCCGGCCCATTATCCGAGATGATCCGTCGTGGAGTGCTGAACCGGTAGATGACATGTGTCCTGAAGAAATGGAGGATGTTCTCCATCTTCACTTCTTTTAGCGGTACTGCCTCTGCCCACTTAGAGAAGTAATCGGTTGTTGCCAATATGAACCGGTGTCCTTTGGATGACGCTGGGTCGATGGGCCCAATTATATCGGTTCCCCACATTTCGAACGGCCAACTATCCAGTGTTGGGTGTAGCGGATTTGGATGCTTGTGGATGAAGTCCCCATGAACCTGGCATGAGTGACATTACTTCGCATATTCGAGGCAGTCCTAAATCATTGTGGGCCAACAGTAACCCATTCTCTTGATCTTCAGCTTCATCTTTGGTCCGGCTTGATAAGAACTGCAGAGTCCATCATGGGTTTCTTGGACGACTCTCCTTACTTCTTCTGGTCCCAGGAACCTTAGCCACAAACCGTCGAACGATATCTTATATAGAGTATCATTGATGAAGGAAAAAAAACAGAGCTCGTTTCATGGGCTGATGTCTCGACGACGCATTTTTGGGCGTTCAATGGGATTTGAAGTAGTCTACGAAGACTTCTCTCCAATCCATAGCCTTTTCTTCATCCTCTAATTGGAAGGCTGCTTGTTTGGTTGCTTCCTTTCTTTCAGATGACTCCGGAGATATTTCTGCTGGTGTGAGAATCCGTCGGCTTTGCACAGTGGTCCTAACGCCATCGAGGTTTTCGTCGGAAAATTCTTTAGCGAGCTTGGCTAACGCGTACACCTTACTATTTTCCGCACGCGGTATACTTTTCAGGATGTAGAAGGGAATCTGCGTCAGTAGTTGCTGCACTCTTTCACCATACCTGATCAGTTCTGGCTTGCATGTCTGATAGTCGCCGTTTACTTGGTTGACGACTAGCTGGGAGTCTCCATATATGAGGAGATTTTTGATTCCCATGTTGACAGCGATCTCAAGACTCGCTATCAAAGCTTCATACTCAGCCTCATTGTTTTTCCTCGGCTCTGTTAAGGAAAGGGCGAAACGCATTATCCCTCCTTGCGGAGTCACGAAGATAAGACCTACCCCAACTTTGATTATAAAGGTGCTTTGCTTTCGCTTCTTCAAGGAAGATGCTCCGTCGAAGTATAGTTCCTATTGGACATTATTTTCTTCCTTCCCTGCTTCGATTGTATCAAATGCATGTTCGTCTGGCAATTCGCAATTTAAGGGAGAATCGGCTGGTATTGGATGCTCAGCGAGAAAGTCGGCAATAGCCTGGTCTTTCACTGCCTTAAGGGGTCGGTACGTTATCGAGAACTCCATTAAGTGGAGGGCCCATTTGGCAAGCCTTCATGTTAGTATGGCTCTTGACATCAAATATTTGAGAGGATCCACTTTTGATATGAAATAGACCTCATTTGCCAAGGCATAATGTCGAAGCTTCGTTATCGCGAAGATCATTGCCAGACAATGCTTTTCGATGGGGGGTAGTTGTTTTTTGCCCTCGGAAGAACTCGACTCAAATAGTAGAGAGCTCTCTCCTTCCCCTGGTCGTTCTCTTGTGCCCATAGCGCACCTAAAGAACCTTTAATGGCTGTTGTGTACATGATGAGGGGATTTCGCTTGACCGGAGCGGTCAATACCGGCGGGTTCTGCAGATATTACTTGATTTCGTCCAGTGCACTTTGGCATTTACGATCCTAAACGAACGGGGTCCCCTTCTTCATTAGATGGATGTAGGGGCGGCATTTGCCGGAGAGGTTGGCTATGAACCGCCTGATATACGCAAGCTTTCCTTGGAGAGACCGCAGTTGTTTGAGAGTTCTTGGCGTGGGCATTTCCTTGATTGCCTTAATCTTTGATGGGTCTATTTCTATCCCTCGATGTCGTATGATGAATCCTTGGAATTTGCTAGAGGAGACTCCAAACGCGCATTTCAGAGGATTCATATTTCCGAAGACGTTGGAACACTATGTCTAGATGCTCTCAGTGCTCATCATAAGATTTGCTCTTCACCACAAGGTCGTTAATGTAGCATTCACCAATCTCATGAATAAGGTCGTCGAATATTTTCGTCATGGCCCTCTGGTAGGTAGCGCCTGCTGTTCCCCTCCGAATGGCGGCACGCACAGGACCGCGAGGTCCTGACGCTGAGATTCGGGGCAGATGCTATTTGGTTTTATCCGTCCACCTCTCCGAAGATGCCAAGTTGATTTATGGCACCGTGTATCGGAGGTTTAGACGGATGCGGCCGATGTAGCAGACTTCGTCAGATTCCCCCCTCGCCTGAGGGGTTTTTGATTGTGGGGACGCTTTTCCCTGCAGGCGCAAACCCCTGCAGTTAATTACGCTACCGCATTGCAGTAACAACTTTCTCCTTCTCCAGAATTTCACTTCGTGTTGTGTGTTTGTTTTGTTGGTGGTTTCCCGTGGATTGTATACGGAGACTGAGTAATGCCGTCGCCCGTAGGACGCGGATTAGTCCAAATCCGTATTTACTTAGATTTGGATTTGGTGTTTTTAGTTTAAGGATACGTTAGCCGCGTTGGGGCTAAGATCAACTTAAACGTTCGTTAAGGATACGTTAGTCCTGTTTGAGACTAAGATCAACTTAACGGGGTGATCCATTTAATATATGGCCGTCGGGACTCGTCGTCTCTCTAATGTCGTTGAAGGCTTACAACGATAGGTGTCAGAGGAGTTCGGAGATGTACCCTTGAGCCAAAGCTGATTTAGGGTTTTATAGTCCATTTGAATGTTTAAGGATACGTTAGCCGTGTTTGGGGCTAAGATCAACTTAAACGGGACCATTTAGATCCGGCAAAAGAGCATTTGGAGGCTTTATTGTTCCAGTTTTGGGACGTGGTGGTCCATGTTCCAGTTTGTGGACGTGGTGGTCCATTGCCAGTTTAGGGACGTGGTGGTCCATGTTCCAGTTTAGGGACGTGGTGGTCCATCGCCAGTTTAGGGACGTGGTGGTCCATCATTAGTTTAAGGACGTTTCGGTCCATGTTCCAGTTTAGGGACGTGGTGGTCCATGTTAGTTTCAGGACGTCTCGGTCCAATATTAGTTTAAGGACGTCTCGGTCCGATATTAGTTTAAGGACGTTTCGGTCCGATATTGATGTGTGGTCGTTGGGACCCGTCACCTCTTTGACGTCGTTGAGGAAATGGATGTCAAAGGAGTTCGGAGATGTACCCTCGAACCGGACGTAAATTGATTTAGGGGAGCAATTTTGCGTAGTCAATTTAATTTCAGGACTTATGGCCACGATTGGGCTAAGTCCAATTGGAAATATTCAACACTTTTATTTGTTATTGGTCTGTTAGACCTGTGCCATGGCTGTTTATTTATTTTAGGCTTTGCTCAAACAGAGTATCAATTTAAATGGGGCTCTGTCTTTTATTGCTTTGCAATTTATTTAGGCCTGTTAGGTCTTTTTGACTTGGGCCTGGCCCTTTAAGTAATGCACTGTATTTGTGCAAAGCACTAAGAATCTTTTTAGATTCAAAAACAGAAGTGCAAAGCACTTTTTGATCCCTTGATCTAAATTTGGATCAAAGAAAAAAAAACAAGTTTTTCCTTGTTTCAGAGAACCAAAGGTTCATAACAAGTGCAAGGCACTATTTTTATTTTTTTTATTTTTATTTATTTATTTATTTATTGAAGATCAATGATCTTGTTCTTAGATCAATGATCTGTTCATAAGAGAATTTTCTCTTCTTTTAAAGGTTTTTACCTTTTTTTTATGTTCTTCAGGAGTTCTTGAGAGTTCCCTTCTTCTCTTTTTTTTAGCAAGATGTTGATGATTTTGAAATGAGGTCTGGGGTCCTTTTTATAGTGCTCATAAATTAGTTAAATTTGTTGCAGAGATCTTTTTCTGAGTGATTTGGGGAATTTTCCCCACTGTTGGATTTTTGATCCAAAAGCCCCTGCTTTACAGAAGAAAATCTTCTTGTTTTAATAAGAACAGAAAAGATTTATTCTGTTTTACGCAACTGCCCCAGCGCGTGACACGTGTCGCGCAACTGCGCACACACGTGTCGCGCAGTGCAGCGCTTGCGCAACTGTGCTTGCGCAGCTGTGTTCGCGCAACTGCGCTTGCGCAGTTGTGCTTGTGCAACTGCGCAGACACGTGTCACGCAGCGCAGCGCTTGCGCAACTGAACGTTGCTTCTTTTACTTTTTGTTTTTAAAAGAGCCCTGCTCTGATTGGACGCACTGCCTTGGGCGTTGCGCTGACGTATCAACTTCTGACACGTGGCCCGTTGCGCGCAGCGCACTGGATTTGAAGCGTTGCTTCAAAATTTGAATTTTTAAAATTCAAACAGAGCCTTGCTCTGATTGGAGGAAACAAATGCCCCCCCACCGTTGCGCTCACGTGGCGCGCACGTGAGTGCAGCGGTGACAAGATCCTGGCCGTTGGATCAAACGGGGTAAGTTGAAGGGGCGTAGGCGCCTATAAATAGGACCCTTGGTCCTTTAATTTCTTTACCACTTCAAGAACTTTGATTCAGAGCCTTGCTCTTGCTTAAGAACTCTCAGAGCCTTGCTCTTGCTTCTTCCCAAGAACTTTAAAGTTCAGAACTTAGAATCACTCTAGGTAAAAAATTTAAATTAATTTAAATTAAATTTAATTAACAGAGCCTTGCTCTTATAGATCTTTGATCTAAAGAATACCCCTTTGGGGTTTCTTCAACAGAGCCTTACTCTAAAAAACTTACAGATTTACAGAGATCTGGTCCATGGGTTTTAACCCATGAACAGAGCTTTGCTCTTGGATCAAATGTAGATCTTTTTAGATCTGAAAAATGATGAAATTTTTTTTATAAGTTTTCATGGATTTTTCAAGGATAAAAAAAAATTGATGGATCTTTCCATTATTACCACAGAGCTATGCTCTTTTAAGGAATCTTGTTCCCCTGAGATCAGAGTTTGACAAATATCACTCTGTGACAGAGCTTTGCTCTAAAAGAGGAGATTTTCTCCTTGTCTCTAGGGATCTCCCATCAATGAGTGTATTCTCTTGGGAACCTTTTCATTAATTGACAGTCTCATCTAATGATAGGGTTGTCTTATTAAATGATGTACCGTCATCCAGATTTTATGGGTCCCCTACCCACTACATCACAGTGTAGAGTAAGATTTTTTAAAATGCCAAGCGTTAGAACACTAACGGTTATTTTTGTCTTTCTACAGGAAACATGTCTGACGACTTGTCTTTCCCCTTTGTTCGCTCGGAAGGAGGGTTCCCCCATTCGCCAGTGGACCGGGTGGCGTTCGCTCTTATTAAAGATCATGACCCCGAGTGCAAAAAACTCCACCTGTGGGGAAGGTGATACAGTCAAATCATTCAAGGTCGCCGCAGTTTCAGTTCCGCCTCGCCTTCTGAGCCCATAGTTACGATCCCTTATGCGGACGAACCCCCGGTGAAGTATGCCGTGGAGGTTAAAAATTGGAATTCTGACGACCTCCTCCAGCCTGCAATCGGTGCCATCCCCGTGCAGCCGCCGCCGGCGATAGACATTCTGGGAAGGCGAATCTGTCAGGGTGAAGCACGCCCTTGGGGACAGGCTTATAATATTGGACTGATCCCACGACCGCCCGCCGGATATTTGCAATGGGCCCGGTACATCTTATCGGCGAAAAGGACTCATCTAACGAAGATTGGTTTATATTCGGCCATCTACGTTTCTCTTTTCGAGTATCCCTCTCCTCCAACGTGGTGGATCAAGGCCTTCATTGAACAATGGAATATCCCCACCCACACCTTCCTTATGACGGATAGGGAGGTCTCCATCTCCTTGGAGGAGTTTGCTAAAGTTTCGGGTCTACCAATGAGGGGGGAGCACTACGAGGAGCTGCTTCCTCCTGATGAATACATCTTTGCCACCAAGCCGTTGGTGTTTGACTTGACTCCGGAGAACGCCATTCAGCATCAGTATCCGGGCTTGGTGAAGGTGTTGGAGATTTATGAGGGACTCCATCTGGAATCGGGTGATCGGGGCGTCAGTTTCGCAGATTTTATTGCCCGCTTCATTCGCCTGGAGTTCCTATCAGATCGGAGTGAGAAGTTCGCCCAGCTTGATGACCCTTTTGGTTTCGGCTTGGACTGTCGACCCATATCGGAAAATGACCAGAGGGATTTTTATCTCCCCAGCGCTGCTATCGCCGCTTTCTCAGAAATCGCCGTCCCGGGCATGGACGAGGAGACCTTTTTTATTGGGTTCCTGGGCTTGTGGCTATGCAGCTTTACGCTCCCCATGCACCCACGCCTCATACGGCCCTCCGTCTTTTACCCAGCGCATCGGATGGTGGCTGGTTTGCAGTTATCGGTAGGAATCGCCGGGCTGGCTTACCTTTATAATGGACTTAGCGTAGCGGCGGACGCTAGTGAGCCTGGGGTATAGCCTGCTAACTTCCCGATGCACTATTTCACTTCTTGGATGGAGATGCATGTGCAAGGGGTGTTCGGTGCCCATAAGACTCCTCCGTTCTTTGAGAAATGCAGACTCCCGAGAGTCATGCGGTTGGTCGGGGCTTCAATTGTGGTTGCATCCCCGCGGGAGTCTAGGGGGCTGCTCCTTCGTCCATATTTGGTCGGAGCGAAGGTTTCCTTTGTGGATAAGGTCATAACCATAGGCTCAGAGACCACTAAGTCAGTGGTGCCACTGCGTGATGATTTTAAAGATGGGGCTTCTGTATTGAAGGCTAGGGAAATCCTCCACCTCTACTCCATTCGGCCGGGCTATCTAGTGTTTAGGCAGAATAAGACAGCCCTGTTTATGAGGTATAACCCGCACCGATTTGCCCGGCAATTGAGCTACATCCAAGGGATCCCGATGGAAACTTTCTTGGAAAAGCCCGTGGTCAACCAAGAGGGGATAAAGAATGCAATGCACCATTTCACACGGCTTAACACAGGTTCCTATTTCTTTATCAGTGAACCCAGCTGTGCCCCTAAGATGCTCAATTCGTATGTAGCCTGGTATGCGCATGCGATGGGCCCAATTATCTTAACGGAGAAGCGTATGCTGGTTGACCGTAGGGGTGCGCCTCCTGGCAGTGATCGCAAGGCCCCCTTGCAGCCAAGGATCCCGGTCATCCCTCCATTAAAAGATGCCGGAGTCGATCGACCACGCGTGTTAAGCCCCCCGCGTGGATTGCCACTGCCTGCTATGGTGAATGCACCACCGGCGCCCCGTGCTCCCACAAAGACGGTTAATGTAGTATCGCCAGAGTCCGGCGCAGGAGCAGATATCGGGACCCGCCGCCCTAAGGTGACTGCCAAGCGCAAATCGATTCCGGGTGGATCTAGAGCTGGCGGGCAAAAGAAGAAAAAGTCCATCCTTTCCCTTGATGCGATCCTCAGCTTAGAGCCTGAGGCTCCTCTCAACGAAGGAATAAGTGAATATGGCAGCAACAAGGGCTTCTTGGTAGACCCTGCATACACCAATTTGGCGGCCGCCATTGCAGCTTCGGAGCGATCGGCGAGGCTCGAAGCGATGTTAAGTAAACTCGCTGAGTCAGGTAACCATCAGCCGCTTTCTTCGTCACTTTATTGCACTTTTTATCATTATCTTTAACTAATATTTGCCGCATTTTCAACAGGTGTCTCTACCGAAGAGGCTATTTCTGCCTCTTTGAAAACCTTCCAAGAGGAGGAGGAGAAACGTGCTCTAGCAGGCGTTGGTATGTCCCACCCCTTTCTTTTTTTATAAGAAAAATTTGTTATCTTTTCTGATGGTCAACCTAACCTTCTTTTGTCTCTTTGCAGGGGCTATATCAGTTGATGCGGGAATCCTCCCCAAGCCTGTTACTGAAGTGCCGGTCTCGTCGAGGCTGCTGCAAGAGCCTCGACTTGACAAAACGACGAGGGATGCCTTGAAAAATTTAGAGGCATCCCTATTCACGGACGAAGACGCCTCAATTAAGGAAGCCCTAGTAGCATCCGTCTCAACGGCTCGTGAGGAGAGGAAGCGGTTGAGACGCGAAGCAAAGGCGTGCAGAGCTGCTTTGGCCACGGGAGCGGGCCCTAGCACCATCCTTCGCGCTGATACTCCCTCTGAAGAGGCCCCTGTCGCCCTATCTACTGCTCATAGGCAAGTGGCACGCGCGGTCCGAAGTGCAAATGATAAATCCTCTTCAGGTAGCATTTCTTTCAGAACCTTGTTGTAAGAATTATAAAGCCATTGGTTCTTATGCATCCCATCTTGCAGGGCCAAGTCCGACCAAGGGGGAGGCAGAGACCGTTGAACCCAGGGAAACTGAGGAAGCGGTGCTTGCCGAACCTGAGCTGACGGTGAGCAACGTCGTTGGGGTTACGAGGCCTGAAACAAAGGTTGGGGGATCTGCAGCCGAGAGGGTCATTGATGCCGAACCTGAAGTGGCGGCAGATGAAATGATCGTCATAACCGAGCCGAGGGTAGAGGCGGGCGAGGCGCTTGAGGCTGGAGACTTCGCGGTGACGATGGACGAGACAACCGTGACCGCAGAACCCGAGGGAGTAGCGGGTGAGGCGGCCATGATTCCTGAGGACGAGCTAACCGCTCCTTCTCAGGAATCTGGCAATGCTCCAATCATAGCCTTCCCCGCCTATGGTCCCCCGCCGTCTCCAGGGCTTGCGAGCATAACAACGGTTCCCATCGAGTCGGGTGATGAGGCTACGGGCGGTGGCCTCATGTCAATGGAGGAGGGAATTGCCTCAGTTTCGGCTGGCAGCTCGTCGGGTAAATTTCGAGTTACCATCATTCCTTTTTTTTATATATCTTGCAATCTTTTCTAACAAGTTTGTCTTTGTTTTTAACGCAGGTGCGGCCAGTGCCGATGCTCCATTTCTCGAAGGAGCACCGTCAACTACTGCTTTGGCGGTGGTCACCTCCCAGCCTTCCCTTGTGCCATCGCGGATGTTGGAAGGTATGGATTTACGACTCATGAGTTAATCTTTTAAACGTGTAGCTTATGTACTAACGTTATACCACTGTGTCCTTTCAGGAGTGCTCTTTGATCATCTATACCAAGTGTTGCTCCCACACTTCTCCTTCCCATCCGAACTCGCTTCTCCCTCTAGTGGTGCCGGTGAGTATATTTTCATTTCGATGTCTTTCTTTTCCCCTTTTTTTTAGCAATAGGATTATTTCTGACTTTTCCTCTTCCTTATTGTAGTGCCACAAATCGAAGGAGGGGATGCAAGGCCTGCCACGCCACCGGCCCTTCCGGCTTTGCCGTCCGTTGCAGCTGGTATAGTAAATCTCCTTTTTTATGACCCTTCAACATCTCTTGAACCATCGTTTAACCATGTTTTGTTTTGCAGCTATCGTTCCAGCTCCGGTCCCTGTTGAGTCTCGTGTCCTTTCACCGGCAGGCCCTTTCTTGAAACGTCCATCTTCAAAGGGTGTCGTGATGAGTTTGGGCATGCTGAGCGGGTATATCGAAGAGCTTAACACGGACGCTCTCCCTTCTGCCGTAGATTTCGCTGTGGAAGTTAACCCGATGTTGGCGGCGCTCGTAAACTTTCACAACGAAGGCGTCGTCGAATCTTGGGTTAACCACTGCAGAGAGATCGAGGCCTGCCTGCATCGGTTGGAGTCGACGCGTCCTTCTCCTGAAGTTTTGGCCATAAGCACCCAACGGACAGCTTGGCTCAAGCAGAGCGCTTCTTATCTCCGCCATTTGGAGCAGGAAGCAGCTTTACGGTTGAAGGAACGTCAGGAATCTTCAAGCACAACTGCTCTCCTGCGCGCTGAAGTTAGGACGAATGCTGCCGAGGTGAAAGCTGTCTTTGAAGGCCTTCTGGAGCGTATCTCTAATGGGCTAGCACTGAAGCGGAAGCTTGATGCCGCCGAGCGTGATGCCCGATGCCACGAAGCAGCTCAGCAGGTCGTTGGGGAACAGCTCACATCCTTCATGCAGCAGCGGGCTCAAGTAGAGGCCGAACTGGCGGTGGCGGCTGATCAAGAGAAGGCGTGGAAGGAAGCACGCGAGCAATTGATAGAGCTGTTCAAGAGGCTTCCTTCTCCCTGAATATTTTGTATCATTTACACACTTGTAATTTTTATATAGTATATATACATTCTTTGTTCTTTATACGATTCGCCTTGTACTTTGATTGAATTTATGAATAAAGATACACATTCCTTTTTGCAATGTCTTGTACTATCTCTTTGCTTTCTCCCTTTTCATCATGATGTTTTCGATGAACCTAATTGGCCGATAACTTAATTTCTCCAAGAGATAGCGATGGCTTAGGCCGCAGGTTCAGATCTGCCGCCTAAGACTTTTCAACTCTATGAGCCGTGAGGGTCTCATAGAGACTTTTCTCCCTACGGATCGAGAGGATCTCATAGGTGGTTTTTTCTCCTTAGGAATTGTGAGGATTTCTAAGTGTGGTTTTCTCTTATAATTCGTAAGGATCCTACAAGAGAATTTTTCCCTCTTATGAGTCGAGAGGACCCGTAAGCGGTTGTTTTCCTCCTTGTCGAAACTCGACTTTGAGGAGTGACACCCGTGAATAGTATGCAAGAGATCGTTTTAGATCGACTTGTAGGGTCCCATTTTTCAGGAAGCAAGTTTTTCAATCCCTGCTGCCTGAGGCATCATCTTGCGAGTTGAGACGAATCGGGAATTCTTCCGCGGAGACACTGGTGGCTCTGCGAGTTGACATGGATCAGGAGGCTCTCGTCACGGAGTGTTTGTATCCGTGAGTCGAGGAGTTTGCTAGGGATTATTTGTTTCCCAAGCGCCAAGGATTATTTGTTTCCTTGGGGTTTGAAACGAGTCGAGGATTTCCCACGGAGGCACTGGTGGCTCTGCGAGTCGACGCGGATCAGGAAGCTCTCGTCAAGGAGTGTTTGTATCCGTGAGTCGAGGAGTTTTGCTAGGGATTATTTGTTTCCCAAGAGCCAAGGATTATTTGTTTCCTTGGGGTTTGAAACGAGTCGAGGGTTTCCCACGGAGGCGCTGGTGGCTCTGCGAGTCGACGCGGATCAGGAGGCTCTCGTCAAGGAGTGTTTGTATCCGTGAGTCGAGGAGTTTTGCTAGGGATTATTTATTTCCCAAGCACTAAGGATTATTTGTTTCCTTGGGGTTTGAAATGAGTCAAGGATTTCCCACGGAGGCGCTGGTGGCTCTGCGAGTCGACGCGGATCAGGAGGCTCTCGTCAAGGAGTGTTTGTATCCGTGAGTCGAGGAGTTTTGCTAGGGATTATTTGTTTCCCAAGCACCAAGGATTATTTGTTTCCTTGGGGTTTGAAACGAGTCGAGGATTTCCCACGGAGGCGCTGGTGGCTCTGCGAGTCGACGCGGATCAGGAGGCTCTCGTCAAGGAGTGTTTGTATCCGTGAGTCGAGGAGTTTTGCTAGGGATTATTTGTTTCCCAAGCACCAAGGA
Organism: Agapanthus africanus; assembly: GCA_030015575.1. Taxonomy (NCBI): domain Eukaryota; kingdom Viridiplantae; phylum Streptophyta; class Magnoliopsida; order Asparagales; family Amaryllidaceae; genus Agapanthus; species Agapanthus africanus. The sequence continues at coordinate 316,697,156 of JASDDO010000006.1, forward strand.
TTATTTGTTTCCTTGGGGTTTGAAACGAGTCGAGGATTTCCCACGGAGGCGCTGGTGGCTTTGCGAGTCGACGCGGATCAGGAGGCTCTCGTCAAAGAGTGTTTATATCCGTGAGTCGAGGAGTTTTGCTGAAGACACTGGTTTCTTCGGAGTTGGAATGAACCGTCGAAGTTTGGCTTTGTTTTCTGACGGAGTCTGTTGGGAAAGTATGGTTCCCTCTTTGTTTACGCCCTTGGATTGTGTACAGGGATCGATGTGATCTTAACTGTAGGGCCAAAGTTTTATCATCATTTTTTTTGTTTTACTTCCGCGATGCTCTATCATTTCAGCTTTTATATCGCGAAGGTCGCGATTGCCCAATCATTTCGGCTATTTCTCGCTGTGCCCAATCATTTCGGCTATTTATTTTATCTTTACTCGCTGCTTTTTATTGCGAGCTGCCCCATCATTTCGGCTATTTCTTATGCATACATTTTACTTGCTGCTTTTTTTTATTGCAAGTTGCCCCATCATTTCGGCTATTTCGTATGCATATGCGGCCTACTGGCTTTTTGCCGTAAGCCTGAAATTGGACACCGATTTCGGCATTAGCACCGCTACAACTGGGATATTGCCAGGAGCGAATCATCATTTGCCTCTGTCGTTGTCGAACAAAGGAGGCTTAGCGACCAGGGTTAAGGTCCTGTCGACTAAGGCTTTGACTTCATAAGCCGTAAGGGTCTCACAAAGTTATTTCTCCCTACAAGTCGTGAGGATCTTATAGGTGTATTTTCTCCTTAGGAATCGTGAGGGTTCCTAAGTGTTTTGTTCCTCTGTAAGTCGTAAGGATCCTACAGGAGGGTTTTCTCTTTGTAAGTCGAGAGGATTTACAAGGGTTGTTTACCATGCAAACATATCCCTAGTCTTGGATGGGACTTAGTTAGGGAAATGTTTATTTGCGCCCGTGGATTGTATACAAGGGTCAATGCTGAGCCACTTGTAGGGCAATGTCGAAAGTTGTGGGGGTTGCTTAAGCACAGGTTTAGGCCTCTGTAACTTAAGACTTTCAAATATTATGAGCCGTGAGGGTCCCATAAGAGAATTCTCCTTACGAGTCGTGAGGATCTCGCAAGTGTATTTTCTCCTTAAGAATCGTGGGGATCCCTAAGTGTGTTGCTCCCTTGTGAGTCGTAAGGATCTCACGTGGGTGGTTTCTCCTTACAGGGTCGAGAGGACCCTATAAGTGTCTTTTAACGAGGTTGCGCCCTTTCGGGTTTTCACAAACACTCGTCGGTAGTCCTGCTGTTTTTACTCACGGAGCCCTTTCGGGTTTTCATCCGTGCCCATTTTGCTTATGGACATACCGTTTTTTCTTTTTTTCTTTTATTATTATTATTATTGTTTTTTTCCTCTTTTTTTACGAGGTCGCGCCCTTTCGGGTTTTCACGAACACTCGCCGGTAGCCCTGCTGTTTTTACTCACGAAGCCCTTTCGGGTTTTCATCCGTGCCCTTTCTGTTTATGGACATACCTTTTTTTTTAATATTTTTTTTCTTCTTTTTTTTTATCTCGTCAGCCTAAGGATGCTGTGGTATTAGTTTAAAGACGTTTCGGTCTGCTATTAGTTTAAGGACATTTCGGTCCGTTGTTAGTTTAAGGACATTTCGGTCCGACATGGAGAAGACTGGCTACATGCTTATAAAGTTCGAGCTTAGGAAGATAGCGAGAGAACATAGTCGTCGTCATCTATCATTGACCTAGGACGTGACTCATTAAGCGTAGTATCTCTTTAAGAAGCGCCCGTTTATCGGCCTGAAAGGCCTTTCACCGTGCATATCCATAAGCAGGTAGGCCCCACCCTGGTAGACCTTATCTATGATGTACGGGCCTTCATAGTTTGGCTCGAATTTTCCCCGCTTGGCGCGATTAGGGATCATAGGCCTTTTGACTACTAGCACGAGTTCGCCTTGGCAGAACGTCCTCGGCCGGGTCAGTCTTTCATATGAGCGCGTCATCTTTGCTTTGTAAACTTCCAGATTTTGTTACGCTATGAGCCGGGTTTCATCAAGAGCGTCAAGCTCTTCAAACCGGAGGTGAGCATTTTCTTCATCCGTCAGCTCGTAGTGAACCGCCACTCGCAGAGAGGGTAACTCTATCTCGAGGGGGAGTACTGCTTCCGTACCGAACACCAACGCGTATGGCGTTGTGTTCGTGGCTGTCTTGAATGTAGTTCGATACGCCCAAAGGGCCTCTTGCAGCCTCTCATGCCAGTCTTTCTTACTTCGGGACACCGTTTTCTTTATAATCTTCGTTAAGGTCTTGTTGAAGGCCTCGGCGAGACCGTTGGCTCGCGGATTATAGACTGAGGAATATCTCCAGTCTATATTGTGCTGCTGTGCGAAACGACTGATCTTGTGGCTTCGGTAGGCTGACCCGTTATCGGAGATGATCCGTCTCGGAGTTCCAAACCGATATATGACATGCGTTTTGAAGAAATGGAGGATATTCTCCGTCTTCACTTCTCTCAACGGTACTGCTTCTGCCCATTTAGAGAAGTAATCAGTCGTCGCCAGGATGAAACGATGTCCCCTAGACGATGCTGGTTCGATGGGGCCGACTATGTCAGTTCCCCACATTTCGAACGCCCAGCTAGCCACCGTTGGATGTAATGGATTTGGATGCTGATGGATGAAGTCCCCATGAATTTGGCACGAGTGACATTGCTTCGCATATTCGAGGCAATCTTGAATCATCGTGGGCCAATAGTAGCCCATCCGTTTGATCTTCAACTTCATCTTTGGGCCTGCTTGGTGAGAACCGCAGATTCCGTCATGAACTTCCTGAACGACTCTTTCCGCTTCGTCCGGTCCTAAGCATCTCAGCCACAGAGAATCGAATGACCTCTTGTATAGAGTATCATTGACGAAGGCGAAAGACAGAGCTCGTTTCATGAGCTGATGTCTTGCGGACGCATCTTCGGGCATTTGGTGGGACTTGAAGTAGTCTATAAAGACTTCCCTCCAATCCTCAACCTTCTCATGGTCTTTTATTTGTAAGGTCGTTTGTTCAGTCGCTCCCTTCTCTTCGGATGATTCCGGAGGTATTTCTGCTGGAGCGAGCACTCGACGACTTTGTACCATGATTCTAACATCATCGAGGTTCTCGTCAGCCAATTCTTTAGCGAGTTTGGCCAACGCGTCCGCTTTGCTGTTTTCTGCGCGCGGTATGCTTTCCAAAGTGTAGGAGGGAATTTGGGTCAACAGTTGTTGCACCCTTTCACCGTACTTCACCAACTCCGGTTTGCACGTTTGGTAGTCTCCGTTTACTTGACTAACGACTAGCTGAGAGTCCCCATATATGAGGAGGCTTTCAATTCCCATATCGATGGCGATCTTGAGGCCTGCTATTAAAGCTTCGTATTCGGCTTCATTATTCGTCTTCGGCTCTGTTAAGGAGAAAGCAAAGCGTATTATCCCTCCTTGTGGAGTTACGAAAATAAGGCCTACCCTCGATTTGATTATGGGGGTACTTTGCTTGCGCTTTTTCACGGAAGATGCTCCATCGAAATAGAGTTCCCATCGGGTATCGTTCCCATCGAGAGCGTCAAACGTATGTTTGTCTGGCAATTCGCAATTGAGAGGAGAATTAGCCGGTATCGGATGCTCAGCGAGGAAATCGGCGATGGCCTGGCCTTTCACTGCCTTGAGAGGTTGATACATTATCGAGAACTCCATCAAGAGCAGGGCCTATTTAGCGAGTCGTCCCGTCAATATGTCCTTTGACATTAGATATTTGAGAGGGTCCACCTTCGAAATGAGACGGACTTCATGTGCTAATGCGTAATGTCTAAGCTTTGTTATTGCGAAGATCAACGCCAGGCAGTGTTTTTCAATGGGGGAGTAGTTGCTTTCTGCTCCCAGTAAAACTCGACTTAAGTAGTAGAGTGCTCTTTCTTTCCCCTGGTCATTCTCTTGTGCCCATAATGCGCCTAAAGAACCTTCAAGGGCGGTCGTGTAAAGAATGCGAGGCTTTCCCTTAACTGGAGCAGCCAACACTGGAGGGTTTTGCAGGTACTGCTTGATCTCGTCCAGTGCGCCTTGGCATTTGTGGTCCCAAACGAATGGGGTTCCCTTCTTCATCAGGTAACTGTAGGGACGGCACTTTCCTGAAAGATTGGCTATAAACCGCCGTATGTATGCGAGCTTCCCTTGGAGAGATCGCAGCTGCTTAGGAGTTCTTGGCGGAGGCATTTCCATAACCGCCTTGATCTTGGACGGATCTATTTCGATACCTCGGTTTCGATCGATGAATCCCAGGAATTTACCCGAGGAAACCCCGAATGCACACTTGAGCGGGTTCATTTTCAAGTTGTATTGCCGAAGGCGTTGGAATACGGTCTTCAGATGCTCAAGATGTTCCTCATATGATTTGCTTTTAACAACGAGGTCGTCGATATAGAATTCGACGATTTCGTGTATAAGGTCATCGAAGATCTTCGTCATGGCCCTTTGGTAGGTGGCACCGGCGTTCTTTAAACCGAAGGGCATCACCTTGTAACAGAATATCCCCAAAGGAGTCCGGAAAGCCGTATGTTTCTGGTCTTCAGGATGCATTTTTATTTGATTATACCCTGATGAGCCGTCCATGAAAGAGAAAATCTCATGCGTGGACGTATTGTCTATCATCAGTTCGGTGACTAGTACTGGGAAATCATCTTTTGGGAAGGCTTTGTTGAGATCCCGAAAGTCCACGCATATGCGCACCGTCCCATTTTTCTTCATCACTGGGACGATATTAGCAATCCGTTCAGGGTATTGAACCTCCTGGATAAAGCCAGAGTCTATCAGCTTTTTGATTTCAGTGTTGATGCTCATCTCGAGCTCGAGCCGCATTCTTCTCGGCGCTTGTTTAACTGGCTTGACACCCGGGGATATCGCCAGTCTATGCACAGCAACTTCTGGATCTAGTCTTGGCATCTCGGAATAGTTCCATGCGAAGCAATCTTTATGCTGTACAAGGACGTCCTTTAACACAGCCACCCTCTCTTCAGACAGCAGCTCGCTGACAAATGTCGGTCGCGGATCGTTTACCGTCCCCAACTCAATTTTCTTGAGGTTATCTGCAGTGGTATGTATTCCATCCTCCAGTTCTTTCGGAGCTGGGGGAAATTCTGAGATCACCTCATCATTGCTGTTTTCGAGGCACCAGGGGAGGCCGTCCATGTTCTCGGATTCTTCTCTTACTATTGTTATCATGTGACAGGTGCGAATCCTCTTCCAATCCCAATGTGGAACTGGTTTTTCTTTCGTGGCCTTGGGCTCGTGCTTTTGTGGTGGCGCTACCCTCCAGTTGTCGGACAGAGCGAATTTGCCAAGCTGATACTGATCTTCGACCCAATTCTTGAAGGTGAAGCAATCTTCAAGAGGATGACTTATTACTCGATGGTAAGAGCAATAGTCCGGGTGTGTGACTTCGCCCGCTTGTTCGGGGTGTTTAGACTCCGGCAATGTAAGCATTTGATGTTTTAGAGCAAGATCAAGTATCTTCTTCGTCTTGTCCGGAGGAAACGAGTACGCTCGACCCATTTTCTTCATGAGGGATAGATCAATAACGCTCGACTCCCGTTTGCGTGGCTTCTTAGCCCTGCTTTGTTGTTGTTGAGCGCCTTTTTGGCCTTTCGACTTGTTTCTACCTCCGTGTCGAGCCCTTTTTATAACAGGTTGACAGGGGGCAGCATTTTCGTTTTTAACGGCCTGTTGAAGGAGGCGTTGCGTTTTGGCTTTCTCATAGATTGTCATTTCACGATTGTGATCATCTCGGACTTTTTGACCAGCTTCCCTTATAAGCCTGTCCATTTGTTCTTCAAATGATGGACTGGGCACTTTTTCATCAGGAACTTTTACTGGTTCAGGATTAGTGTCCTCCCATTGAGCATCCGCTTCTTCATCGAAATTATGCACGACGTGACAGTCGCGGAGCAGCTCTCGTTTCCTGGAGAGAATGTATCCGAGCCCGATTGTCTCCATCCTCCCATTAGATAGCTTATGCTGAGTTCCGGGGACGTTCCAAACCCTGTCATAGAATTTGGCCTTCCTAACGGTCTGTTTGAAGGGTATCCCTTGGCGCTTCAACAGCCGTTTCAAGCCTTCTGTATAATATCTGGGTAGACGAATGGGTTGAAGCCTGTCCAGCGTCGGATCTGCTCCATACCAGATTTCTTTCTCCACTTTGTTTTCTTCAGAGCGGTAGAATAGGGTTGCCTTCTCGCCTTTTCGTCCGGGAGGGATATAAAATGTCTGCAATTCTTCTACGCTGTCGGTGTCGAGGGCATCCAGTTCTTTATAATGTTTAGGCGGCACCATGGCTACTTGCAAACTTCGCTCTTCATCAGCAGAAGCTCGTATTGAAAGCCGAGCAGGGAATACAGCATGAACTTCATCCTCCGAATCACTACCGAAGATCAATGAAGGAACGGATGGTCCCGGCTTGGTGTATTGGGGCGGACCCGAACAAATTATATCCTCTTCCTCCTCGGTATCACTGCCGAAGACAGGGATGGTTGCGTTAGTTTTGTTCTCCGGCTTGTGACACCTTTCCGTGTCTTCGAAACTCGGCAAGAAGTATTTGGCATCTTCATACTTGCGAACTTCATTCACGGAAAACGGATTCAATTCTCCTGCCACAGTGTACTCGAGACCATCCCTACAATATTTCATACACTGATGTTGTGTAGAAGGGATGATATTGTACTCGTGTAACCATGGTCGGCCGAGCAGAGCATTGTAGCATGTCTTGGCATCTATGACATGGAATTTAATATCTGTGACGAGCAACCCGAAGCGTAACGTCAATATCACAGATCCAAGAGTTTTTGATGATTGGGAGTCGAACCCGGAGATGGTGATCTTGTCTCGGGCAAGGTGTTGGACACTCATGCAAATTTCCTTTAACACCCGCACATTGAGTAGATTAACAGATGATCCGTTATCGACCAAGATTTTACCTATCTTTATGTCATGGCAGTATCCCGAGACATAAAGGGGACGATTGTGTTCACACGTCCCAAGGAGTAGGTCCTCGTCGCCGAAAATGACATCGGCCGTGTGCACTTCCTCCATTTCATCCATCATCCTTTCTTCGGCCAGGAAAGCTTGGAATTGTTCTGGGTCTTGGAGCGCCTTAATTAACGAATCTCTCGCCTCTTTTGATAGCAAAAGGGCGTCAAGAATGCTGAGCTGTGAGGGCAGGTTCCTCAGATGTGCTAAGACGTTGTAATCCACCTTATTCTTCTTTGGTGGGTCTTTGGCAGCTAGCTCTTCCACCACTTGGTCATCTAAGACGATATCTTCAGTGGCCTTTTTTTTCCCTTTATCTTTTTTGTTCGAGGGTCCGAGGTTCTTTTCGGGCAGCGTGCGATTACGTAGCCGGATATTTTCGCAAACCTTCGGTTCTTCTTCTTTTCTCGAAGCGGACTCTTTAAAGAGAGGGGCAAGTTCTAGCTCTTCATCAGAATCACTCCCGAATGTAGACACTTGTGATCTACCGGTGTTAACCATGCAATAATCGCCAGCAGTTCTTTTAAGCCCTTTGATCGTTCCGCTCTGCTCTCGGCGAGCTTTGTGCTTTTCCCGCTTAAACTGTTGCCGGTGAGCAATATATCCTTGCCACCATCTATCGAAAGCTTTGCACTCTTCAGTGGGATGCGACACCTTCCGATGATACAAGCAATAGGAGGGGTGGTTTTCCATTTCACCAATAACGCTTTCCTCAGAGGATGGTAGCTTTATACCCATCGACACGGCTTTAGCAAACCTCTTCCTTATCTTGAATTTGCTTTTATCCGCGGTGGGTGCACTTTGCCCCAGTTGGCGTATCTCAATTCTTTCGTCAAGGCGCTGGCGTTTGGCCCTTTCGAATATAACCGCTTCGCGCTCCCGATCAGCTTTGCTTTTTAAGAACGCTTCATTGAGGAACGTGTCAATCATTTCATCCGACGGCTCCGGAATTTTTAGTTCAGGATCTGCCCCCAGCTCTTCAGCACGAGGAGTCTCCTCATCGTTTATGAACGAATGGGAAATCATATGGCAGCTTGCCACATATTCCTCGGATTCATCCGACGAACTACCTCCCTCATCTTCCTCTCGAAAGACATGGCTGAGGAATTCTTGGAATGTAATGGGGGTTCGTGCCTTCTGATTGTATTCCTCTAGCGCGCCAATTTGTTTTTGCAAGTCCGTGCGCTTGTCGTTAGGCTTCACGGGCTTCTTCGACTTCTTCTTCTTCTTTGAAGACTTCGACGGCTGGTTATGAGTGTTTGGGCCACTTCCACCAATCTTTTGAGTCGGACGAGGCTTTAGCATTCCTTCAATAATTTGCGGCTCCAATGGGTTCTTCCACTTGATTACTGGACATGTCTGAAGATCATTTAGCATCCTCTTCGTTTTAGCTGATAATACAACCTCCCAAGGAGCTTCTTCAACGACGGAGCATGTTGCCCCCGGCGTATTCGTCCCTTTAGAGGTGAGGGGCTACGGGGGATTCACCTTCCATTTGTCAGATAACGCAAATTTGCCCTGTCGGTACTGGTTTTCAAGCCAATTTTTGAAAACGTAGCAATCTTCGATCGGATGGCCCAGTACTCGATGATAAGGATAGTAGTTGGGCTCGTTGACATCACTTGGTTGCAACGGACGTTTTGGATCTGGCAGGTTTATGAGTCTGTTACGCAACGCCAGCTCGAATAACCTCCTCGTTTTATCGCGGGGAAAGGAATAAAGACGTCCCATCCTATCCTCAAGGGGCATGTACGGGCGCATATTATTTTGACGAGCAACCGGCTTCGAGTCGCTCGGTTGTTGTTGAGCATTAGCGACGACGATCGCTTTTCCCTTCCCTTTGTCATTTCGGGAGTCCGGCCTTGGAAGAGGGGGTTTATGGCCCATTTGATCCATTTGCGCTAGTTTGTCAATCAAGGCCTGGAAGGTAGTTGGCTTGAAAAACATCATAAATTGTGAGATGGTTGCTTGCGGATCGAGGGTTCCCACAAACATACCCACTGCGGGAGCTTCTTCAATGCGTTGCTCGCACTTCGACCATAAATTCCGCCATCGTATAGCGTACTGAACCCATGTCTCGCCGGGTTTTACCCTGGCGTTAATCAGTGCCGTCATCGGGGTACGTTCACTGGCACTTGCAAAACGTTGAGTAAACAGCAGCTCCATCTCCACGAAGGTTTTAATAGAGTCGTTCGGGAGCTCAGAGTACCACTCGAACGCTTATCTGATAAACTTCCAACAAACTGGCGAAGCAAAAGCTTGTCATCACCACCGGTGTTGCCGCAAAGCGCCCTGAACTGGGCAACATGCTGGTGAGGATTGCCAGTCCCCTTGTAGACATGGAACTTGGGAATTGTGTAACCTGGCGGGTACTTGATTTGGTCGTACCAGCTTGGATATGGCCGCCCCGTTTTTACGACCTGGCCGGCTGCCTCAGCCGCATGATGAACCCGTATTTGCTGGGCTATGTACTCGTCCAGATCAGTTTTAGAGATTGTATCCTCTTTAGCCGTTGATAGAGCGGGCTGAGGATTTGATGTCTCTCCCTTATCATCTCCAAGGACGATCGGGGGCTCTTCAGCCGGAGGATCTTGTTGTATCATCATTCTTATCATGTCTTGGAAGAGGAGGCCCATACGATGTATGTTGGCTGCTTGTTCGGCAGCCTCTTTGTCCTTCTTTTCCAATATTCGGCGAAGGAATTCGGCGTCAGTCTCTTGTTCCTGACGTTCATCAGAGGACGTTTCAGGGTTTTCTTTTGGCCCTGTAAGTGCGGCCATAGCGTTCATCATATCCTAGAACTTCTGTTGCTGCTCCTGAGCCTTAGTCATTGACCGTGTAAGCGGTCTATGACCCGTGGATGCACGGCTGTCTTCTTTTCCCGATGCCATGTAAACCGTATGAACTGTTATGCCCCCTGACTTTGGGCGTTTAGGTTCACCATTTTTAACTTTTGCAGCTGACGCGGGAGTTTTCTCTGGCTTCCTTCTTTTGTAGGCCATTGAGGTTGAAGGAGCCGTTGAAGTGGGCATCCTAGCAACTGTTGTCCCCTGCTGCTTAATGGGACAGTCCTTGTCCTTTTCCACCTTCGCCTTTTTCTGGCGATGAAAGTGGTCTGGGTCAATCACAGAGTCTTGAACCCTCCGCCAAACTTTATAAATTTTTGAAGATAGCCGTTGAGGGGGCTGTTCTTGCTTCGTTTCCGTAACTCTCTCCGCAGGTGGAGGAGATCTTTTCAAGGTAGCGGTTGGAGAGTTCTTACGCACCCTCCTCAGCAGTTCAAAGTTGTTCCCAGTTGGAACAGCAGCGTTGACTTCCACCATTGGAGCAGGTGGAGTTAGCTCTGAGGGGGAGTTGCCCCCTGCCTTCCTCACTCGTTGCCAATGGCGACGTCGAGCACGGCGAGCCGTTGGGATTGACTCAGAGATTGAGATAGTTTCTTTTTGCCCCCTGTTTGAGTGTGGGGCGGTTGCCGGTGTCAACCTATTGAAGATTGATGTTTTCTGACCAGCAGGAGCAGGAATGGGAATCGTCAGTCTTGCAAAGATTGACTCTTTGACGGGAGAAGCTGCCTTAACGACTTCCGGAGCAGCGGCCGTTGCCCTCCTTGGGATAGCCACTTTAGAGTTCTGATCTAGCCTGGTGAAAACAGAGGCTGTTGGTTTGACATTGTGCGACCCGTTGACAGGGGTCGTCGTAGCAGTGAGCCGGTCGAAGACCGACTTTTTGTTCACTTCCGGTGCAGGTATTGGCGCAGAGAAGCTTGTAGGTGAGATCATGGTCCCGAAGAACAGGCCACTGGTGGCTTGGGTCACCTGGTCTACCGGTAGAGCGAGGAAGGAAGCCGCTTGGGGCCCATATGCTACACCTCCTGGTGAGGTGGAGCGTCCGTTGCAGTGGCATTTCGAGCAGTTGGTGCAGTTAAAGGACATTGAATCCTGAGTTCTGTGCCAGACAAAAGACCAAATCTTAGTAACCTGAAATCCGAAGGCAACCATTTAACAAACCGCGATTGGTTTGTGAAGACGACACACGAAGTGTGGAGTGGAAAGAGGAAAAGGTCCCACCGGGCGTGCCAGAATCTGTTCCCCTCCGAATGGCGGCGCGCACAGGACCGCGAGGTCCTGACGTTGAGATTCGGGGCAGATGCTATTTGGTTTTATCCGTCCACCTCTCCGAAGATGCCAAGTTGATTTATGGCACCGTGTATCGGAGGTTTAGACGGATGCGGCCGATGTAGCAGACTTCGTCAGATTCCCCCTCGCTTGAGGGTTTTTTGATTGTGGGGACGCTCTTCCCTGCAGGCGCAAGCCCCTGCAGTTAATTACGCTACCGCATTGCGGTAACAAGTTTCTCCTTCTCCAGAATTTCACTTCATGTTGTGTGTGTTTGTTTTATTGGTGGTTGCCCATGGATTGTATACGGAGACTGAGTAATGCCGTCGCCCGTAGGACGTGGATTAGTCCAAATCCGTATTTACTTAGATTTGGGTTTGGTGTTTTTAGTTTAAGGATATGTTAGCCGCGTTGGGGCTAAGATCAACTTAAACGTTCGTTAAGGATACGTTAGTCCTGTTTGAGACTAAGATCAACTTAACGGGGTGATCCATTTAATATATGGCCGTCGGGACTCGTCGCCTCTCTGACGTCGTTGAAGCATTACAACGATAGGTGTCAGAGGAGTTCGGAGATATACCCTTTAGCCAAAGCCGATTTAGGGTTTTATAGTCCATTTGAATGTTTAAGGATACATTAGCCGTGTTTGGGGCTATGATCAACTTAAACGGGACCGTTTAGATCCGGCAAAAGAGCATTTGGAGGCTTTATTGTTCCAGTTTAGGGACGTGGTGGTCCATGTTCCAGTTTGTGAACGTGGTGGTCCATCGCCAGTTTAGGGACGTGGTGGTCCATGTTCCAGTTTAGGGACGTGGTGGTCCATCGCCAGTTTAGGGACGTGGTGGTCCATCATTAGTTTAAGGACGTTTCGATCCATGTTCCAGTTTAGGGACATGGTGGTCCATGTTAGTTTCAGGACGTCTCGGTCCAATATTAGTTTAAGGACGTCTCGGTCCGATATTAGTTTAAGGACGTTTCGGTCCGATATTGATGTGTGGTCGTTGGGACTCGTCACCTCTTTGACGTCGTTGAGGAATTACAACGATGGATGTCAAAGGAGTTCGGAGATGTACCCCCGAACCGGACGTAAATTGATTTAGGGGAGCAATTTTGCTTAGTCAATTTAATTTCAGGACTTATGGCCACGATTGGGCTAAGTCCAATTGGAAATATACAACACTTTTATTTGTTGTTGGTCTGTTAGACCTGTGCCATGGCTGTTTATTTATTTTGGGCTTTGCTCAAACAGAGTATCAATTTAAATGGGGCTCTGCCCTTTTATTGCTTTGCAATTTATTTAGGCCTGTTAGGTCTTTTTGACTTGGGCCTGGCCTTTTAAGTAATGCACTGCATTTGTGCAAAGCACTAAGAATCTTTTTAGATTCAAAAACAGAAGTGCAAAGCACTTTTTGATCCCTTGATCTAAATTTGGATCAAAGAAAAAAAAACAAGTTTTTTCTTGTTTCAGAGAACCAAAGGTTCATAACAAGTGCAAGGCACTGTTTTTAGTTTTATTTTATTTATTTATTTATTGAAGATCAATGATCTGTTGATAAGAGAATTTTCTCTTCTATTAAAGGTTTTTACCTTTTTTTTATGTTCTTCAGGAGTTCTTGAGAGTTCCCTTCTTCTCTTTTTTTTAGCAAGATATTGATGATTTTGAAATGAGGTCTGGGGTCCTTTTTATAGTGCTCATAAATTAGTTAAATTTATTACAGAAATCTTTTTCTGAGTGATTTGGGGGATTTTCCCCACCGTTGGATCTTTGATCCAAAGGCCCCTGCTTTACAGAAGAAAATTTTCTTGTTTTAACAAGAACAGAAAAGATTTATTCTGTTTTGCGCAACTCCCCCAGCGCGTGACACGTGTCGCGCAGCGCAGCGCTTGCGCAGCTGTGCTTGCGCGCAGACACGTGTCTGTAGTGCAGCGCTTGCGCAACTGTGCTTGCGCAGCTGTGTTCGCGCAACTGCGCAGACACGTGTCGCGCAGTGCAGCGTTTGCGCAACTGTGCTTGCGCAGTTGTGCTCGCGCAACTGCGCGACACGTGTCGCGCAGTGCAGCGTTTGCGCAACTGTGCTTGCGCAGTTGTGCTCGCGCAACTGTGCAGACACGTGTCCCGCAGCGCAGCGCTTGCGCAACTGAACGTTGCTTCATTTACTTTTTGTTTTTAAAAGAGCCCTGCTCTGATTGGACGCACTGCCTTGGGCGTTGCGCTGACGTATCAACTTCTGACACGTGGCGCGTTGCGCTCAGCGCACGGGATTTGAAGCGTTGCTTCAAAATTTGAATTTTTAAAATTCAAACAGAGCCTTGCTCTGATTGGGGGAAACACCTGCGTTCTTCAAACCGAAGGGCATCACCTTATAGCAGAATATGTCTAGCAGAGTTCGGAAGGTGATGTGCTTTTGGTCTTCAGGATGCATTTTTATTTGGTTGTATCCTGAATATCCATCCATGAAAGAGAAGACTTCATGAGTAGACGTATTGTCGATCATCAAATCGGTAACAGGTACTGGGAAGTCATCCTTCGGAAAAGCCTTGTTGAGGTCCCGAAAGTTCACGCAGATGCGCACCATCCCATTTTTCTTCATCACTGGAACGATATTGGCGATCCAATCAGGATATTGAACATCTTGGATGAAGCCGGAGTCAATTAGTTTCTTGACTTCGGCGTTGATACTCATCTCGAGCTCGAGCCGCATTCTTCTTGGCGCCTGTTTGATTGGCTTGACGTTCGGTGATATAGCTAGTTTATGTACTGCTATTTCTGGATCTAATCCCGGCATCTCGGAATAATTCCATGTGAAGAAGTCTTTATATTGCATAAGCACGTCCTTTAGTGTGGTCACATGTGTTTTAGACAACAGCTCACTGATGAACGTTGGCCTTGGATCGTTTTCCGTTCCCAAGTTAATTTTCTTTAGATTGTCCGCCGTAGTGTGTATCTTATCCTCCAGCTCTTTTGGCGCCGGTGGAAATTCTGAGATCATCTCGTCCTCATTCTCATTTGCGAAACACTGGGAGAGGTCATCCATATTCTCGTGCTCCCCATCCTTTGAGAATGTTATCACATGGCAGGTGCGAGTTTGTTTTCATGATCGATGTTGATCTGGACTTACCCTCGCAATATAGGTTGTTTTTTGCTCATGCTTTCGTGGTGGGGTTACCCTCCAACTATCGGATAGAGCAAACCTGTCTTGCTGATACCGTTCTTCGATCCAGTCTTTGAAGGTGAAGCAGTCTTCAAGAAGATATCCTATTACTCAGTAGTAAGAGCAATAAGCCGGGTGATGGACCTCGTTTATTTGTTCGGGGTGTCGGGACTCCGGGAGCGTCATCATTTGATGCTTGATGACAAAGTTAAATATTTTCCTTGTCTTTTCTTGAGGGAAAGAGTATTCCCGACCCATCACTGTTTTAGAACGTCGTTCTCGTTCTTCACCTTGTTGTTGCCTCTGCATCGGGCTTTTTCCTTGCCACGAGAGCGCACAGCGGACTGAGGGTGAAGGGCATCATAGTCTTTTCTTCCCGCAGACTGCTGAGTGAGACGCTGCGTCCTGGCTTTCTCGTAAATGGCCATTTCGCGGCTGTGGTCATCCTGAGCCTTTTGACCGGCTTCTCTCATTAGCTTGTCAATTTGTTCTTCGAATGACAGACTTGGCATTCTTATGGCGGGATCTCGCTCTGGTTCAATATCAGCGCTATCTGGAAAAGCATTCCCTTCTCCACCAGAGTTATTTATGACACGGCAGCCATGGAATCGCTCCCGTTTCTTAGACCGAACATATCCAAGCCCAGTCGTCTCCATCCTCCCGTTGGGTATCTTTCGCTGAGTCCCGGGAATGTCCCAAATCTTGTTGTAGAACCGGGCTTGTCGAGCGGTTTGTTTGAAGGGTACGCCTTGGCATCTTAATAGCCTTTTCAATATCTCTGCATAATATCTGGGCAGACGGATTGGCTGAAGCCTGTCAAGTGCAAGTTCAGCACCATGCCAGACTTCTTTCTCCGCTTTGGTCTCTGTAGATCGATAGAAGAGGATCGCCTTTTCACCTCTTCGTCTGGGAGGGACGTAGAAAGTCTGCAACTCTTGTATGCTATATGTATCAAGCGCATCGAGTTCTTTATAATGCCGTGGCGGCACCATAGTGATCTGTAAACTCTGATCAGCTCCAGTAATGGTTTGCACTGACGAGCTAAGATAGGGGTGTCCATTCCTATAGCGCCTCACAGGGATCGCCACTGGAGGTTCTTTCGCCTAGAATTACTCCTCACTCGAGGTTTCGTCCTCCGACTCTTCCTCGGCTGGGGCCTCATTTTCGGGCTCTTCCCCCACGGGGTTTTCTTCTCCTGGTCCTTCTTCCTCGGCGGGAGCTTCTTCATCGGGGTCATCTTCCACGTGATTCACCTCTTCTGGATCTTTTTCCACTGGATCCTCTCCAGAATCTTCCTCTTCTGGATTCTCTTCTACTGGGTTTTCTTCCACTGGTCCTCCTCAAGATTTTCCTCTTCTGGATTTTCTTCTACTGGGTCCTCCTTAGGATTTTCCTCCATCGGGACTTCTTCGGGGTCCTCTTCTTCCTCGTCAGAGTCACTGATCATGTCGACTTCTGGAGCTGCGACTGCGACTTCCTCGTCCTTGGGATTGCTGTTGCCGAAAATAACCTGTAGGCCATTGATCTCGTCATCTGAACTCACCAGCATGCAGTCCAATGAAACGCAGGACTGAGTGTCCTCATCGAGAGGCGGCGCTGCTCCAGGATTGGCCATGGCCTGAAAAGAGAGAGTTATGATCAGATAGTGAAACATACAAAAAATAACTAAAGATGTGGAGAACTTGGAAAATATACGGCAGGTAAAGAATGTAGAATCAAAATTTTGAATAATGATGCAGTAAGTAGTATAAGGAAGTGAGTGGCACGAGAACAATATATAAATTACAACTCGCATTTTTTCCATTTAAACCAAGGGTCCAACAAAATACACAGTTCAGATGAAAAGAAACAATTACTAAATGAAACAACAAGGCTTTATTGAAAGCAGGAAGGGTGATAATTCTGCGTTGATATCCAGATCGCTACGATCTCGTCAAGCGAGTTTGAATCTTGGGCTGGGTCCGCACTATACTCAAAGATCGAACTACGAAACAACCAAGTTACACAGCAGAAGTAGAGAGCGTGGAAGAATCTCCTCCTTGTAGCTCTTTCCTCCTAGGGCAACCATTAACAAGATGTTCGTCGGATCCACAAATCAAGCACTGTCCTTTGGCCCTGCGACAGTCTCTCTGAAAGTATCCCGGTCTCTTGCAATAACCACAACGTTGAGTTCTCCGCTGCTTCTGTTGCTGAGGAACAAATGGGCGCTTCATCTTCACGCCACCTCTTTATCTAACAAGGATTCCCTTATGATTTGGGGCTCCCGCTGGTGCTTGAGCCATTTGCCTTCTTAGTCCTTCAGATAAGAGATCGTTTGTTCTCTCTTGGGCTTCCATCAAACCTTGTAGTACACTCAAAATCTCGAAGGCCTGACTCTGGATAGTGGAGGAGGACGGAGAGTTGTTGGAAGTCATGGTCCTGAAACAACAAATTTTAGGACTACATAAGGTACAAGGCATAAGAATCAGAATAAGATATAGAATGAAACAAGAATATGTGGTGAGGTGAAACTCAATCGAATGAGAATAGGATGTAGAACTCCAAGTCACTCAAGCAGAGTGTTTCCTCATAACTATGCTGCAGTTCATAGTTACAATCACAAAACTCTTCTAAGTCACCCAAAACTCTAGCGGATGGAGTCAAAAGTGTAGCTTGACAAACTGTAGGGATCCTAGTCAAGGATATCACATTTACAATCTAGACCGAATGGGCGACTTCAATTGTCAACCCCTACTCGGAAACTGTAATCCCAATCTAAACCAAACCTGGCTCTGATGCCAACAAAACCATGTCGCGTCCCGCTTCTTAAAATACGGAATTCGAGAGATGACAAGGCCAGCCATGCTCCTACGGTCGAGGAAATATCCTGCCGTAGTCACACTTCGGCATCTAGCACTACGTGGTAATCAGTAATCATAGCACAGGTAAAGAGAAATGCAATCACTAAATACTACCAAAATGGATACAAAACTAACTAGATGGAAACCAAGGAAAAGACAGCGCTGGCGTGGATGATCTAGATATCCGCAATATTCTCAAGATACGACATATCCTGATCCGAGCTAAGTCCACTTCTCACTCTGAGCATGCATACTCAGGTCGTCAGAGCGACACAATAGCAATACATAAAAATACATATGTAAACATGTGCAATGATGATGAACAAGAAACAATATATATGGAGTGATGACATGAGCATGAAGTAACCGGTACAGGTAAACAAATAAGCCGGTACATCGAATCAGTAATCAATGCAATGTCCATGTCACTAAACCTATCAGTCTCTAAGTCTCAATGTCCAGATCACTAAATCTATCGTCAGTCCAAGTGTGAGCATCAACCAACGCAGGAGTATCCCCAACCCAAGGGTAGACCCCAGGGGCAAGGGAACACGGCCCGAATCACGCTCGCTAATAATCAGTAATATCATCCATATGACTCCCAAAATCGCTGTATATGCCGGCAGTGGGACTCCCGAAATTCTGTTGATCGAACTCACACTCAAAATACCCCACACCCATGGTCTACATCAAACACCGGTCATGAACCCAAATACTAGTCGCTCCATGACAAGTCTATACGAGAACTGGAGACAGGATCTCCATCAAGCATGTCTCGACTGGTATCCAAGATAAATAGACAGTATTTGACGTCTTACCTATGACACTGATATAAGTGCTTCCATAACCGTCCCATTCCAGTTATAGTTACACTTATATATGTCCCATAGGCGTCGACAATGCAATAGTTAACTAGGCCGCTGATTGTGTACAAGTACGTGTCACTTCACTTATTCATTCACGCTTTAACACTAACATACTTGCCACAATCCAATCACTAATATTATCACTGGGTAATGTACACAATCACTAGGTTATCAATGTTTTATGAACACTATTCAACTGAGGATATAACCGCTACATGATATGATGAGAATTCAATTGATTATAATACGAATAAAACATAGTAGGCAATATCATACCACTTGTAAAATGTACTATAAATCACACGTGTAGAATTAAGCAAAACAATATAAAAGGGGTAAGTAGTATGTTTAATTATCTGTCCATAAAAATTAGTTTCGCGTCAATCAGGTTTCGGGTTTTCTAGTTATGGTCATTTTATTTTAAGTGATTACTACGGGAAATCCAGTTTCTGAACTGGAAGTCCATTTCGTAACACGCTTTACTCCTAGTTGGAAGCATAATTAGGTGACTCTACCGTTCAACTAATTGTAGGGTTATGAATTAAATTTACAGAACAGGAGACATATCAACATTATTCATTGTTGTTTAGGAGTTACGATCAGATTACTGACGAAGGGTGCAAACTGAAATGACAGAAATCTGCCGTACAAGTTATCCGTTTAAAATGTGATTTAAATTTCAAAAGGTACTGGAATTTAGTAAAACTGGTACCATTGGAAATCTAATTTGATTCTCTATGCTTCTATATTCGGTTCCACAAACTTGTACATTTAAACGGTGAAGTATATGCGTTCTAAAACAAGCAAAGGTAGAGATTCTTGCCCCGGACTACAGTCCAGGGCGCGAATCGCCTCAGTATCCATTGTTATAACTTATCAAAATGCAAAGATGAACTATGGGGTGATGTAGGTTTATCTGTTGGCTTCGATACGAGCCATCGAACATTAATTTGCGAATTGTATTCAATTTAATATGGATTTTAGAACATGGCATGCGCGGTGAATTCCAAATTGAACGTCGCATTTTGGGGGTGTCGTTTTTTGTGCGAGACAACATTATTTTGCCTTCAAATTTCTACACGATAATTGTTAACAGTAAAGAGATATATCGATCATAAGTTTCGCTATTTTCATTTAGGTTTTGGTTTGGGATTCGCATCGAACATTCTTGCATTATATACATGTCACGATTGAAACATCGGTTTACCCAATTAATTAAAGTGTGATTTAATCACTACAAGTCCTACATTATACTAGAAAGGTAATGTTAAAACCCGAATATGTTCCACTCAGTATGATTAAATAACGATGATCACACATTAGAACGTAACGATAATTATAGTGTAAATATGAGATCAATACAACTATAATTTGACGACTAATAACTCATAGCATGTAAAGCAAGTGAGGGGATTCACTTGCCTTTGACGATATCACGGAGATGATGGATCGCTCGGACGCTGCATTGCATGCTACGGATGCGAAAACGGTCGTTGCGACAAAACCGGAGTTCGCGAGCCTTGGAATCGCAGGGGCGGAGCCTCGAATCTTTGCTTCCGATTGGCTACAGCTTGCACAGATTGACGTTGGTGGCGGTACCTGAAGGATCCGAGTTCGCAGAGATGAGGTCGTCGATGGTGGAGTGGTCGATACGCAGTGCTGGGGCATGGCCGGAGCAAGTGGAGGGAGCAACGTAGTGGTGGCTGTTGTTGTCTTCGGGGATGGCGACAACGATGGAGGCTGTGGGGTTCAAGGCTCTGGGTCAGAGAAGGGGACGAGGGGGAGACGTCGCGAGGGTTGGATCTCCGGCGAGGTCTTGCGACAAGAGGGTGCAGGCAATGGGTTCTTGGGCGCGGCTCTGTGCAGCGAGGAGGCTCGGGATCTAGGGAGTAGGAAGTGAGGAGACGGGGTTGAGAAGAGGTCGAGGATCGGGGTGCAGCGACGCGGTGAGGAGCTCGACGGCGACGAGATTCGGCAAAGAGGTGCAGGACGAGGTGAAGGTTGTTGGGTTTTAGGTCGCAGGGGAAAGGTTGCACGTGATAGGAGGTGATGGAGAGGTGGTGGTTGCGGTGTCGGAGAGGAGGCGAGGTCGGGGGTGGAGGTGACGACGGCGACGGGGTGAAGGTAGAGGGTTCGTTGCGGGCACGGTTGCAGGGTGCTCGGGGTGATGGTGGTCGCGGAGTTGGGAGGAGGAGGATATGGTGACGAGAGCGAGGTGAGGTAAGGTCGAGGTGATGATGTGAGTTAGAGGGGGGCTCGGGGCAGGCGAGGGTGAAGGGAGGGGCTCGAGTTGTGAGAACGAGGGAGATAGAGAGTGAGGGTTAGAGAGATATGCGACATATCAGACGAACAGACCGGACTGTACGGTAGTGTTACTCGTTGGATTCACAGGAGTGTGAGCGGGCTTGCTCGTTGATCTTCTGATCGCTCAATACCCGGGTGGCCGTTACGTTTGGCAAACCGTTTGCGGCTTGTGGGTGTTTGATATGATCATCACCTGCTGCCAGCGTATTGACGAGTCTTTAGAGTCCTACACAGGGGTTTCCTGACTCAAGCGAAATGAAATAGGAGCGCATATGAGATATGAGCGGGACCGAGAATAATACCAGTATGTGATACTGTATTCTATTCTCGCGATTTGTGACATTGATCGGTTGTATGCGATATAGTCGGGTTATCGGATCAAGTGTTGATTCGATAAGTTGTTACTATTGATATTAGTCGGTTATATGCGATATGACTGGATCGTTGAATCAAGTGTTGATTTAATGATTTAATGTAGAATTATATATTTGATATATTACTTTACATTAACTAGTATTGGTTCACTTAAGATTGATTTTCTCACTTGAAAGTGTACATTGTTTATATGTGATATATGCAAGTGTACATGTTTGTATCATGCTTGATGATACAAACAAGTTGTGTGTATGAGACTTGAACCATATCAAGGTTAGATTAGGGTTTACTATTTAACTTAACAAA
The DNA here is from genome assembly GCA_030015575.1 of Agapanthus africanus. Taxonomy (NCBI): domain Eukaryota; kingdom Viridiplantae; phylum Streptophyta; class Magnoliopsida; order Asparagales; family Amaryllidaceae; genus Agapanthus; species Agapanthus africanus. The sequence goes on from JASDDO010000006.1 coordinate 316,718,147, forward strand.
TAACAAAAGAGAGTGACTTTGGTCAAAGTTATCAAGCTTCATGAAGCTTGATGAACATTGACAAAGTCAACTCTTTTGTCATTTGTTCAAGATATTAGCTAACCCAACCCTTAACCCTATGCTATGGTTAATTCTCTACATGAGTTAAGCATGAGGGCTTAACTCAACCATGGTGCCATCATATGTTGGATAAGTTTCACTTTGGATATTATTCATATGATTCTTTCTTCTTCTTCTTCTTCATCTTCATCAAGCTTGAAAAAGCTTGCTAGCTCCAATGGCATCATGAGAAAAAGAGTGAGAAATCCAATTCTAAAGTGAACCCACTTCCTATTTCTTCATCCTCTACCACTTGCTATGTAGTATAGGGTGTTCTCTTCATAAAGTTTTCAACCGAGTGAAGGAATAGCTTGAGTTTGAGTCTCCCCGATGTAGATCATCTTCGGCCTCGATGTCAATGACCTAGCCCGATCATTTCTCCGACGAAACCATCGCTAGAGTCCGGGACCCGGTGATCGCAACGGAGGGACGTCAACACGGAGCTAAAGAAGTGGTGGACCGGATCTACAAAGGTTGTAATCCCTTTCACTTAGTAGCAAAGTCGTTTGCTTGCTTGCTTTTCGCCTTTACTTCTAGTTAACGATCTAGTTTAGGGTTTCTCGGCACCGGAAAATTTTTGTTTGGCATGGTTGATGCCTTGTGGAACCTCCTTAGTGTGCCTAGGAACCCTACAGGGTCCGCGCCTTCTGGTTGTATTCCTCCAGCGCGTCGATGTATTTTTGAAGGTCCATGCGCTTGTCGTCAGGATGCGCTGGCTTCTTGGTCTTCTTCTTTTTCTTCGAAGACTTCGAAGGCTTGGCCTGGAGGTCTTGCCCATAACCATTAGTTTTTGGTGTTGGGCATGGCTTAAGCATCCCCTCAATGATCTCGGGCTCCGGCAGGCTTTTCCATTTGGTCGCCGAACATGCTTGAAGATCCTTCGGCATTCTTTTAGTTTTAGCTGAAAGGACCACTTCCCAAGGAGCTTTTTCCACAAACGAGCATGATTCCCCCGGCGTGTCTACCTTTTTAGGAGTGTGCCTCCGTGGCGGGTTCACTCTCGCGCGAATTTCCCTTGACGGTACTGGTCCTCGACCCAGTTTTTGAAGACGTAGCAATCCTAAATTGAGTGGCCCACTACTCTGTAGTAGGAGCAATAGTTGGGACTGTTGACGTCACCGGGCTGTAGTGGATGTCTCAGATCCAGCAGTGTGATGAGTTTATTGCGTATTGACAGTTCGAACAATCATGGGGGAACGAGTAAGCGCATCCTAGCTTCTCTTCCAGGGATTGGCGCGGACGCGCGTTGGTTTGGAGAGCAACTGGTTTCGGGTCACTCGGTTGTTGTTGAGTTTTGGCAACGAAGGTCGCTTTCCCTTTACTCTTTGCATTCCGAGAGTCCATTTTTGAAGAGGAAGGCCCATGATCCATCTGGTCCATTTGGGCCAGCTTGTCGATCAAAGCCTGAAAGGTGGTCGGCTTAAAGAACGTCATGAACTGGGACACAGTCGCCTGAGGATCGAGAGTCCCTATGACATGACCACGGTAGGAGCCTCTTCGATGCGTTGTTCGCATTTCGACCATAGGTTCCGCCACCGAACTGTGTATTGAACCCAGGTCTCTCCTGGCTTCACCCTGGCATTGATTAATGCCGTGATCGGGGTGCATTCGCTTACGCTTGCGAACTTCTGTGTGAATAGAAGCTCCATTTCCGTGAATGTTTTTACGGAGTCATTTGGGAGCTCCGAGTACCATTCAAACGCCGTCTTTAACAAGCTGCCAACGAACTGGCGAAGCAGCGATTTCTTGTCGCCTCCAGTATTGCCGCATAAAGCTCTGAACTGAGCGACGTGCTGATGCGGGCTTCCTGTTCCTTTGTACACATGGAATTTGTGGATCGTATATCCCGACGGGACTTGATTTGATCGTACTAGCCAGGGTACGGTCGTCCAGTTCTGACGACTTGGCCAACTGCTTCACTCGCTTGATGAGCTCGTATTTGTTGAGCTATGTAATCATCAAGGGCAGCTTTGGAGATCGTTTCTTCCCTGGCTGTCGATAAAGATGGAAGAGGGTTTGATGTTTCCCCTCTGTCGTCCTCGATAACTATTGGCGGGTCTTCAGCTGAAGGTCTGGCTGGATCATCATTCCAACCATATCTTGGAATAGGAGCGCCATCTGTTTTATATTAGCAGCTTGTTCCACGGCCTCCTTATCCTTTCTTTCCAGCATCCTTCGCAGGAACTCTGTATCGGTCTCCTATTCCTGACACTGTTCAGACACTGCTTCCGGGCTTTTTTTCTGCCCAGTGAGTGTTGCCATTTTCGTCAGCATCTCCTGGAGCTTTTGTTGCTGCTCCTGAGCTTTCATTAATGACCGAGTTTGCGGTTGATAACTCACGGAAGCATGGCTCTCCTCTTTTCCAGAAGCCACGTACACCGTGTGGACGATCATGCCCCCAGACTTGGGGCGTTTGGATCCATCACCTTTGGGATTTGCCGTCGGCGGTGGGATATTCTCCGGCCTTCTCTTTTTGTGAGAAGTCTAAGTTGAAGGAGCCATTGCAATAGGTGCCTTTGTGAAATAAGTCCTTCGCTGTATGCCGGAGGGATGACTTTTCTCTTGTCGAACCTTCATTTTCTCCGGTTGATGAGAGTAGTTCTTGTTGATCACAGAATTTTGGACTTTGCGTAAGATCCTGTGAATTCGGGAGGAGAGCCGTTGAGGGGACTGCTCCGTCTTTGCCTACGTCATATTTTCAGCAGGTGGCGGAGATTTCTTCAGCACTGCGGTTGGGGAGTTCTTCTGCACCCTCTTAAGCGGTTCAAAGTTGTTCCCGGTTGGGACAGCAGCGTCAACTTCCACCATTGAAGCTAGTGGAGTAAGTCTAGAGGGAAAGTTGCCCCCGTCTTTCCTCACTCGGTGCCAGTAGCGACGTCAAGCGTGCCTTGCAGACGGACCACCTCAGTTGTGGAAGTGGCTCCATCATGCCCCCGGTTTTGATGAGGGGCTGCTGCTGATGCTAGCCTGTCGAAGACCGACGTTCGTTGAGAAGGAATGTCCAATCTTTTGAAGGACGATTTTCTGGTAGGGGAAGCACCTTTGATGACTTCACCCGCAGCAGGAGTTGGGAGGACTATCCGTTTCGGGATAGCCCCTTTAGGTATCACGAGCCTCTTTGTGGGCCCACTTGAGCTTCGGCTCATCCTATTGAAGACTGAGGTGGCAGACATGGACGACCCATTGAGAGTGGCCGTAGTGGTTGCAAGTCGATTGAAGACTGACTTCTTTGGAGCTTCCTTTGGTAGCACTAGAGCGTTGAAACTTGCTGGCGGGAGCATGGTCCTGAAGAACAATCCAGTGGTAGCTTGAGTCACCTGCCCCATAGGTATTGAAAAGATGGAGGTCGCATTGGGCCCATATGTCACTCCTCCAGTTGGGGCGGAGCGGGAGTTGCTGTTGTAGTTGGTGCAGCCAGAAGCCATTGATATTCACTTCTTCTTTCTGCACAGGCGCAAGACACAAAATCTTAGTACCTCGAATCCAAGAGCAACCATAGTGAACCGCGATTTTGTTCGCAAAACACGACACACGAAGTGTGGAGTGGAAAGAGGAAAAGGTCCTACCGGGTGTGCCAGAATCTGTTTACTGCCAAAAATAGAGACGAACCAGGATGGATCGTCTTGCCTGAATTTGGGGGCAGATGCTATTTGGATTTATCTGTCCATCTCTTCGATGATACCAAGTTGATTTATGGCACCGTATATCGGAGGTTTGGACGGATGCGACCGTTGTAGAAGATTTCGTCAGATTTCCCCTCGTTTGCGAGGGTTTTTGATTGTGGGGACGCTCTTTTCTGCAAGCGCAAGCCCCTGCAGTTAATTACGTTATCGCATCGTGATAACTACTTTATCCTACTCCAAAGGTTCACTTCGTGTCGTGTGTATTTGTTTTATTTTTGGTTGCCCGTGGATTGTATACGGAGACTAATTTATGTTATCGCCCGTAGGGCGTGGATTAGTCCAAATCCGAATATTTTTAGATTTGGGTTTGGTTTGATTTAAGGATCGTTGATCCGTTTTGAGATCAAGATTTACTTAAATGTATACGAGCAGTTGGGGACTCGGTTGGTTTTTTGTTAAGGATACGCTAGTCCAATTTGAGACTAAGATCTACTTAACAGGGTGTTAGTATCATTTTTGTTTCAGATCCAACAAGAGAGCACTTGGGCTCTGTTGTTTTAGTTTAAGGACGTTTCGGTTCCTTATCGCCATTTTGGAAGCGAAGTTGTAGTTTGAGGACATTTCGGCCTGTAGATCATCATTCTTGAGGTGAGGTTTTAGTTTAAGGCCATTACGGTCCGTTGTCGCCATTTTGGAGGCAACGTTTAGTTTGAGGACGTTTAGGTCTGTAGATCACCATTTTGAGGTGAGGTATTAGTTTAAGGATATTATAGTCCGTTGTTGCCATTTTGGAGGCAACGTTTAGTTTGAGGACGTTTCGGTCTGAAGATCACCATTTTTGAGGTGAGGTTTTAGTTTAAGGACGTTATGGTCCGTTGTTAGTTTAGGGACATCCCGGTCCATTGTTCATCTTGTACGCACGTGCATTTGTTACGTGTCGGGATGAGCAACAATGATATGGGATACATCCAGTTTGGGAAGTGGTTTGATCTGGGATGTGCACGTCAGTTTGGGAAGTGCGCCAAAAAGCAGTTGGCTGTTGGGACCCGCCACCTCTCTGAAGATGTTGAGGAATTACAATGATATGTATCAGAGGTGTAGTGAGATATACCCTTGAACCAATTCCATGTTTGAGGGAAAATGGATTAATGGTAAACCCGGGAATCATTAGTCGTATTTTGAGACTGAGATTTCCTTAGGGGAATGTGGGACGAATCTCGTTTTGGGATATCATAAGTTGGGAGATCGATAGTCGGATTTGGAACTGGGATCAATTTGGGAAATAATGAACCCATCGGCTCGGTTGATCTGGGTTAGGGACCTAGCCAACTTGGGCTTGATCCGTTCAGTTTTCTTTTTATTTGAAAAGAAGTGCCAAGCACTTGTTTGGGCTCAGTCCTTTTTTTTGGTGCAAAAAGTGCTGAGCACTTATGTAAGTTCTGACGCTCACACATAACCATGTGGGGTTTTCAGTCATGAGGATTTGCCCAATAAGTGTTAAACATTTTACCCTTTTTTCACTTTATGGAGTGCTGAGCTCTCTTTATGGCGCCCACGTGCGAAGCACGGGAGGCGCTAGGCGCTGCCTAGTGAATGTCAAGTACTTTTAATTCTGTGGCGCTCACGTGAGGGACACGTGAGGCGCTGGGCGCCAATCACTGAGTGCTAAGCACTCCTTTATTTTGTAGCACCCACGTGAGAGGCATGTCACGCCCCGCTTCCCGGTGTACGGCGAAGTGGGCGTGACGAGTTCCGCTACGTATATACTTAGAAGTACATATGCTAAGCGTATCTAAGCAATATAAAAGTAAATCACAAGATACAAGAGATATAGAAATAACAGCAATTTTATTAATAATATTCTTTTGTACAATGCATGAAAGTAAATACAACTGAAATGAAAAGCGATGCCTAAACAGTGGCATAACAGAAAATGAAAATACTGAATAGAACAAGGTACAATATCTAGAGCTCGGGGTCTTCGTGAAACCGCTCCAAGTCTTCACCGGTGGGCTCGATCTCTGCCGGGTCCAAAACACCTGACGACATTCAAAGAAGAAAGAAATAGAATGTCGTCAGCGAACAGGTCGCTCGGTAAGTCCCAAAGATAAGGGAGAAATAGACAGAAAGAAAGAGAGAGAGAGAGCGCTTTTAATGTTGTATTATAATATTGTAATATTGTATTAACGCTGTTGTTTGTAGCCTGGTACAGAAGATGCGAGTGTATACGAGGGGAGTCCCACTTACACCGGGGACCTTGGTAACCTGTAGTACAAGGCTCCGTCGATAATACCACGGAACAACGGCATGGATGTAATTATGTCTTAAGTGACCATCTCGTGCCACCTTTAACATATTCCGTACCAGTCTACCCCTTAAACTCCGTAGTATTTTGATTGTATTGTAGTATTGTATTATGTAAGTTGGATGACCGACCAAAACCATGATATCAGTAAACAGATCGTAATTGCATAATCAGGTAAATGGAATAACGGAATAATGGATGTATATCCATGGTTTGATTCATCCAAGTTGTATAGATTGTTAACTGGATTCTGGGATTCATGTGTTCATATTGAGTTGGAATATTAAAGAATGTAGATTGACTTGAACTATATTCAAGTCAGAAATAATCAGACTCAAACCCGAGTCAGACCAAAAGAAATGTAAGTCGAAGTTCTATATTTGTTATGGTCATTATTGTAATTTATAAAACTTGAAAGGGTTTTATGTAAAAATACTTTTGTATAGTTTTCAAGATACACCTCAAGGATTTATTATTCGTCTTTATAGTTATAATGAGTATGATTTTATTTGTGTTATTTCTAGTGATAATATCCTAATTATATAAATAAAGGTATTAATTTGTAATATTGATTTAGTTGAAATTCATGGTATTTTAATGTAACTTTTAATCTTGTAATTTTTAGGAAAAGGTGGAAACTTTATCTTATAATAAAATAGGTGTATAAATAATAAATATACATATGTTTATACAAGAATAATTTTTAATAAATATTTTATATTCCAAAAATCTCATTTTTCTTAAATGTCGTATTTTAAACCTTTCGAGACCGAATGCTCCTTGCGGAGGTCTGAATCTCGCACTACTAGGCCCTAGGGTGCACGATAAACCGTACTAACCCTATCGAGTTCCCCAAAGGTAGGTTGTAGTGGCGCTTTGCAAAGATTTAATAAATACCAATCATTTAGAAAACGGTTTTATAAAGATAAGGTATTTATTTGTAAAATGGTGTAAATTTCCGTATTTTAGATTCTAGGGTTTCCTAAGCCGACTAACCTATTTCTAAATGGTCTAAACAATAAGTCATAGAAGCCTCAAATCGTCTCTTCACCGCCAATTGCGGCCAGGTAAGTGCCAGGTGAGTGGGAGGCTCTCCACTACAAGTAGTGGTCCTAATTAGGTAACCACTCGCCTTAGTCACACTTGCCTAGACACCACAAAGTCAAGTTTAGATAAACGATCGATGTCCACGACACATCGTATTTTCCTTTTAAAAGATATTGTTTTAAAATTGTATATAACTTAGAACTTTTAGAAAAGGTTTTATAAGAAAAGGGTATTTAAATGTAATTTTCTTGTATTATCGTATTCTAAGTTTTGATGATATCATTTAGGGTTGTATTTGCGTGTGTGTGGAGGTAGGTCATTACCTCGTGATCTACTTTAAGGTATAGTAAAGTTTAGGGGTTAAATATGATAAACTAAACATGGTGGTATTTAAGTGAAAGAATACGATATATTACAAAAGCTATCATTTCATGTGTGAAAACTTGTTCAAATTAATTTTTGAGTGATTAGTAGTCAACATGAAGATGTTTAAGCATTATGGAATTGGTGATAAGTGAGATTTGATAGAAAACCGAATCGGAAATCGGTTTGTTCCGATTTCCGTCGGGTTTGAAAAGTCGTATTTTTATGAAAGAATAGAAAGGTAGAAATGTAGGACTTACGGGTTTGGACAACACTAGAGAGTGGGGGGAGTAGAGGGTTTGCCGGTGCGTCGAATCGTCGTTGAGAGCTCCTAGCACGATCACCAGAATTTTGCCGTCGATTTCGTCAGCGCTTCGCCTTTCGCTCGTTTTCTAACGTACCAAGTTCTCTTGGAATTTTGGGAGAGTGGACTTAGAAAAAATGATGAGAGGGTAGAAGGTATGGGGGGTTTATATAGGGTTAGGCTAGGGTTAGGGTTTTTAATAAAAAAAATACAAAAATCATTAAAAATCATTAAACCTAGGATTAAAAGGGATTTATTGGGCAAATGATAACCGATCCAAGCAATTAAAGTGTGCAGGGGGGTGGACCAAGTCAAGAGGAGACTTTTCTCTGTTGGTGACTCGTCCGTCCGGCCAAGTCCGGCCGGCGGCGCCGGACCGAGTCGGCCGAGTCGCCGGCCGGCGGCGCCGAGTCGGGCCGAGTCAGGCCACCAGAGGCCGGGGAAACTTCGGGGGTACAATTTGGTATATTTACTTTTTGTTGTCCTGTACATATTTTGGGAGTTATGGCCTTTTGACCGTTGTCTTCCAAAAGAAATTAAAACAAAATAAATACAAAAATAATGTGGGGCATGGGATTTGAACTCTGGTGGCTTGGTTCAGCAGTGTAAGGTGTTACCAATGAGCTACAAGCTCCTTCTTGTAATTATTGTGGGAAAATAACTACTTAAAGTAGTAACAGCAACACTAAATACCCCAAATATTACTTTAATTTTAAAACAATTTTATGTACACTAAAAATGGAGTTATTTAAAAACAAAATAATTACTTATATATATATTGTGCTCAGGTTAAAATACTCCTTTATGGATTTTAAAAAATTTTTAAAAAAAATTGTATAGAAAAATTAAGGTTACATTCTACCCTCCTTATAAAAATTTCGTCCTCGAAATTTGTAAAAGAAAAGTGTAACAGATTCAAGGAAAGTCTGGTGACTGCAGTATAGATAGTGTATAGCAAGATGGTGCAAGGGTTTTTAAAAATGTGAAAAATGTGTGAAAGAATAAGGTGAGGGAATTTTGGGTTAGGACAGATTCAAACACATGAAATGACAAAATTCAAGAAATAGAAATTTGTAAGATTCAAGAAACATGAATTGTAAAGAATGTTTTAGTTGCTGGTTCTTGTGTTATATTGCTTATGTTGTTCACGCAGACCAGAACTGCATGATAGAGATTCATACAGCTCTGACCTGCATGGGCCACCAACAAAACCTGTCACGCCCCGCTTCCTGGTGTACGGCGAAGTGGACGCGACGAGTTCCGCTACGTATATACTTAGAAGTACATACGCTAAGCGTATCTAAGCAATATAAAAGTAAATCACAAGAGACAAGAGATATAGAAATAACAGCAACTTTATTAATAACATTCTTTTGTACAGTGCATGAAAGTAAATACAACTGAAATGAAAAGCGATGCCTAAACAGTGGCATAACAGGAAATGAAAATACTGAATAGAACAAGGTACAATATCTAGAGCTCGGGGTCTTCGTGAAACTGCTCCAAGTCTTCACCGGTGGGTTCGATCTCTGCTGGGTCCAAAACACCTGACGATAGTCAAAGAAGAAATAAATAGAATGTCGTCAGCGAACAGGTCGCTCGGTAAGTCCCAAAGATAAGGGAGAAATAGACAGAAAGTAAGAGAGAGAGAGAGAGCTTTTAATGTTGTATTATAATATTGTAATATTGTATTAACGCTGTTGTTTGTAGTCTGGTACAGAAGATGCGAGTGTATACGAGGGGAGTCCCACTTACACCGGGGATCTTGGTAACCTGTAGTACAAGGCTCCGTCGATAATACCACGGAACAACGGCATGAATGTAATTATGTCTTAAGTGACCACCTCGTGCCACCTTTAACATATTCCGTACCGGTCTACCCCTTAAACCCCGTAGTGTTTTGATTGTATTGTAGTATTGTATTGTGTAAGTTGGATGACCGACCAAAATCATGATATCAGTAAACAGATCGTAACTGCATAATTGGGTAAATGGAATAACGGAATAATGGATGTATATCCATGGTTTGATTCAGCCAAGTTGTATAGATTATTAACTGGAATCTGGGATTCATGTGTTCATATTGAGTTGGAATATTAAAGAATGTAGATTGACTTGAACTATATTCAAATCAGAAATAATCAGACTCAAACCCGAGTCAGACCAAAAGAAATGTAAGTCGAAGTTCTATATTTGTTATGGTCAATATTGTAATTTATAAAACTTGAGGGGGTTTTATGTAAAAATACTTTTGTATAGTTTTCAAGATGCACCTCAAGGATTTATTATTCGTCTTTATAGTTATAATGAGTGTGATTTTATTTGTGTTATTTCTAGTGATAATATCCTAATTATATAAATAAAGGTATTAATTTGTAATATTGATTTAGTTGAAATTCATGGTATTTTAATGTAACTTTTAATCTTGTAATTTTTAGGAAAATGTGGAAACTTTATCTTATAATAAAATAGGTGTTTAAATAATAAATATACATATGTTTATACAAGAATAATTTTTAATAAATATTTTATTTTCCAAAAATCTCATTTTTCTTAAATGTCGTATTTTAAACCTTTCGAGACCGAATGCTCCTTGCGGAGGTCTGAATCTCGCACCACTAAACCCTAGGGTGCACGATAAACCGTACTAACCCTATCGAGTTCCCCAAAGGTGGGTTGTAGTGGCGCTTTGCAAAGATTTAATAAATACCAATCATTTAGAAAACGGTTTTATAAAGATAAGGTATTTATTTGTAAAATGGTGTAAATTTCCGTATTTTAGATTCTAGGGTTTTCTAAACCAACTAACCTATTTCTAAATGGTCTAAACAATAAGTCATAGAAGCCTCAAATCGCCTCTTCACCGCCAATTGCGGCCAGGTAAGTGCCAGGTGAGTGGGAGGCTCTCCACTACAAGTAGTGGGCCTAATTAAGTAACCACTCGCCTTAGTCACACTTGCCTAGACACCACAAAGTCAGGTTTAGATAAACGATCGATGTACACGACATATCGTATTTTCCTTTTAAAAGATATTGTTTTAAAATTGTATATAACTTAGAACTTTTAGAAAAGGTTTTATAAGAAAAGGGTATTTAAATGTAATTTTCTTGTATTATCGTATTCTAAGTTTTGATGATATCATTTAGGGTTGTATTTGCGTGTGTGTGGAGGTAGGTCATTACCTCGTGATCTACTTTAAAGTATAGTAAAGTTTAGGGGTTAAATGTGATAAACTAAACATGGTGGTATTTAAGTGAAAGAATACGATATATTACAAAAGCTATCATTTCATGTGTGAAAACTTGTTCAAATTAATATTTGAGTGATTAGTAGTCAACATGAAGATATTTAAGCATTATGGAATTGGTGATAAGTGAGATTTGATAGAAAACCGAATCGGAAATCGGTTTGTTTCGATTTCCGTCGGGTTTGAAAAGTCGTATTTTTATGAAAGAATAGAAAGGTAGAAATATGGGACTTACGGGTTTGGACAACACTAGAGAGTGAGGGGGGAGTAGAGGGTTTGCCGGTGCGTCGAATCGTCGTTGAGAGCTCCTAGCACGATCACCGGAATTTCGCCGTCGATTTCGTCAGCGCTTCTCCTTTCGCTCGTTTTCTAACGTACCAAGTTCTCTTAGAATTTTGGGAGAGTGGACTTAGAAAAAGTGATGAGATGGTAGATGGTATGGGGGGTTTATATAGGGTTAGGCTAGGGTTAGGGTTTTTAATAAAAAAAATACAAAAATCATTAAAAATCATTAAACATAGGATTAAAAGGGATTTATTGGGCAAATGATAACCGATCCAAGCAATTAAAGTGTGCAGGGGGGTGGACCAAGTCAAGAGGAGACTTTTCTCTGTTGGTGACTCGTCCGTCCGGCTAAGTCCGGCCGGCGGCGCCGAACCGAGTCGGCTGAGTCACCTCCGGCGGCGCCGAGTCGGGCCGAGTCAGGCCACCAGAGGCCGGGGAAACTTCGGGGGTACAATTTGGTATATTTACTTTTTGTTGTCCAGTACATATTTTGGGAGTTATGGTTTTTTGACCGTTGACTTCCAAAAGAAATTAAAACAAAATAAATACAAAAATAATGTGGGGCATGGGATTTGAACTCTGGTGGCTTGGTTCAGCAGTGCAAGGTGTTACCAATGAGCTACAAGCTCTTTCTTGTAATTATTGTGGGAAAATAACTACTTAAAGTAGTAACAGCAACACTAAATACCCCAAGTATTACTTTAATTTTAAAACAATTTTATGTACACTAAAAATGGAGTTATTTAAAAACAAAATAATTACTTATATATATATTGTGCTCAGGTTAAAATACTCCTTTATGGATTTTAAAATTTTTAAAAAAATTGTATAGAAAAGTGTATAGAAAAATTAGGGTTGTTACAAGGCACGCGGGGCGCCAAACGCTGAGTGCCAAATGCTAAGCACTCCTTATTTAGTGAGGCACCCACGTAAGGGCCACGCGAGGCACTGGGCGCTGAGCGCCACTTATTAGGTGCTAAGCACTCCTTATTTACTGAGGCGCCTACGTGAGGGGCACGTGAGGCCTCGGGCGATGATTTTTCCTTGTATATTTTGTTTTGAGGAATTCAATTTCCTGGTTCTTTTCTGAATCTTTGATCTCCAAGAGCAAGTTCTTCCCGATGAGAATTAAATTCTCAACTTTTGGGAGACTTGTCTTGTGGATCTCAGATCCAGAGAAAGAACTAAGTTTTTCTTTTAAAAGGGTTAAACCCTTCAATAGGTAAACGAGATGCTCTGATCTCTCTTCTCTTTTATTTACCTAGAGCTTTTTTTTCTTAGAAGGGAGATCTTCTCTCTTCTTTTTTGATGCTTTCTGCTTTGTTTTTTCAAAGCTTATGGGGGGGTTCCCCCTCTTTAGACTTGAAGTCTTGGGTCCTTTATATAGTAGAGGCAACTCTGTTGATTAGTTGAAGAAATCTCTCATTAAGATATCTTAATTGATTTGGGGATTTTTACCCACCATTGGATTTTTTATTCAAGGGCTTATGTTTTACAGAACATATTTTTCTTATTTTTAACAAGATTAGGAAAATATTTTCCCATACAGAATTTATTCTGTAAATTGGTGATTTTTTGATCACCATTGGATTTTAATCCAACGATACTCTGTTTTACAGAAGGCAATCTTTCTTGTTTAGAAAGATTTGAGAAATATTTTCTCTCAACAGAATTTAATTCTGCATCTTGATGATTTATCATCTCCGTTGGATCTTTGATCCAACGGCTCTGTTTAACAGAGAGTATAATTTAATTCTACAAGGCATCGGTTCTCACACGTTGTGCATGTGGACGCTTATTAAGGTTTTAATTATTTCATGTGCTTTGCACATTAGCGCCCACGTAAGGAGCACGTGCGGCGCCAATAAGAGTTTTTTTAAACTCCGGCGTTGGCGCCCTAGTAGAATGCACGTGAGGCGCTGTCTCTTGAGTTTTGAACAGAGCTTTGCTCTTTTATTGGGGGAAACAGTACCTTACCGGGTCCACCATGTACCCGCAGACGGTTCTTCCTCACTCATCGAATCGGGCATCACATAGCTCATAACCGAGAAAACTTATGGTGGACACGAAATATCACATCACGAGAAACCGCATTTTTTAAACAATGCATAATTTCCTTTGAAATATAACCGTGGTTCTCAAATCCAGAGATCTCATGAAAACATCATCTCAATGCATGTAACCATAAAGTATGATATATGCAAACATAGAACAGTAATGTGAGCATATCAAGTATATCATGTAAGCATATCATGTGATAGTACTGAACAATGAATGTACTTTACAGTTAAGAATAATACTGTGATATAGCAGTTCTACTGTATAAGTGATATAGCAATTACCGATGAGGAGTGCGTGAGCCGACAAATTTGTGTATGTGTAACATGCGCATCATCGGTAATAGTGCAGGTGTACTAGCAGATGATGTCATATAATAGTAAATAACGGAAACATAGTACGCATGTCACGAGAGATAATCCAACATAAACATGAACGATATAAGGTATGTAATTACATATGAACCATACGGTTAATTTAAGATACGAATCGTAGTTTTGAAAGTGGGGGCTACGGTGTTTTTGAGAAAAAGGCACCATTTGAAAATCTGTAGCGTCCCTTGAGGTTTCCATTTAAAAGTGCATATGATTCGTCAGTTTTGGAAATAAGTATGGTTTAGGTGTAATCTATACGTCGGCGATTCAACCTCAGTATCAGATGCGGCAATATCCTCGAATATCATCCTCAAATCTTGAGCGCGGATCAATCATCCCGTATATCTATCGCGTACGGTAATCCATCGTATTGTATCATTAAATAGATTAAGGATCCATCGTCCTATACATCAACAAGGGTACAAATCTATGGTCTCGTACGTCATATCATTCTTTATTCTTATATATATACCTACATATATATCTCATGTCATATCTATATCAACATTCTATCATATCTATATCAATCTCACATCATATCTCATCAATCTCATAGCATATCTTATCATATGTATCTATATTTTCATATCGCCTTACATCCTCATATCAAGCATATCTGCTCATGTTATCTTGTTTCATCATATCCTCATATCAATATATATCATCTCATACTTTTCCTCTTTTCAATTATATATCTATATATCGCTTCACATTCTCATTTCATCATATCAATAGATAAATCCGAGTCATCTTATATTTATCATAACATCTCATACAAAATCTTTTGATCATATTCGTAAGTTCATAGTATAGGTTTCTCCAAAATGTATTCTATAGATCGGTTTTCCATTATATGAATGTGGTGGTGCTATACTCCATCCACCCAACTTCCCCCATAGATATATATCTACTCACCTGCAATATCCTTGCTTATCCAAAGTCGATGAACATCTTGATCTCCTTCGTCGTATCGGAAGTCCATGCGAAGGTACCTACAGTTCAAGCACGTCGTATCGTAAACAAGAATCGAATATGAAAACCGATACGGTATGCAAAGTGTACATAGGTTAGAACCTGCGGCTTATGCATGAAAGAATAACCAAACAACTCTCGATGTTGAAGTACAAACGTCAAATGACCGAGTCAAAACTCAAATACCAAAATTCAAGTCAATAAAAATCGCAAAACGGAAACATCAACTTAGGAAAACACTTCCAGATTTTACCCTAAGTTGAATTATGACATTTTGCATATAAGGTAGGTCTAATTACTAGATAAAGGAGCCATGGACCAAGCACGAAGCCTAATCTTCATGCCCAGGCCGCAAATTACGGTCAGAATGCATTTATTTGCGGCCATAGGGTAGATTTAGGGGCTCGGGTCTCTAGGGTATGCTCCAAATCACCTGCACATCTCTCTTTGATCCCTAAATATTTTCAGAGTCTCCGGATTATAGCAGATTCTAAAATCTCATCACATTTTCCACAAAAATCTGATATCGGGAAACTAAACTATCAAGTTTGGGATTCTAAACTCAAGTTTACTCCAAAATTCTAACATTAGTAGGGTTGTGGTCACAACTAAATCTCAAATACACCTTCACAACTCCAAATATCTCCTAAATCTCATCCTAGAATTTTCCAAGATCATAACCCTACACTAGTTTAACTCCAAACTACTATAGGAGATTAGGAAAACTAATTACAAGATGAGAAGTGAAAATTATATCTCTTAGAAACAACTCAAAAAAAAATCCTAGATGCTCCAAAGTGCTCAAAATCCAAACTTGAGCTTATTATGGGATATAGGATGAGGTGGTGGTCATTTTTTGTGAAGGAAGCCATGGGTTTTGATGAGGTTTTGGAGATGATATCATGGTGGTAGAGGAGGTGGAGGAAGGAGGAGAAGGAAGAGTTAAGGTAAAGAAATGAAGTGAAGAATGAAGAAATGGGAACCATGGTTGCATACACCCTCTTTCTTTCTCTTTCTCTCTCTTGACCATGCCCCTTGTCATCATTTGTCTCCCCACTCACACAATATCTTTTCTTTTCTTTTTCCTCTCTCATTTAAATAAAACCAATACCACAAATACAAATGAAATAACATGTAACAAAATATAACATGTCATGGTGCACTAGCCATGGTTATCAAGAAGTTGGATTTGGCATAATCATGATTAGTAGTGCACTAATCAAGCTTAATATAAACTTGCATATAAATAATTGTATAATTATTTATAAAATGTCCAAATCCAATAAATACTTTTATAATTAATAATTCATATTAATGTCCAATTGTTTTCCAAATATTGGTATATAATTATACCATTTTACGAAAACCTTAATTCGTAATCGAATAGTTTTCTTGAAATATATTATTTTATTATTTAAATTCCAAAAATAATATTTTATATTTCTGAAATGTTACACATATAGACAATGTGGATAACATATCTGGCCGTTCTTTCATTTTTGGTAGCTGATTTCGCGGACCGCTGTCGTGGCCCTTCTGTTTCGGCAACGGACAATCGATTGAAGACGGCTGGCCTGACCGGGTTCTTGAATGGCGCTGGCTCTTTATTTCTGGATTTGCCCCGCTGCTTTTACGTGGCACAAAGCGCCTGATAGACTCTTGAAGAGACGGTGTCATGCTTTCTCTGTTGGGGCTGGGATACCTCTCTTTGTAACATCGTTCAGATTGATGTCTTCTTGATTTTGGCGGTCATGGCGTTTTTCTAAACCCGCTTCAGAAGTTCAAAAGAATTGCTGACTTTTACGGCCGACTCAGCAGTCGTCGTGGGGTAACCCTGCTCTTGGAACCTTACAAGATTCCACTTAGCCGGAGTTCTGGCCCTCTTGTTGGCTCGATACCTGAGCCCTTCTGTCTCAGCCTTTCTGTTTTGAGTACTTAGGAGGCTTCGACTCTTCGGGAAAACGACATAGACCGATTGACAGAGAGTCCAGAGAAGACACCCGCTCGCACGATTGACAGGGGCACCGTCTGAGCTTGCTAGAGATGCTTCGTAGTTTCATTGGTGTTGACGGCCTTGCCCCCAGTCGGAACAGTGGAGAGCCATTCGAATACGGATTTGCATTTGGGGTGGGATTCTTTGGCGACCACAACGTTCGGCCTTCTGCCCTTTGAGGTCGGTTTAGCTGCATGGTTTGCTGGAACTTCTGCCAGATGAGCACTTCCGGTAGGGTAGATGATGACAGAACTAAATTAACGGGGTGGTTCTTTCTATTGCCGGCTGAGACTTGGAGGGAGAACCATGCGGGCATTAATCTTGACAACGTACGAGATCGGAGTTGCCTCGGAGATCGAACTGGTCTTTAGAGACATTCTCGTTGAATTTGAAGATTGTGATTGGAAAGCCGTTATCCTGTATAAAGAAGCATGATTTCAGTACATGCAATCGATATATATGTTGATTGAGTTCGCATGAACGTTTAACCCGAAATATGAGAGGAGAGATAAGGTCTCACCGGACATGCCAAAATCTGTAGGGTGTTTTTTGTCACCCTATTGAGATAGAAATGCGCGTCGGTTGTCAGGCATATTACAGATCCCCCCTGCCTTAGGGTAGGATAGGGTTTAATGATTGTGGGGATCTGAATCTCCGGCAGTCACGGACTAAACTGCCGTTAATTACCCCTCGCTTTTGGAGCGAGAGAACCTCCGTTTGACGGGTAAAACTAGTCATGCGAACTCAATGTGCGGTGTGTGTATGTTGTGTTTTGGCCGTATCGGGGGTTTCACAGAGTTTATGGGTGTCCTGCTACCCGGATAGTGGGCTGGGGGTCAAGAGGTTTAGGAGCCACCTTGCGGGGTGTAGGGAAGCGTCCCGATAGAATTTTTCTAACGGGGGATGCGTTTTGAATGTGGAGCGTGTGAGAGTTTTGAGTGTGGAGCATGTGAGAAAAAGAAGGGTGAGGAGCGTCCTAAGGACGCGTGAGACAACATGTAACTGCTAGGTACCAGCGGGTCACGTGTGTGGCGCGTAGGAATTGGGCGCCAGCGGGTCACATGCATGACGTGTGGCCGCTGGACGCCAGCGAAACATGTGAGCGACACGTGGCCGCTGTGTGCCAGCGGGTAACGTGCGTGGCACACGACCGCTGAAAATATCAGCGGAAGTGGTGACTAAGCCCTTGAGCTTGAAGTTGAACTCGTGAACAGGAATTGGGTGTAGATTTGGAGTTAAACTCCTAAAAAATTTGGATTTGGAGTTAAACTCCTAAAATATCTGAATTTCGAGTTAAACTCTTTTGAGAATTTGGATGTTGGAGTTGAGTTCCTCAAAAATCATCAGAGATGATCAAAGGTGACTCATGTCTTCTCCTTGGAGCCTTAAATCCTCCCAAAGTGGGATTTTTGGAGGTGAGTCTTCTTCTTCCTCCTCTTTTTTTTTGCTGGATCTTGGGGGAAAAAAGAGGTGAGATTAAAAATCTCTATTTTAGGGATTTGATCGGAGATCTGAACTCCCCTTCGAGGGTTTTATGGTGAAACTTTATTTAGTTTTGAGAAAAAGATAGTCAAGCTTTTGATTTAATTGGAGATGAAGAGGAAGAGAAAAAAAACTTGAGACGGAGAAGATAGAGCCACAAAGAATTTTTTAAGAGAATAAAAGTTCTTGATTTTTTCATTTTGTTTACCTTTTATAAACTACACACTTTATATATAGCCACTTGAGGTTTTCCAAATAGCACCTGTGCCTCCCCATACCTTATGCGCTTATTTCTTTCTGTACATAAGTTATGGGGTTTACAAAATTTTGACTTTTTGCCCATTTTTCATACATTTATTTCTAAAACTTGCATTAAACTAATTTATGGCTTTATTCTTATTGATATGGGTCCGGTCCCTTCCATGTCCGGTCTTGACTTGGGCTTGGACCCGCTTGCTTGGGCTCAGGCCCACTTGGCTTGAGCTTGACTTTGACTTTGACTTGATCAACCAGGATGTAATTTTTAACCCCAACAAGGGCGTCAGACCAAAAATCCTTAGGAAGTCCAGCTGTAAGCCATAAATATCTGGTCTTCTCCAGTAGTGTCCGATTCATCCGTTCTGCAATGCCTTTGACCGAGAGTCTCTCGGAGTGGTGTAATAACGCACAATTCTCTCTGCCTTGCATAACTCTACAAATGCATGCGAAGTAAACTCTCCGCCATTATCGGACCGAAAAACCTTTACGTTCCTACCAGTGTGCTTCTCTACCATGGCTTTCCACGTCTTAAACTTAACAAAAGTCTCAGCTTTAGACTTGAGAACATACACCCAGACTTTTCTCGAAAAGTCATCAGTGAAGAAAACGAAGTATCTGGATCTACCTCGTGAAAGAACCGTTGCTGGACCCCAAACATCAGTATGGACATAATCGAGAATACTCTTCATATCATGTACTACTGTCCCGAACTTCACCTTTATCTTCTTTCCTAGGACACTGCCAAAATCTCCATCTCCAAATAGTTGCCTCTTACGAAGTACCTCCAAACCCGACTCCCCAATATGGCCCAACCGTATGTACCACAATCTAACCGAATCTGAATCACCCGAACGAGTAGATACCGCAACAATATCATCTGTAACTGACCGCTCTTCTAGAAGGTACAAGTTTCTCACATTCTTTCCTTTCATGATAATAAGAGACCCCTTGGAAATTTTCATGGGACATCTATCGACTATGCATTTGCAGCCTATCCTGGCCAAAACTCCTACAGAAATCAAATTTTTCTTCAGATCTAACACATATCTAACATCTGTCAAAGTCCGCACTACCCCATCAATACATGCATATCCGAACAGAACCAATCTACTCGATCTTGCACGCCGCACTATTCCTCATCAAGACCGCACCTCCATCAAGAGAACGAAACGTCCCAAACCTACTCCGATATGGAGTCATGTGGAAAGAGCTCCCCGAATCTAGCATCCATAGATCATGTACATCGCCGACTGCATAAACTGATAACACAGAACTATCGTTGCCATTATCTGAATCATTTATGACAACTATGGTACTAGAAAACTCCTTCTTAGTATCCTCCTTGAATTTCTGACAACCTCTCTTCAATGGCTATTCACCTTATAATAATTGCACTTGTCATTAGTGCGATTCTTCGATTTTTACCTTATTCTATACTTGGAACCACCATGTGACCGCTTCTCAAAACGGTCTTTAGAAACCAACGCATCGTCTTGACCACCCTTATCACCCGATACCTTCTCTCTCAGCACCTCACTATGCAGGCCCGCTTTAACATCTTTTAAAGAAATTTTATCTCTACCGTACACCATTGATTTCACGAACTGGTTATATACTAGTTATATTCAGAAGTCAAAAAGTAAAGCAGGATCATAGTTTGGTCATCATTTTTGATTTTCATCTCTACATTGAGTAAGTCCATAATAATTTGGCTAAGTTCGTTCAGGTGGTTTTTGACCGATGTGCCTTCCTTCATCTTCAATGTGTATAGACGTTATTTAAGATAAAAACGATTCGTTAAAGATTTTTTTTATGTACAAGGATTCTAGTTTGCTCCATAAACCTGATGTCGTTGTCTTTTGTGCAATCTCGCATAGTATCTCGTCAGCCAAGCTTAGCTGTAGCGAAATGAAAGCCTTATCCACCAAATCTTCTTTCTGAATATCTGTGGTCGTCAAAAGAATCTTTTCTTTTTCGAAGAAGTACTATCTTATGAACTCCTTGGTTTTTTAGACACACCATTATCTTCAATCACCATAGACTGAAATTGTTCTTTCCATCAAACTTATTGATGTAGAAACCATCTTTTCAATAATCTGAATACTGTAACAAAAACTCTGAAACCAATTGTTGTGAAAAAACATCAAAATTCGTAGCGGATGATTGATACCCGTGAATTGGAACTAATGAAAAAGATCAAACGCAGTAACTACGCAAAAGCAATAAGTAATAAAAGAAAAACACACCAAGTAAATGACATAAAATATTACCCAGGTTTAGTGCATATTTGCACCTAATATTGCAAACCGACGACGAATTATTTCCACTATTCAACGAGGAATTACAAGTGAATTTACCGTCATCTCGATCTCACCCAAATACAAAATCTCTCAATCTCTATACAAATCTCTCTAGCTAGGCAGCTGCATCTAATTGGCTCCGTGGATTTTATATCTCAAGCCCAGGGATTAATTAATTAGGGATTAGTTAATTAATTTATATAAAGACTAAGAGATAAGTTTAGCCTTAGAGATAAATTTTAATATTTAAACTTAAGATTTAATTAGACTTAACTAATTCTACTCCCACTCATATTTGAAGTGGGATTCAATCACGAGACTTGAATCTTCGTGCTTGGCTTAAAAGTTGGGCCTTCATCTTGACTAAGAATTTACAACAATTTCAACCTCTTTGTATAGAAAATTCTATGGTTTACTGTACTAAACCCCCTATAGCTCATCCGTATAACACTTATATTCCCCTCGATCAACCGATTTATTAGTGCAAACTCTCTTTGTTCATAGACCGAAATCCAAAAAAATAAAACGCTCAAAAAATCTACTCTATTACCTCAACAAGCGATCTAGAGTTAAATCAGACAATCCTTAGAGTCTGTTCGAATTGAGTTCGATGTAGAAATTATATCCCTTTACTATGGATATAATATTAAAATTATATTTCTTAGAATCTTTTCACGTGATTCTGACTAGGTTTATGTTGAACAACTTTGTTATTTGGTTTTCTTAATTGGGATCATCTGCACACCATTCCAAAGCCAGCCTATAAAGACAAGAATTCAAACCTAAGCTAATTTAAGTTTATTGCCCACTATTAAATTATAGATAGTAAATTAAAACTTCCACTACTATATAAATAAGACCTACGACATACTAAACAAAAGGTCAAGTTTTATACTTTTATTATACCCCAAACCCAAAGAAACGGAATAAAGGACTTGTATATGGTCAATATTCTCATACACACACACATTGAGAGAGAAGCCAAAGATTACTTCACATGTTTTTCTCTTGGTTATATATTAATATGCATGTATAGATATATCATTTAAACATTAGCAATACATTTGGCTATAAATTAGTATTAGAATTAGCTCAAATATTAATGGGTACCTCAAATCAGAAGAGTATGGAGGTAGAGAGAGTGCTTCACATGGTAGGAGGTGCTGGGGTGACTAGCTATGCAGCTAACTCAAGGCTTCAAGTATGTATATATTCCTATAATTATTAATCTTAATGTTTAAATCTTTTTGAAAATAACTATGCTTGATATTTATAGCGATACGGATAGTAATATTTTAATGTAATTATTTGTGTTATATGTTGCATAGCAGTAAATTTGTAGCCTTTAAACAAAATGTAAAACTACATAGGTAAATCTGTCACCCTCATCACAACTTTGGATTTTTATCACTCAAAAGTTTTATATATATCACAACTTCGGATTTTTATCACTCAAAAGTTATATATATATATATATATATATATATATATATAGAGAGAGAGAGAGAGAGAGAGAGAGAGAGAGAGAATAATGAAGGAAAGAGGCCATAGGAGGGGATTTCCTCCTATGGCGTCAAAAAAATACACCATCCATCGTGTTTTCCGACGATCGGAATGCATCATCTTCATCGCGTTATCATCTCAGATGTCGATACGCCAAATTTCATGCGATTCTATAACTTTTTCACCGTTGATTTAGCAACGTAAAAAGTTCTATTGTCGGTAAACCGTTAATTTTGAACCCACTAATTCAACGGTGAAAAAGTTGTAGAATCATATGAAATTTGGTGTATCCATATCTTAGATGATAATGATGAAGATGATGCATTCCGATCGTCGGAAAATACGATGGAAGGTGTGTTTTTTCGACACTATAGGAGGATTTTTCCTCCATTATTCTCTCATATATATATATATAAGAAACCTTTTGGAGTTTTGGTGCAGTAGAAATAGGGTTGCAATCGAATCCGGATATATCCAAATCTGGATATTTTTCATATCCAACCGGATACGGATACAAATTCGGATATATATTTAAATTTTTTTCGGGACAAGGATATGGATACTGTTTTAGATAAGGATACAGATATTCACAAACAAATACTAGAAAATATATCATTTGAATTTATTTTTTTTGGTCAATATTCGGGTATAAAAAA
The DNA here is from genome assembly GCA_030015575.1 of Agapanthus africanus. Lineage (NCBI taxonomy): Eukaryota > Viridiplantae > Streptophyta > Magnoliopsida > Asparagales > Amaryllidaceae > Agapanthus > Agapanthus africanus. Next base: position 316,741,017 of record JASDDO010000006.1, read on the forward strand.
GTACACACCAGTCTGGAACTAAATGAGCTTGGACCTAGGGAGGAATATAAAAATAAATCTCTCCACTCTTTTAATTACTTCAATGTTTTGGACGGGGCACTTATATAGTAAGTTGATCATTTTTAATCATAAAAACGGTAGATAAACAGGTAAAATACTTTTATCTAATAATCATCTCACAAACAAATCAACATCTCATCATTCTTATAAGGAAAAAGCAATATTCAAAACCAAGACCATAGTGGAAGAAGCCATAAAAGAAGTCTTCAACACAGCGCAACCAAAACAGTTGGTGGTTGCAGACCTGGGATGCTCCTCTGGCCCCAACACATTCCTTGTGATGTCTCATATCATCAATGCCGTCGGCGACCACTGTCTACGATTGGGCCGAGAGCCGTCGGAGATCCAGTGCTTCCTCAATGACCTTGAAGGAAATGACTTCAACACTATGTTTCAGTACTCTAAGATGTTGAAGAGGAAGGTGGAGGAGGAAAAAGAGAGGGTGCCCTATTATTATGTAGTGGGAGTCCCTGGTACTTTTTATGGGAGGCTTTTTCCTAGTGATAGTGTGCACTTCATCCACTCTTCTTATTGTCTCATGTGGCTCTCTCAGGTATAATTACAGCACTGTCTTACAACATTTCATTTAGAAAACATATAATTAATTAGATGCATATTTTACTATATTTCTTTTACCAATGCATTTTTAGATATGGAGTTTCAAATCTAACCTTAAAAGTGCGCGCATTAATGAAGATTTCAGAGACTTAAATTAGGAATTTCACATATATATCGTTTTAGATTTAAAATAAAGTTTAGGATAGTACAATTATAAAATAAATAAATATATTCCCTCGTATTTTAGTGCAATTTAGAAGTAGCATTAATTCAATATAATTTTTTTGTTTTGTTTTTAATACTCTAGGTTCCTCAAGGACTGGAGAGTGATATAGGCATTCCACTAAACAAAGGGAACATCTATATTTCAAAGACAAGTCCACAAAGTGTAATCGATTCATATTTGAAACAGTTTGAAAATGACTTCTCAAAATTTCTCAATTTGAGGTTTAAAGAACTTGTATTTGGAGGAAGAATGGTTTTAGCATTTTTGGGAAGACAAAGCTTGGATGCAAAATGTGGACAGCTGAGCTACCTTTGGGGTTTACTAGCTGATGCACTCAATGCTATGGCACTACAGGTACAATTTATATTAGGGTAAATTTTACAAGATACAGCCATCGACTTTTCATGTTTTTGAGATAACACCGCGCGCGATGCATGAAACTCTCTGGAACTAGTAATGTAATATGAAATTGTTTGATTTAGAACAACGGATTTAGAAAAAATTCAAGTTTGTTTTACGACAATTCATGGGTATAACACGTTGAGAATGATTGGTTTTGAGTATAAAACGTCAAATCATCTTAAACCAAATCCTAATCATCTGGAAAATCCAAAAAAGTCGACGATGTTATATAAAACTTACCCTGTTCTTGGAAGAAGTTTGGAATATATAGTTACATAGTTTGCTGTTGAGTTTTATTTAGTAAGTTATTTATTTGAGTTGTATTAAGCCTGGAAAGCTGAGATCTACCGTCCTCTATTTAATAGATGGCGCTGTAGTCTTTTCTTCTTAATCATTCTGTTCCAGCCATATGTTTTGATTTCGCCATCTTTCTTTCGCACTTTTTACATACCAACTCTTTCAGCATATGTGTTCTTGGTGATGTTGTAAGTGGAGTCTGGATTGCATTATTTTTTTCGAAGATAAAACTTCTTTAATGGTTGAAAATCCTAATTAAATGTGTTTTATTAGTGCTAATTTCAAGTTCAGAGAATGGCGGGTTAGGAAATGTAAAAAGGTATTATTATTATTATTATTATTATTATTATTATTATTTGCATATAACATGACTATTTATATATCCAGAAGACAAACAATAATGTGTATTTTCGCATATAAATTCTTGTATTTATTCCTACAGGGTCTTGTGAATGAGGAAGAAATAGACACCTTCAACTTGCCCTTCTATGCACCAACATCAGAAGAAGTGAAGGAAGTGATAAGAAATGAAGCATCATTTTCCATTGATCAAACACGTACCTTTGTGTCAAATTGGGATCCATTTGATGACTCTTGTGATGATGATGAAATAGAATTTGATAGCTTGAAGAGTGGAGAAAATGTTGCAAATTGCATAAGAGCAGTCACAGAACCAGTGCTTGCAAAACACTTTGGGGATGAGATCATGGATGAGTTGTTTTCAAGATTTGCAAATAATGTAGGGAATCACCTCATGAAAGAGAAGACTAAATATGTTGTCTTTGTTATCACCTTAAAGAAATGAGAGTGAGGGTTCTTTATGATGTAAAAGCCTTCTCTCTCTCTCTCTCTCTCTCTCTCTCTCACACACACACACACATATCTATCCAAATATATTACCTTGTTCCTTTATGTCCTAGTTATTTTCTCATGTTATTGGTATATATATCTTAACATTGTCACCCAAACTCTCGATGATACCATTGTTCTAACGTTAAACAGAGAATGCCAACATTCCATCGGAAAAAAATGTCACATAGCATTATGTTGTAAAAGGAGAATGTAACATAGCATCCGTCAGCAGTATGCTTATTTCTGTAGAGTAAAAGGCTTAGAACTTCTCCAAAGAGGGAGAAGAGTTATCAAGATGCATGTGATTAGTTTAATACCATTTCTAATAGAATTACAAATAAGAATTCTAAGAACGCTCTATATCAACATGTTAAGTTGGATTGTAACACAGTATATCGGAAAGGATCAGCAGAAACACTCTCCAAAAAGATAAAATATTGAGGAAAATAGATATAATTTAAAATGAACTATCTGTGCAGGTTTATTTGCAGGTCCATGGGCTATTTGGTCCAGGTTGCCTATTGGTGTGGGTTATCAACAGATGATGAAAACTGTTGGGGTTTGAACGCTATGTGTATGTATGTATGTATATAGATGTACATGCATGTATGCGTATAAGCTACAAGAAAATGGTGCCGAATTCCACGGGAGACCAAATTTCCGGCTTATCACCCTTTGTAGGGTGTTTTTCGTCACCCCATTGAGATGGGAATATGCGCGCGCTTGTCAGACGTATACTATAGATTCTCCCTGTCTAGGCTAGGCCGGGATTTATTAATTGTGGGGATCCAAATCTCCGGCAGCCGCGGACTAAACTGCCGTTAATTACCCCTCGCTTTTGGGGCAAGGGAACCTCCGATTAACGGGTTAAACTGGTCATGCGAACTCAATGTGCAATGTACGTGTGTTTTGTTTTGGAGGGGGGTCAAATATATCGGGAGCCACGCAGAGTTTTTACGGGGGTCCCGCTACCCGGATAGCGGGCTGGGGGTCAAGGGGGCTAGCAGCCCCCTTGCGGGGTGCGAGGCAGCGCCCCGTTAGAAATTTTTTCTAACAAGGACAGTGTCGTGAAGTATGTGTGTATGCATATATGTATACATAAGTGTGTGTGCGTGTGTGTATATATATATGTATGTATATATATATGTATGTATATATAAGAAAAAAAGAGGGGGAAAAGGAATCCAAAGGATGCGTGGGGGTAACACCTTGGGCGCTGTGCGCCTAGGTTCTTTGCGCTCAGGCGCTAGAGTGCCACGTGTCGGCACGTGGGCGCTCAGCGCTTGAGCGCTGGGCGCTTGAGCGCAAGCGTGTCGCGTGTCGGCACATGGGCGCTCTGCGCTTGAGCGCCTGACGCTCGAGCGTAAGCGCGCCACGTGTCGGCACGGGGGCGACTTGCGCCTGAGCCCTTGCGCTTGAGCGCAAGCGCGCCACGTGTCGGCACGGGGGCGACTTGCGTCTGAGCGCTTGCGCCTGAGTGCAAGTGCGCCACATATCGGCACCGGGACGACTTGCGCTCGAGCGCAAGCGCAAGCGCACCACGTGTCGGCATGTGGGCGCTTTGCGCTTGAGCGCAGGGTGCTGTAGTGCAAGCACGCCACGTGTCGGCACGTGGGCGCTTTGCACTTGAGCGCTGAGCGCTTGAGCGCAAACGTGCCATGTGTCGGCATGCGGGCGCTCTGCGCTTGAGCGCCGGCGAGAAAAAGAGGTTTTTAGCCTAAAAAAAATTTCTCGGAAGAGAAATCAGAGAGAAGTTGGACTCCTAAGTGTGTTTTTGGGGGTTAATGGAAGGGTTCTTCTTCTTCCTCCTCTGTTAGCTGGATCTTGAAGATCAAGAGATGTGAGATCTCCAAATCTCTCTTTTTTGGGATCTAAAGACAGATCCAAGTTCCCCTTTGTGGGTTTGGTGGTGAAAAACTATTTTGTTTTTGAAAAGGAAGAGTAAGACTCTTGATTTAATTCAGAAGAAAGAAGAAGGTTTGAGATCTTCAGAAAAGGGAAAGAAATACAAACCCTAGGTTTTTGAGAGAATGAAAGTATTCCTTTATTCATCATCATGTTGCCTTTTATAGGCTTATATATTTACATATAGCCCATTGGGCTTTACAAAATGGCATTTTGCCTATCCCATGGCTCATGTGCCATTTCATTTTTGCACATAAGCCATGGGCTTACAAAATATTGGTTTTATGCCCATTTTGCATACATTCATGTATAAAAAATTACATAAAAATTATTTATTACATGATTTTGTTGTTGGCATGGGAAGGCTGGCCGCGGGCTCGACTTGGACATGGGCCCGCTTGACCTGGGCTTGGGCCCACCTGGCTTGGGGTTGACCTTGACTTTGATTTGGTCAACGGGGGTGTAAATTTTTACCCCAACAAAGTGCCCCCCATCAATAAATGCACACCACACATTTGAGTTGTGTGCATGAAATTGATGGATCTAGTTTTTGACTAATAATAAAATAAACATGTCTTCTTCTGCGGGGCTGCTTTTAAGCAACCAAAAGTGCTCGAAGTAGCGAACACAGGAACCGCGTGAACAACAGAGCAAGCAGCCCATGCGAAAAGGAAGAATCAAGGAGCACCTACTGGTAGTGGTGAATACTGAGAACATTCATTCCCTTAGCGCGTTGGATCATCGAAGAATGGAGAAATTCCTATCTCTGGTTTTGAAGTTGAACTTCGAGGTGGAACATCATTCCGGAAGTGAAGCATCATCCCGGAGAGCATGATTCCCGGGTATCGGAGCATCATTCTGATTCGCGGAGCATAATTCCGGGGTCGGAGTATCCCTCGGGGATCATGAATCCCGGGGATAGGAGAATCATTCCGATTCGCGGAGCATAATTCCAAGGTCGGAGTGTCCCTCCGAAGCGCGGAGCATGATTCCAGAGATCGGAGGAGATCGTAGCATCATTCTGAAGCGCGGAGCATAATTCCAAGATCGGAGCATCATTCCGAAGGGCGGAGCATGATTCGAAGATCGGAGCATCATTCCGAAGAGCAGCAGACATTCTGACCGAAGCATGATTTCGATGCAGAGGTAGATTCCTAGGCGAAGCATAATTCCGACAAGGAAGGAAAATATTCCGAGGCGAAGCATTGATTTCGACACGGGGTATATTCTGAGATGGAGCATGATTCCGGCGCAGAGCTTGTTGGCTGATTTTATTCCGAGGCGGAGCTTAATTCCGGCAGGTAAGGTAGATTTCCTGAGGCGAAGCATGATTTCGACACAGGGTGCATTCTGAGACGAAATATAATTCCGACGCAGAGCTTGTTGGTTGACTTGATTCCGAGACGGAGTATAATTCCGACGAGGAGGTCGTTGGTTGATTCTGAGCCGAAGCATAATTCCAACAGGGAAGGCAGATACACCAAGGCGAAGCATCATTTCGACACGGGGTGCATTATGAGATAAAGTATAATTCCGACGCAGAGCTGGTTGGTTGACTTGTTTCCGAGACGGAGCATAATTCCGACGAGTAGGTCGTTGGTTGATTCCGAGCCGAAGCATAATTCTGACAGGGAAGGCAGATACGCCAAGGCGAAGCATGATTTCGATACGGGGTAACTTCTGGGACGGAGCATGATTCCGCCATAGAGGTTGTTGGTTTGATTTAATTTGGGTTGACATCAGCATCGCTACACTGGAATATGGTACCAGGAGCGAATCATCATTTGTCATGAGAGGATTTGGGAATTGGTTTTTTTTTGTTTGGCATCAGCATCGCTACACTGGAATATGGTACCAGGAGAGAATCATCATTTGCGTTTGCTTATTAGGAAACGATGGCTTAGGAGACAGGTTTTAGGTCCCTATCACCTAAGACTTTTCAATTTTGTGAGCCGTAAGGGTCTCACAAAGCATTTTCTCCCTTCGGGTCGTAAGGATCCCGTAAGTGTATTTTCTCCTTGGGAGTCGTGGGGACACCTAAGTGTGTTGCTCCTTTGTGAGTCGTAAGGATCTCACGCTGGAGTTTTCTCCTCACAAAATCGAGAGGACTTTATGAGTGCATTTCGTTCTCTTTTTCACGAGTTTGCGCCCTTTCGGGTTTTCACAAACTCGCCGGCAATCCTGCTGTTTTTACTCACGGAGCCCTTTCGGGTTTTCATCCGTGCCCATTTTGCTTGTGGACATACTTTTTTTATTTTTATTTTTTATTATTATTATTTTTGGTGGGATTTTGAATGTGGTCTCACCGGTAGGACCTGGGAGAGATTGAGATCGTTTTACGCCCGTGGATTGTATACGGTTTTGCAGGATGTATGATCCAGACCGTAGGGCCATAAAAATTTTGGGACTTTGTTGGCGTCTGCATCGCTGTACTGGAATATGGTACCAGGAGCGACTCATCACTCGCTGTTCGGGTATGGGAGTTGGAATTTGGTTGGCGTCTGCATCGCTGCACTGGAATATGGTACCAGGAGTGACTCATCATTCGCCACTTGGGGATTGGGGAGCGATAGCTTAGAAGACAGGTTTAGATCCCTATCACCTAAGGCTTTTCAATTTTATGGGCCGTGAGGGTCCCATAAAAGTATTTTCTCCCTGCGAGTCGTAAGGATCCCGCAGGTATATTTTCTCCTTAGGAGTCGTGAGGACTCCCAAGTGTGTTTTTCCTTTGTGAGTCGTAAGGATCCCACAAAGGTTTGTTCTCCTCATGTATCGTGAGGACACATGAGTGGGTCTTCTCAATGGAGCATAATTCCAAAGGCGGAGACCAGCCGCGTAGCTGGTGATTGCGGTGGGATATGGGTATGATGAGAATTATTTGAGCCCGTGGATTGTATACGGTAGTCAATTTGGGGACTGGCCGTAGGGCTGGGAGAATTTTGAAAAATTGGATTTTGGTTGGCGTCTGCATCACTTCACTGGAATATGGTACCAGGAGCGACTCATCATTCGCCGTTGTTTTGTTTTTTTTTTTGTTGTTTTTTTTGTTTTACCGCGATTGCTCTATCATTTCAGATTTTTTTATCGCGAAGGTCGCGATTGCCCTATCATTTTGGCTATTTATTCGCGGTTGCCCCATCATTTCGGCTTTATTTTCATGTTTATCTTTACTCGCTGATTTTTATTGCGAGTTGCCCCATCATTTCGGCTTTTCTTTATTTTTCTTTTATTTACACATTTTTTTTGTTTATTTACATATATATATATATATTTTGCATTCCCAGTTTAACGACTTAGAGGTCGACTGTTCCCAGTTTAATGACATGGTGGTCGATTGTTTTCAGAGAAAGGCAGATGTCTGAGAGAATCAGTTTCACGAAGAACTTCGGTCTCCGTTTGTACGAAATTGGCGGTTGCGACTTGACTGTTTATTAACACGCCTTTGGACAGTTCTACCTCTCCTGTCTTGTATTGCTTTTCGACCCAATCTTTGAAAACGAAGCAGTCCTCAATGGCATGACCTATCACTCTGTGATAGGGGCAGTATTTGGGGTCGTCGGTCATATTCGCTTCCTGCGGTCTTTTTGACTCTGGCAGTTGTAGACCGTTCTTCAGGGCGTCTTTGAATATTTTACGGATTTTGTCCCTTCTGAAGGAATAGACCTTATCTAGCTTCTCTTTGAGTGGAGATTCTCCTCCCTCTCCGAACACTGGCTTCCAAAGCTGGTTGGCATTAGGCCCACTCAACCCTTGCTTATTTCGGTTAGCCGAAGTGTTGAAAGATTCAGAATCATCGGAGTTTCCGCCTTTGCGATTATCGTCCTTTCGGTTTCTCCAGGACCTATTGTTATTTTGGAAATCCGAGGAGGACTCCTTCTTTGAGCGTTCCAACATCTGGACTTTTCTGGTCAGCGCTTGGAATGTTTTGAGACCCGCGGTACATAGAAACGGGGCCATCCAGTTGTTGAGATTTCCGACAAGGAGACTGACAGATTGGTCCTACTCTATCGGCGGTTCACATTTGACGGAGAGATTGCGCCATCGGGTTATAAAATCCGTGCTGCTTTCGTTGTTCTTGGGCTTCGTCCTTACGAGCTCGGCAATGGTGATCTTATCGCTGACGCTCATGAAACTTTATCGAAACAAAGATTCCATTTGGACGAAAGTAATAACGGAGCCATCCGGTATGCTCGCGTACCAGTCGAAAGCAACATCGGTCAAGCTATTAACGAACTGGCGGAGGAGAACCGCATTGTTGCCCCCAGTATTCCCGCATGAGGCTTTGAAGTGGGCGATGTGCTGATTCGCATTTCCCGTCCCATCAAATCTTCCGAATTTAGGGATGATATAGCTGCTAGGAAATTCTACCAGATCATATTGAGCAGGATATGGTCTCCCACTATTGCCGATATCTTTTTGCACTTCGGCTTCGACCACCAATGTTTTGACTTTGCTGGCAACCAAATCCATGATTTGATCTTGAGTTAGCGGGCTACTGTCATCAGTAGCCAAGACATTTCCTGAGATAGGATGGGACTGATTTTCATGCGGTGCGCCCACTTTTGGATTTGAGGGAACGGGCGTCGGCTGTTTCGGGACATCGTTCCCCGGTTCATGAGAGCCTTGCATCTGATTGGTCGGCTGAGAGGCAAGTCGGGCCGTGAGCTGCAAAACGACGTTCGTCAAGTCGTCAATTTTGGAGTAAAGTTTGGCCATCTCCTTATTTTTGTTTCTGAGCTGCTTTCGAAGCTCTTGGTTGCTGCTCTGCATTCTTGGGACGGAAGATTGGCTCCTTTTTATTTTCCGAGCCCGACTCCTCATGGATCGAAGGGTCTTTCCTCCTATCATCCTCATCGAGAAGGTTTTCATCACCCAGCGGAGGCGGCTGTTCTTGGGAAGCAGCAACCACATTCAAGCCAGATTGGATTTGAGATGTGGTGGCCCCATCCTTGCTCTTGCTGCGCGTGCCCACCATGTAGACAGTGTGGACTACATATCCAGCCATTTCCTCATCTTTGGCGCGGTGACCCTGTTCTTCGAGCCTCATGAGGTTCAGCCTAGCAGGAGCCCTAGCCCTTTTGTTGGCTCTGTATCTGAGCCTTTTCTGTCTTAGCTTCTCGATTTTTAAGGCGTGGTGGGCATCCGTTATCCGGGAAGCCATTATGAGTCGATTAGCGGGGAGCTCAAAGAAGACACCCGATCGAGCAGTTGTTAGGGGCACCGCCGGAGCTTGCTCGAGAGGCCCTGTTGCTTTGTTGGTGTTGATGGCCTTGCCCCCAGCTGGGGCCAGAGAGAGTCGTTCAAACACCGATTTGCGTTTGAGTTGGGGCGCCTTCGAGACTACCACATTTGGCCTCTTGCCTTTCGAGACCGGTTTGTCTGTCACAAGGGCTTGAGGAGCTGGGATGGCGCCAACTGGCATGAACATAATAGAGCTAAATGGTAGCAGCGGCTCCTCCCATTGTCGCCCGAGACTGGCCGGAAGGACCGTCGTGGAGTCTATCTTCATCGTGTAGGAGATGGGAGCTGAGTTCATCATCGAAGACATCGTCGGAAGGTGATTGCTTGAAATTCTGCATGAAAAAGCATTATTTTTAGTATAAATACAGGTATGTATATTGATTGAGTTCGCATGAACTCTTAACCCGAAATATGGGAGGAGAGATTTGTCCCACCGGGCGTGCCAGAATCTGTAGGGTGTTTTTCGTCACCCCATTGAGATGGGAATACGCGTGCGCTTGTCAGGCGTATACTACAGATTCCCCCTGCCTAGGGTAGGCCGGGGTTTATTGGTTGTGGGGATCCGAATCTCCGGCAGCCGCGGACTAAGCTGCCGTTAATTACCCCTCGCCTTTGGGGCGAGAGAACCTCCGATTAACGGGTTAAACTGGTCATGCGAACTCAATGTGCAGTGTACATGTGTTTTGTTTTGGAGGGGGGTTCAAATATATCGGGAGCCACACAGAGTTTTTACGGGGGTCCCGCTACCCGGATAGCACGCTGGGGGTCAAGGGGGCTAGCAGCCCCCTTGCGGGGTGCGGGGCAGCGCCCCGTTAGAAATTTTTTCTAACAGGGACAGTGTCGTGGAGTATGTGTGTATGCACATATGCATACATAAGTGTGTGTGTGTGTATAAGAAAAAAGAGGGAGAAAAGGCATCTAAAGGATGCGGTGGGGTAGCACCTTGGGCGCTATGCGCCTAGGTTCTTTGCGCTCAGACGCTAGAGTGCCACGTGTCGGCACGTGGGCGCTCTGCGCTTGAGCGCTGCGTGCCACGTGTCGGCACGTGGGGTTTTTGCGCTTCAGCGCCTGACGCTCGAGCGCAAGTGCGCCACGTGTCGGAACGGGGGCGACTTACGCCTGAGCGCTTGTGATTGAGCGCAAGCGCGCCACGTGTCGGCACGGGGGTGACTTGTGCCAGAGCGCTTGCGCTAGAGCGCAAACGCGCCACGTGTCGGCACCGGGGCGACTTGCGCTCGAGCGCTTGCGCTTGAGCGCAAGCGCGCCACGTGTCGGCACGTGGGCGCTTTGCGCTCGAGCGCAGGGCGCTGTAGTGCAAGCACGCCGCGTGTCGGCACGTGGACGCTTTGCGCTCGAGCGCTGAGCGTTTGAGCGCAAGCGTGCCATGTGTCGGCACGCGGGCGCTCTGCGCTTGAGCGCCGGCGAGAAAAAGAGGCTTTTAACCTAAAAACATTTCTCGGAAGAGAAATCAGAGAGGAGTTGGACTCCTGAGTGTGTTTTTGGGGGTTAATGGAAGGGGTTTTTCTTCTTCCTCCTCTGTTAACTGGATCTTGAAGATCAAGAGATGTGAGATCTCAAAATCTCTCCTTTCTGGGATCTAAAGACAGATCCAAATTCCCCTTTGTGGATTTAGTGGTGAAAAACTATTTTGTTTTTTAAAAGGAAGAGTAAGACTCTTGATTTAATTCAGAAGAAAGAAGAAGGTTTGAGACCTTCAGAAAAGGGAAAGAAATACAAACCCTAGATTTTTGAGAGAATGAAAGTATTACTTTATTCATCATCATGTTGCCTTTTATAGGCTTACATATTTACATATAGCCCCTTGGGCTTCACAAAATGGCATTTTGTCTATCCCATGGCTCATGTGCCATTTCATTTTTGCACATAAGCCACGGGCTTACAAAATATTGGCTTTATGCCCATTTTGCATACATTCATGTATAAAAAATTACATAAAAATTATTTATTACATGATTTTGTTGTTGACATGGAGAGGCTGGCCGCGGACTCGACTTGGGCATGGACCCGCTTGACCTGGGCTTGGACCCACCTGGTTTGGGGTTGACCTTGACTTTGACTCGATCAACGGTGGTGTAAATTTTTACCCCAACACCCTTGTCATTAGGTGCCGCAGATTTCAAATTTTGTTGACTTTGATCAACACCTAATGACACTGGCGTCTCGCATGTCATTACGAGTTGACCAAAGTCAACATCCCTTACCCGAACCAAAATCCCAATCCTCCCTCCCCTCGCCGCCGCCGACCTGTCCTCCTGAAGGCGATGCATCCTGATACCATGGAGAAGCTGCAGCTCTTCCGTGGTGACATGATCCTCTTGAAGGCGAGGGTTTCTGCTTGGGAATTAGGGTTTTGGTGGTGGATTTGGGGGTAAAGTTAGGGTTTTTGTGGGAATAAGGGTCCCAGATTTGGGGGATAGATCTGTTGGTTAAGTACACAAACTAATGATCCTCAGACTTGAGAAATTGGTCTTATTAGGGATAAAAGACCATTTTTTAACGGTGTCATTGTTGTATGCATTGTGTGTTTTTATTGTCAGCCTGGTCCTGTCTGGAAGGCATAGATTTCGCATTTCATGATTAGGGGAAGTTAATGTGGGTGTTTGGCTTTGGGTCTAGTTTAAGGCCCCGTTCGGGAAGAGGCTAGCGGTTCTTGACCGGTGGGAAAAGCTACGAGCGGTGAGGAAGAAAGGGAAGGCCCACTTTTGTTATTTTTAAAATAAATTAAAGGAGCATGGTAGAATTTTTAATAATTTTTAAATTTTTATGTATTTTTTTTTCAAAAATCATGGTTAAAAACCCATGGTTTAGGTAATCCCAACACTCTATAATTACAAAACCATGGTTTCAGATCGCTCTCCCGAATACACCCCAAAATATGGTTTGGTTACAAAACCATGGTTTCAGATCGCTCTCCCGAATACACCCCAAAATATGGTTTGGTTACAAAACCATGGTTTCACACCGCTCACCCGAATTGGCCCTAAATATGGTGAGTAATGCACCCCAAAATATGGTTTGGTTACAAAACCATGGTTTCACACCGCTCACCCGAATTGGCTCTAAATATGGTGAGTAATGCACCCCAAAATATGGTTTGGTTACAAAACCATGGTTTCATACCGCTCACCCGAATTGGCCCTAAATAACTGGAGTAATGCAAAGTTTCGAAAAACTAAACTTTAAAATCTTGACTATGGCTTGTTTGGCGAGGGTTTTTCCGTTGAGATAACTGCTATTATGTAAAACTCCAAAGTTGATATTAACTTAGGTTATCTATAGCCTAATCCGACCTTTCGTCTTTACTCCAAAATTGAGGTTGGACAAGTTGGCTTTTGGGGTAGATTGTTGCAAACCGGAGTTTCTAAAACCTATCCTAACCCCAAATCCAAACAGAACCTAACGAACTTTTTTTTTTGGTTTGATGATTTTATGTCGTGTATTTAGGGTAAGAAGAGGAAGGATACAATATGCATTGCGCTTGGTGATGAAACATGCGAGGAACTACCCAAGATTAGGATGAACAAGGTTGTCGGGTCAAACCTAAGGGTGAGGCTCGGCGATGCGGTTTCTGTCCATCAATGCCAAGACGTTAAGTTTGGGAAGCGGGTGCACATATTACCTGTTGATGATACCATTGAAGGTGCAACAGGGAACCTATTTGATGCATATTTGAAGTGTAAGTTTCCTGTGTGCTTCCCTGGTACTATACTCATTAGAATTATATATTATCTTCCATTCTTCCTCAATGTGTTAAATGCTGATGATTTATAAAACCCTCTCTCTGTCTCTTTTGTTATTCTATTTGAATTATGGTTACTATTTGATAAAGTATTATGCGCTTTGTTATCTGATAAATATATTGCAAATAGTGCTTTGACTCATGGAAAATAAGCTAGGGGAAGCCAGTGTGCCATGATTTGTGATATGAATTTTTATTATAATGCCAAAGCAAATGTGTATGTGGGTTTGTTTGGTTGCTAATATTTTCCTCCTTGTTTTCTCCCTCTGCTAGAGGCTTATGAGTAATGACAGCCTATTTGAGAGAGACTGCTATCTATTTGATGGAGTAGAATTTTGCTCTTAGAACTTAAGAATAACTAGCTTGCTTATCATGATTATTTAATCCAGTTTGATTATTGACAATGATACATATTATATCTAATATTAATACATTCAATATTTGTCTTAGAAATTCATATGTAATTTTCTAAATATAATGTACAGCAAGAAGCACATAATGGCCAGCCCCTTGATCAGATCGAGCTCTTTAGGTGTAGATTTGCACCGGACGATACCATGCTTGCATCGGTTACGGCCAGAGAGCAATACGTAAGATTCCACTTATATCGTGTTTCATAATTATTTTGGATTAATTAATTTGTAAATGTTAAAACGACAATAATATATTTTTTCTTCAAACAGGAAATAATGGCGGGTGAGAGAGACCGGTTGATTGCAGAGATAGAGATGGAGCAGGAACATCCGGCTAGGAAGAAATAGAGACTGTACGCCGCGAATAGGACTTTCACTGCATACGTTCATACGACACTAATCGGTATTTTAAATCTTGCTTTATAATTATTTATTTATTTATTTGGGTTGTGATTGTGTAATACCCAATTCCGTTGTGAATATTTTCCGTATTTATGAATAAATGTTTTTCCCAAAATTTTTCTATTAAAAATTCAATTTTCCTATTCCCAATAATTTTCATTTTTTTCATATACTTTTCTATTAATCTCCTAATTATTTCCTCTATTTTATCCTGATCGATTATTTTTAGTTTTAAACTTAAAACCCTAACCCTTTTAATTTTTCCTAACCTAAATCCTAAACCAATCTATTTTTCTAACCCTAAAGCCCAGCCTACGAACCCACTTCCCTCTTCCCCAAACCTTACCCGACCCGACACCCCCGACCCTACCCAACTCGCCTACGTTCCCTCATTCTTCTTCTCCCTCTCCTTCTTTTCCGCCTCTTCCCCCACGACCGCTCCACCTCACCCCACGTCTTTGTGCCCACCTCCATGACGACTGTGCCTACCTCTACGACGACGAAGCCTACGATCCCAACAACCCACGCATGTCCCGCGCTCACCCACGACGAGCTCCTCCATCTCCCTCGCCAACCACCCACGATCACCGTCACCTTCTCGCGATCTCTCCCACGCAAACCCTAGCTGCCTCTCATCTTCTTCTCCTCATTCCTCTCTAGCCCGAGCTCCTCGCCACCATCTGCACCACCGCTCCACCTTGTCGCCTCTACCAACCCACACCCGAGAACCCATAGCCGCCACTACAAGTTGCCACTGCACCCTTGTCTCCATCCCGAGCCTTCACCTCATCACCACGGATCCACGACTCCGCCATCAACGAGCAACTACCATCGTTCACCACCACTTCCCAGCCGACACGACTCACTGCCATTGCACCCGAGCCTCTCTCCCAGCTGCCAAGCTTCGCCACCCACCTCCAACGACTACCACTGCCCTTTACTGCCGACAGCTCTGCTGCGACCACCGTCGTTGTCGCCTTGTCAATCCAAGCCTCGTAGTTGTTGAGCTCAAGCTCCACTTCAAGCCCAAGCACCCCATCTCATCGAGCTCACCTTATTACTGTTGCTACGGCTATGCCATTTCTGGTGTCTTGTTGTTACTGCTGCCTCGTTGTCGCCGTGCCTAGCTCGTGTGTGCCCGTGTCACGCTCACCGTCGTCAGGCAAGTTTCAAAACTTACTTATCATGCAATGATTACTATTACAATTAATTATAAACGTAATTGAATCGTGATTCGAACCCAATAGCAAAGGTTTGTGTAAATTGTGCTAATGAATCCCGACTAGGACTTATGACCATGTTGATATCACGTAGAAATTTAGGGATAATAAGTAGTTTTGATTAAGTAAGGAAAATGTGTGTTTTGTTTGATACCGAATGCTTAACCTAAGTGTTAGATACGAATCCTAAGCGAAAACCTACTCTAATATGGCGGAACTCATGATCGATGAAACCCTGCATGGTTAACGAACACCGTATATAAATTTGGTTGTAAAATAAAGTTGGTTACCCCCTAAAACGATAACCCTTGTGAAACATGAATTTTCTCGGACAAGCTGAGCGGTTAAAATCATAATAAATTATCTATACATCGGATTTCAAAGTGCTATGGCTCGTATCGAGGAAAAAAGAAAAACCTACAGCACCCCATAGCTCATTTTTGCATTTTAATAAGTTATAACAACGAATACTAAGGCGATTCATGGTTCTGAACTGCAGTCCGGGGCAAGAATCTCCGCCTTTGCTTGTTTTAGAACGCATATACCTCACCGTTTAAATGTACAAGTGTGCAGAACTATACATAGAAGCATAGAGAATTGAATTAGCTTCCAACGGTACTGATCTCATTGCATTCCGGTGTCGTTTGGTATTTATAACCCCTTTTAAACCGTCGTTGTGTCCAGCAGTTTCATGCAGAAATATTATGTATACCTTAACCTTAGACAGTGCATATCTTCCTGCATACAGTGGATATTATTGATTCGTCTGATGCGTTGGAAATATAACAGATAAATCTAAATATTATCTAACTGTAGTGTCGCCTAATTATGCTCCTAACAGGGAGTAAACCGCGTTACGAATCAGATTTCCAGTTCAGAAATTGGATTTCCATCCGTGAACACTTAAAATAGAATGACTGTAAATCACAAAGCTGAAACCCGATTGACTCGAAACCAATTTTTCTGTAGATATAATTTAATACACTGTTTACGCTTTTTATATTGTTTTGCCAAATTATGCATGTGTGATTTTTTGTGATTTTTCTAATCCAACCGACACCATTTGCTCACATGTATTCAGTAGTGTATTTACTGTACCCCCATCATATTGCATAACTGTTATACCCTTATAAATAGTTATCATTTGCATCAATATCTTAGTGACCGTGTTACATTACCAAGTGATGAATATTAGTGAATGGATTGTGGCAAGTACGTCAGTGTAAAAGCGTGATTGAATAGTGAAAGTGACGCGTACTTGTACACAATCAGCGGAACCAATTAGTTATTGCATTGTTGATGCCTATGGAGCATATATAAGTATAACTATAACCGATATTGGACGGGTATGGAAGCAATTATATTAGTGTCATACGTAAGATATCGAGCATTATCCATTTATCTTGGATACCAGTCGAGACATGCTTGATGGAGACTTTGTCTCCAGTGCTCGTGTAGATTTGTCATAGAGAGATTAGTATTTGGATTCATGGTCGGTATTTCATGTAAACCATGGGGTGTGGGGTAGTTTGAGTGTGAGTTCGTTCAATAGAATCTTAGGAGTCCCACTGCCGGCATATGTAGTGATTTTGGGAGTCATATGAATGGTGTTTCTAATTATTAGTGAGCGTCATTCGGGCCCGTGTTCCCTTACCCCTGGGGTCTACTCTTGGGTTGGGGATACTCCTGCGGTGGTTGACGCTCACACTTGGATTGACGATAGGGTTAGTAACTTGGACAGTGAGACTCAGAGACTGATTGCGTGGTGACATGGATATTGCATTGACTTCTGATCCGATACACTTGATTTATCGTTACATGTACTGGTTAATTCATGCTCGCGTCGTTATTCTACACTTACTGCTTTATGTTTATCATCGTTGCACATTATATATGTATACATTGCTATTGTGTCGCTCTGACGACCTGAGTATGCATGCTCAGAGTAAGAAGTGGATTTAGCTCAGATCAGGACCTGCTTTACCTCGAGAATATTGCAGACATCTAGATCAGTGACGCCAGCGCTATCTTTTCCTTGATTTCTATCTGTCGTGATAGAATTAGTAACTGCATTTCTCATCACATGTGCTATGATTACCGATTACCACGTAGTGCAAGAAGCCAAAGTGTGACCACGGCAGGATATTTCCTCGACTGTAGGAGCATGGCTGGCCTTGACAACCATCGTATTCTGTATTTTGGGAAGCGGGGCGTGACAGATTGATTTGAAAAGTAGAAATGGTTATCCGACCCGACTTGCATGTGTGAAACCCATTATGGTTATATTTTATTAATATTTATCTGTAAACTAAATCCATGTGAATCTGATATAATATATATGTATGTGTGTGTGTGTGAGTGTGTGTGTGTGTATAATATCTAAATCATATGCTTATATTTTCTGATAGCCACACGTTAAGGATAATTTATATTTATTAATTATCATCATATGGTTAAACATCCCATGTTTTATTTTGACGTTTATCTATTACGCTTAAATCTAATAGAATTTGGATACCAAATATTTCTTAAATTCAAATATATTTAAATTCTTTTAAAATCTTAAATACGGGGTATGAGATATTTAAATAATATTCTTGTATTATGGTTAAAAGGGTTGCGTATATATATTGTTTCTCCAAAATATATTTTTATGAGATTTTGGTGAAGACGGAGTGTGGTTTGATATTATTTTTAGTAGTATTAAACTATAATATATATTTATAACCTAATATAAACTACACACACACACACACACACTATTATATACTTTACATTTTATAAAACATTGTCACGCCCCGCTTCCCAGAGTACGCTAAGATAGGCACGTGACATAGCCAACCATACTACCTGTGGATAGGAAAAATCCTTCCACAGTCACATTACGGCTGTAAAGATATCAAGAACAGGGAAGTAAACTAAACTATCTAGTACATGTCTATAAGCCAGAATAAATGAGTCAAGAAATAATATAATATGCGGAAGCAAAAGATCCAATAAATAAAATACCTGGAATAGTAAATATGGATACCAACAGGGTCTTCACCGCTTGGTCTAACAGCGGCAGTACTCCTGATCAGTCTGCGACAAAGGTAGAGGATCTGGGCCATGCAAAACCCAGACGTCAGTGCGTCATAATATCAAGCAATACTATAAACAGGGGTAGCAAGACATACAGGTATGTGTATGAACAATAAAACAGGTATAACAGTAATATAAATGAGGACAGTGAGGGTAATTTGTAGTGAGTAATCTAAACTGGTCTATTGGGTTAACTACTCTCAAGTCTTTGAAATCAATTTGATGAATCATCGATATAACTCAATAGTATCTCGTGCGTGCCCGGGACCACGGTGAAGATTCTCAGGCTGAAACCGAGACATACCGCTAGGCACTAAAAGGGTAGTATGTAACGATGAATGATGTCAGCAGTATCATCCCAAGGCTGGACTGGCCTCTAAAACTGATCAGTAAATGTAACAACTCCAATTTTGTATACCAAAAATTTGCTTTAAATATAGTGTATACTTGGAGTATTAATGTTGCTGGAAACAATTTAAGTATCTAATTCCTTACAATAATTACAAGAAGGAGCTTGTAGCTCATTAGTAATACCTTGCACTGCTGAACCAAGCCACCGGAGTTCAAATCCCATGCCCCACATTATTTTTGTATTTATTTTGTTTTATTTTTTTTGGAAGTCAACGGTAAAAAGGCCATAACTCCCAAAATATGTACTGGACAACAAAAAGTAAAAATACCAAGTTGTTCCTCAGGAAAACCCCGGCCATCGGCCCGACTCCGCCCGACTCGGCGCCGCCGGCCGGCGACTCGGCCGACTCGGTCCGTCGCCGCCGGCCGGACTTGGCCGGACGACCGAGTCACCAACTGAGAAAAGTTGGCTCTTGACTTGGTCAACCCTCTTGCACACTTATTATACCTGGATCGGTTTTGATTTGGCCAGTAAATCCCTTTTACTCCTAGGTTTAATGATTTTTAATGAATTTTTAATGTTTTTTATATTTTCTTTTAATATTTTTTATCCTAACCCTAACCCTAGCCTAGCCCTATATAAAGACCCCTACCCTCTACCATTTCACCTCACCACTCTAAGTCTACTCTCTCAAATTCTCGAGAACTCGGTACGAAGAGCAAGAAGCGAAGCGCTGCCGAAATCGACGACGGATTCCGGCGACCGGATCAGAACTTTCGCGACACTTTCGACGAATCGGCAACCACCACATTCATTAGCTTCATTATCTTGTCCAAACCGTAAGTCCCATCCCTTCTATCTCTCTTTTCTATAAGTGTAAAAATACGACTTTTTGGAACCCGACGGAAATCGGACAAACTGATTTCCGATTCGGTTTTTCTATAAATTTCCACTTGTTACCTAATACATAATATCTACCCATATTCATGTTGACTATTAATCACCCATAAACCAATTTAATCAAACTTTTTCACATGAAATGATAGCTTCTTTGCAAAACCGTATTCTTTTCATAAAAATACCATGAAGTTCATTTTTCTTAGTTTAATCAATTACCTCACTCCTTAATATGTTTATCTTGATCACAAAACTTGTAGAACTCAATTTGAATGAAATTTCACACATAAAATGATAACGTTTTCGAATACCGTATTCTTGCGCTATAATACCTTTAAGTTTAACATAGCATGTTTTACCTTTAAACTTCACCAAAACCTAAAATAAGTCACGAGGTAATGACCTACCTCTACACACACTCAATATAACCCTAATTGATAACTATCACATCACAGAATACGAAATTATAGGACTTTTCACTAAAATACCCTAATCTTTATAATCTTTATTGAAAGCTTTAAGTTTTACACAATTCTAAATAAAATCTTTTAAAATGAAAGCACGATATGTCATGGACATCGATCGTTTATCTAAACTGTCTTGTGGTGTCTAGGCAAGTGTGTCTAAGGCTAGTGGTTTTTAATTAGGCCCACGACTGTGGTTCCTTCCCACTTACCTGGCACTTACCTGGCCGCAATTGACGGTGAAGAGGCGATTTGAGGCTTCGAATGACTCATCGTTTAGACCTTAGAAGTAGGCTAGTTGGCTTAGGAAACCCTAACAACTAAAATACGGAAAACTATATTTTTTGCAAATAAATACCTTATATTTATAAAACCGTTTTCCCAAATGAAAAGTATTTGTTAAACCTAAGCAAAGCGCCGCTACAACCCACTTTTGGGGAACCTGTTAGGAATAGTACGGTTCATCGTGCACCCGCAGGCTAGTAGTGCGAGATTCAGACCTCCGCAAGGAGCATTCGGTCTCGAAAGGTTCAAAATACGATATTTAGGGAAAATGAGATTTTTTTTAATAAAATATTTATATAAAATTATTCATGTGTTAATATATATATATATAATTATCATTTAAACACCTATTTTATCATAATCTAAAGTTTCCACTTTTTCCTAAAATTAAAAGATTAAAAGTTACGTTAAAATACCATGAATTTCAAATAAAACAATTAATACTTTTATTAGGATATATTCACTAGAATAACACAAATAAAATACACATTCATTATAACAATAAAGACGATTATTAAATACTTGAGGTGTATTTTGAAAACTATACAAAAGTACTTTTTACAGAAAACCTCCTCAAGTTTTACAAATTACAAAAAGGCCTCTAACTAATATTGGACTTCAAATTATCTTTCTTTTAGTCTGACTCGGGTTAGAGTCTGACTATTCCTGACTCGAATATGATTCAAGTCAACCTATATTCTTTTATACTCCAACCCAATTTGAATACATGAAACCCTGAATCTAGTTAACAATATATTCCTTTGACTGAATCAAACCATGGATATCCATCCGTTATCCTGATATTCCATTTACCTGATTATACAGTTACATCCTGTTTACTGATATCATGGTTTTGGTCAGTCACCCAACTTACATATTCCAATACTACAATACTGTTAAAACACTACGGGGTTTAAGGGGTAGATTGGTACGGAAGGTGTTAAAGGTGGCACGAGATGGTCAGATTAAGACACCTAACCTGAATCCTATTGCTGTTGTACCATGGCATAACGGTTCCTTGTACTTTCCTTTTGCCCTGATCTCTAGCATATAGAGATCCCCCTCGTATACACCGGCATCCTTCTATACCAAGCTACAAACAACAGCGTTACACAATGTTCCATAATATTCAACAATATAATACTTTAGAAAATACTGTTACTCTGTCATTCTCATTCTTCTTATTCTTTGGGACTTACCGAGCGACCTGTTCGCTGACGACATTCTATTTCTTTCTTCTTTGAATGTCGTCAGGTGCGTTGGACCAAGCTGAGATCGAGCCCACCGGTGAAGATTTGGAGCAGTTCCAAGAAGACCCAGAGCTCTAGATAATTGTACCTTGTTCTTTCCAGTATTTTTCATTTCTGTTATGCCACTGTTTAGGCATTGCTTTTTCATTCCAGTTGTATTTTCATTTCATGCATTGTACAAAGAATGTTATTAATAAAAGTTGCTGTTATTTCAATATCATTTGTCTCTTGTGATTATTTTATATTGCTTAGTTACGCTTAGCGTATGTACTTCTGAGTACATACGTAGCGGATCTCGTCGCGTCCACTTCGCCGTACACTGGGAAGCGGGGCGTGACAGTAAAGGTATCGAACTGTCGAGTTACAAGTTAGGTTTCATCATTGATTTCCCCATACCCCCAAGTTATGCATTCAAGTCAAGTATTGATAAATCTGGAGCTAATGCCAACACAGGACCAGCAGGTAAAGATTTGTCTGGATAGACAACAGGAAATGTCTGTAGGGACAACATGTCAAAGCTGTTGGCATTAGTAACAAGATCAGATAACAGGTAAAGCAATGGTACGTCAGGTCAAGTCAGGTAGTATATAGGTATCATGTCATGTCAAGAAGTGCACGGTATCACATCGTGTCAAGTAATGGTATATCAAGTCATGTCAGGGGTGCACAAAATGTCACATGGGTTCTCATAATCAAACCCTAATAAGTATGGGTATACAAAACAAGTATGGGGTACTAATAAAACAATAAAATGGAACACTGTGATATGATATGCAAATAGGTACAGATTAAAGCTTATGGATGCGCAGTTATCGATTTGGGTTAAGGTGAGTTCCGACCTTAAATAAAATACACTTTATTAAATATGGAATGTTAAAATCTCATTATTATATATTATATGATCTATGGATGCAATTGCATATATACTAGACAAGATGGATGCAAATAGATATCCGAAAAGTTATAAACTATTGAAATGGAACTATGGACTATACAAACTAAGCATTGTGTGATATAACTACGGATATGGGTACAGTACATTGTAATCTAATAAGCAACAAGATATGTTTTCATGTTCTAGATCTAAAATGATATAAATGGGACATCGAAATGTTAAAATGGAACATGTGGTATTAGAACTAAACTACAGGTTTAATATGCAATTAAATAAGTATGTAATAAGTTAAATAGCATGTAGCAAGTTTTACTTGCCTCGATCGATCACGGAACGAGATGATATGCAAAACACGAAACACAACATGATTCGATGCGTGATTATAGCTAAACTTAGGCTCGGTTAGAAACCGCTCTCAGCTAGATATTCGCTCGAGATGATGATCACGACGACGACGGATTGATGTAACAACGGCTACTGGCACGCTCGCGGCAACTCTCTGTTGTGACGATGGACTGCGATATTGCTGCCGCGAAGGTCTTCACCGGCGAGGGGCTTGGTGAAGGAAAAAGTGGCCGGAGTTGGTTGCTAGAGTTAGGGGGTGCTCATAGGATTATGGTTTGCAGTCAAGAAAAATAGGGATAAGACTAAGATGAAGATGGCCGGAGTTAGAGGTTTCTATTTTGATGGTGCTCTGACGAGGGAAGATGCAGGCGAATGAACAAGACTTCGGCGATGGAGACGACAATCACTACCATGAGGAAGTGCGGCGATGGCTGAAGGATGGTCTGCTGGAGAAGGTGCTGCTCGGGGGAGAAGATGAAGTGGTCATCAGTTATGGGTTCTTGGTTCTGGGGTTGCTCAAAGAAAAAGAAGAAGATTGTGTAGGATCTCGAGTTAAAGGTTCGGAGGTGGTGCAAAGAAATGATTGAGGCGCTGTCGATAGGGGTTCGTCGGCGATGAAGACGAGATGGGTTCGGCGGCTGTGGAGTTTGAAGAAGCCGAAGGAGATGATGTGGATATCGAGGAAGACGAGGGTGGTCGGGTGAGATGCCGGCGAGGTGATAGGGTCGAGGGTGCTACGATGAGGAAGAAGAAGATGGGAATGATGATGGTGGTCAGAGGAGTTGAAGGTGCTGGGGTGTTCGGCGGTGATCGGAGGTGAAGACGGGATGCATGGGTTTGAAAATAAGGGAGAGAGACGAGAAAGAGAGAGAGATGAAGAAAAGAGAGATAGAGATGTGAAAGTAATGGGTTTAATAAATAATATATATAAAGAATTATATATATATATATATAAATAAAGAAAGAGAGAGAGAATTATGAGAGAGAGAGAAACCGAGAGGAGAGAGATAGAGAGAAGAGAGAGATCGAGAGGAGAGAGAGAGAGAGTGGGATGAATAGGGAGGAGAAATAAACTTGGCATCTTGTGGAAGAGAGAGAAGGGGGGAAAGAAAGAAAAGAAGAAAGAGAGAAAGAGAAAGAAGGGGAGAGAGAGAGAGAGAGAGACGCTCTGATCGGTTTCGGGAGTTAGGATTTAAAATTTGGAAAAGATTTTAGTTAGATAAAATATTTTCTGTTAACGAAAAACAAAGACTGTGGATTAAAAATATAAAGATATTAATTTTAATAAAATTTGAATTTTGGCGGTATACAAAATATTCCAAAATGCGTCCGGGTCGGGTCTAAAAATTCAGATTTAAAAATACGAAAATTATATGCAACTTCCAAATTTTAAAATGAATGCTTAGGTAACGAAAATGCATACCCCCAAGAACGGATGAACGTATGTGCGCGTAGCCATCCAAACACGTCCGTTTCACTAAACGGGATGAGAACAACATGCGCGGATACTACCACGGGGTTAGGGGTATCATGCAGGCTATGAAGTGTATTTTTAAAATATTTTACGTGATCTAAAATGTTACATGATAAAATATGCGATGCCAAATAAAAGTCAATATACAATATACATGAGATGCACATGTCTATTTAACAGGCCAGGGTAGTTTATAAATATGAATCAACCAGTCCAAGCAAGCGGGTCGGGTCGAATGCAATGTAAAATGTAAAATACCATTCGCACCCAAACACGATAAATTAAGAAAATACTACAGATAAGTAAATACGGGAACTGGAATTGGTATAAATGAACTAGGTTGTTACATTATACCCAACTACAAGAGAATTTCGTCCTCGAAATTCCAAGAACAAGAAAGGATAAACAATCAAGAAACTACAAGAATAGATGTGGAAACTTCTGTCGGATTTCATCTTCCCATTCCCAAGTTGATTCTCCATGTGAGCGATTTCTCCAAGAAACAAGTACAAGAAGGATAACCTTATTCTTAAGAACCTTTTCCTTTCGATCCACAATCGACATCGGTCGCTCCTCAAATGTCAAATCTTCACGTACAGTCAGCTCTGAATGATCCAACACATGTGTTTCATCTCGAACATATTTACGGAGTTGAGATATGTGAAACATGTCATGAACATTCTCCAAAGATTGCGGTAAAGCCAATCGATACGCCACTTCTCCAACACGCTCCAAAATCTCAAAAGGTCCAACGAATCGAGGACTAAGCTTTCCTCGACCTCCGAAACGAATCACCCCTCTAGTCGGTGATATCTTCAAGAATACCAAATCACCAACGGCGAACTCTAGAGCTCTTCTTGATGTATCTGCCCAACTCTTCTGTCGGTCTTGTGCTGCTTTCATATGATTCCAGATAGTGTTAACCTTCTCAACTGTTCGCACGATCAAATCCGGTCCCAACAATCTTCGTTCTCCAACATCGTCCCAACAAACAGGTGAACGACCCTTGCGACCATATAGAGCTTCGAATGGAGCCATCTGAATAGTCGTCTGGAAACTGTTATTGTAAGAAAACTCCACTAAATGTAGATGATCCTTCCATGAACCCTTGAAGTTTAACATGCAAGCTCTCAACATGTCTTCAAGAATTTGGATCGTTCTCTCCGATTGACCATCTGTCTGAGGATGATAAACTGTGCTAAACTTCAATCGAGTCCCCAAACTTTCCTGTAAACTCCTCCAAAAGTGAGATAAGAAACGAGTGTCACGGTCGGACACGATACTCACCGGTACTCCATGCAATCTTACAATCTCCTGCATGTACCGTTCTGCCAAAATTTCCGTTGATTGACCAAATCGAAATGGTATGAAATGAGCTGTCTTGGTCAATCGATCAACAATCACCCAAACTGCATTATTGCCCTTTGGACTCCGCGGTAAAACCGTCACGAAATCCATGATTATATATTCCTACTTCCGTTGAGGAATCGGAAGTGGTTGAAATAAACCAGCACCCCGTTGATGTTCAGCCTTAACTTGCTGACACACCAAGCACTTTGCTATAAAGCGGGCAATCTCCCGTTTCATGCCTTCCCACCAGAAATGCTGTCGTATATTTCGGTACATCTTCGTGCCTCCTGGATGTACGGAATATGCGGAGCTGTGCGCCTCCTTCATAAGTTCTTCGCGAATATCTCCCTTTGGCACACACAAACGGCTACCACACGCAACGAACCATTTTCATGAACCAACAAGTCCGTTCGAAGTTCAGCTTCAACCTGTTCTCGAAACTTCTGCAATCTAGGGTCCTGTAACTGCGCCGCTTTAATGTTCTCGATCAATGACGACTGTACTTGCAGCTGCATCAACTGTCCCGAAGAATGCGATAGCACAACCTCCAAATCAAATCTTCGAAAGTCTTCAATAAGTTCTTTCTGTGTAGTTAACACGTGAATTGCTGGCAACCGACTAAGTGCATCCGGCACAACATTAACTTTCCCCGGATGGTACTTAAGATCAAGATCGTAGTCAGCCATCAGCTCCAACCATCTACACTGCCTCATATTAAGCTCCTTCTGCGTGAACACATATTTCAAGTTTTTATGATCGGTGAAAACCTCGACCCTTTCGTCCAATAAGTAGTGTCTCCAAATCTTCAAAGCGAAAATCACAGCTGCTAGCTCCAAGTC
The DNA here is from genome assembly GCA_030015575.1 of Agapanthus africanus. Classification (NCBI taxonomy): domain Eukaryota; kingdom Viridiplantae; phylum Streptophyta; class Magnoliopsida; order Asparagales; family Amaryllidaceae; genus Agapanthus; species Agapanthus africanus. Next base: position 316,767,585 of record JASDDO010000006.1, read on the forward strand.
ATGAGTTGGGTAATTCTTCTCATGGGTCTTCAACTGTCTCGATGCGTATGCTATAACCTTCCCATGCTGTATCAAAACACATCCCAATTCTTTCCCAGATGCGTTGCTGTGAATCACCAATCCTCCAGAACTATCTGGCACGGTTAAAACAAGAGCGATTATCAATCTCTGCTTCAACGCCTCAAAAGCTGACGCACACTTATCCGTCCACACAAATGGTACTTCCTTTCCGTGTAAACTTGGTCAAAGGCTCCGCTATACGAGCGAAAATTCTTCACGAACCTTCTGTAATATCTTGCAACTCCAAGAAAACTTCTGATCTCTGCAACGTTCTTCGGAATCGGCCAATCTTGAACTGCTGCAATCTATTCGGGATCAACGGCGATTCCATCTCCAGTTACGACATTCCCCAAAAACTTCACTTCTTCAAGCCAAACTCGCACTTGCTATTCTTTGCATACAATCTTTCTTGCCTCAATATCTGCAGTGCGATCTTTAAGTGTTCCGCATGCTCTTCAATGCTCCTCAAGTAGACCAAAATATCATCAATGAACACCACTATAAACTGGTCCAAGAACGGTGAAAAGATTCGGTTCATCAAGTCCATAAATATCGCCGGTGCATTCGTGACTCCGAATGGCATTACTAAATACTTGTAATGTCCATACCGAGTTTGGAACGTAGTCTTGCAAATATCTTCTGATTTAACTCGGACCTGATGATATCCGGATCGCAAATCTAGTTTCGAGAATACCCTCGCGCCACTAAGCTGCTCAAATAATTCACCAATGTGAAGGATCGGGTATTTGTTCTTAATAATCACCCAGTTTAATTCTCGATAATCGATGCACATCCTCCTTGTGACATCCTCTTCTTTACTAGAAGAACTGGAGCTCCCCAAGGCGAGTTACTGCTGTGAATCCAACCCTTCTCAAGTAATTCAGTAATCTGCTTCTTGACTTCTTCCAACTCCACTGGTGCCATTCGATAGTACGCCTTTGAGATTAGCGCTACACCAGGAACAAGATCGATCACGAACTCCATATCTCGTTTTGGTGGTAAACCCGAGATGTCCTCGAACACGTCCATGAAATCTCGAATTATAGCTGGTGCTTCATCTTTATCAACCTCCAGTGACGAAAGAACATTAGTTGTCGGCCTAGCCCTAAACTCGACCGGCCCGACAGAGCTGCTTCCTCCAGCAAAAACAAACTCCGGATGTCCGGGAATCTGGAAATTCGCTTTCTTTGCTCTACAATCAATGTGAGCGTGGAAAGTGCCGAGAAAATCCATTCCCAAGACAACAACAAACAAGGAATGCACCAGAATTGAATGATTCTAATGCGAGAAAGATATGAACAAGTAGGATCGCTGAAACGATTTCACCTGAAGCCAAACACTGAAGAAGATAAGCACGGTAAACAAGATTCAAGCTTGCGATAAAACGTGAACTGGAAAGCAAAAGAAACAAGGCAATACAACGACCATGGAATAAGGAAGTGAATCAAGACCAGGACTCCAAGTTACTTAAATAGAGTACCGCATTGTAACCATACTGCAGTTCATAGTTACAATCACATAACTCCACTCAAGTCGCCCAAATCCTAGTATCAGAATCAAGGAACAGGAAGAAACAATAGTGAACCAAAAAGGTTTCAAGCCGAGATGCAAAGTCGTTTACATATCGTCAAGACAAGGATCAAGAGAAAGATATGATTCAAGAATCACGATCACAAGGTGGCAGGACATGTTCCTAATCACGAATATTCTGATTCGTGTATTGGGTCCAATACCCAACTACAAAAAGAATCAAACTCGACTAACCTATATCCTATGGCTCTGATACCAAACAAACCATGTCACGCCCCGCTTCCCAGAGTACGCTAAGATAGGCATGTGACATAGCCAACCATGCTACCTGTGAATAGGAAAAATCCTTCCACAGTCATATTACGGCTGTAGAGATATCAAGAACAGGAAAGTAAACTAAACTATCTAGTACATGTCCATAAGCCAGAATAAATGAGTCAAGAAATAATATAATATGCGGAAGCAAAAGATCCAATAAATAAAATACCTGGAATAGTAAATATGGATACCAACAGGGTCCTCACCGCTCAGTCTAACAGCGGCAGTACTCCTGATCAGTCTGCGACAAAGGTAGAGGATCTGGGCCATGTAAAACCCAGATATCAGTGCGTCATAATATCAAGCAATACTATAAATAGGGGTAGCAAGACATACAGGTATGTGTATGAACAATAAAACAGGTATAACAGTAATATAAATGAGGACAGTGAGGGTAATGTGTAGTGAGTAATCTAAACTGGTCTATTGGGTTAACTACTCTCAAGTCTTTGAAATCAATTTGATGAATCATCGATGTAACTCAATAGTATCCCGTGCGTGCCCGGGACCACGGTGAAGATTCTCGGGCTGAAGCCGAGACATGCCGCTAGGCACTAAAAGGGTAGTATGTAACGATGAATGATGTCAGCAGCATCATCCCAAGGCTGGCCTAGCCTCTAAAACTGATCAGTAAAGGTATTGAACTGTCGAGTTACAAGTCAGGTTTCATCATTGATTTCCCCATACCCCCAAGTTATCCATTCAAGTCAAGTATTGATAAATCTGGAGCTAATGCCAACACAGGACCAGCATGTAAATGTTTGTCTGGATAGACAACAGGAAATATATGTAGGGACAACATGTCAAAGCTGTTGGCATTAGTAACAAGATCAGGTGACAGGTAAAACCATGGTACGTCAGGTCAAGTCAGGTAGTATATAGGTATCATGTCATGTCAAGAAGTGCACGGTATCACATCGTGTCAAGTAATGGTATATCAAGTCATGTCAGGGGTGCACAAAATGTCATATGGGTGCTCATAATCAAACCCTAATAAGTATGGGTATACAAAACAAGTGTGGGGTACTAATGGAACAATAAAATGGAACATTGTGATGTGATATGCAAATAGGTATAGATTAAAGCTTATGGATGCGCAGTTATCGATTTGGGTTAAGGTGATAGTTCCAACCTTAAATAAAATACACTTTATCAAATATGGAATGTTAAAATCTTATTATTGTGTATTATATGATCTATGGATGCAATTGTATATATACTAGACAAGATGGATGCAAATAGATATCTGAAAAGTTATAAACTATTGAAATGGAACTGTGGACTATACAAACTAAGCACTGTGTGATATAACTACGGATATGGGTACAGTACATTGTAATCTAATAAGCAACAAGATATGTTTTCATGTTTTAGATCTAAAATGATATAAATGGGACATCGAAATGTTAAAATGGAACATGTGTTATTAGATCTAAACTACAGGTTTAATATGCAATTAAATAAGTATGTAATAAGTTAAATAGCATGTAGCAAGTTTTACTTGCTTCGATCGATCACGGAACGAGATGATATGCAAAACACGAAACACAACATGATTCGATGCGTGATTATAGCTAAACTTGGGCTCGGTTAGAAACCGCTCTCAGCTAGATATTCGCTCGAGATGATGATCACGACGACGACGGATTGATGTAACAACGGCTACTGGCATGCTCGCGGCAACTCTCTGTTGTGACGATGGACTGCGATATTGCTGCCGCGAAGGTCCTCACCGGCGAGGGGCTCGGTGAAGGAAAAGGTGGCCGGAGTTGGTTGCTAGAGCTAGAGGGTGCTCATAGGATTATGGTTTGCAGTCAAGAAAAATAGGGATAAGGCTAAGATGAAGATGGTCGGAGTTAGAGGTTTCTATTTTGATGGTGCTCTGGCGAGGGAAGATACAGGCGAATGAACAAGACTTCGGCGATGGAGACGACAGTCACTGCCATGAGGAAGTGCGGCGATGGCTGAAGGATGGTCTGCTGGAGGAAGTGCTGCTCGGGGGAGAAGATGAAGTGGTCGTCAGTTATGGGTTCTTAGTTCTAGGGTTGCTCAAAGAAGAAGAAGAAGATAGTGTAGGATCTTGAGTTAAGGGTTCGGAGGTGGTGCAAGGAAATGATAGAGGCGCTGTCGATAGGGGTTTGTCGGCGATGAAGATGAGATGGGTTCGGTGGCTGTGGAGTTCGAAGAAGCCGAAGGAGATGATGTGGATACCAAGGAAGACGAGGGTGCTCGGGTGAGATGCCGGCGAGGTGATAGGGTCGAGGGTGCTGCGATGAGGAAGAAGAAGATGGGAGCGATGATGGTGGTCAGGGAGTTGAAGGTGCTGGGGTGTTCGGCGGTGATCGGAGGTGAAGACGGGATGCATGGGTTTGAGAATAAGGGAGAGAGACGAGAAAGAGAGAGAGAGATGAGGAAAAGAGAGAGAGAGATGTGAAAGTAATGAGTTTAATAAATAATATATATAAAGAATTATATATATATAAAGAAAGAAAGAGAGAGAGAATTGTGAGAGAGCGAGAAACCGAGAGGAGAGAGATAGAGAGAAGAGAGAGATTGAGTGGAGAGAGAGAGTGTGTGTGGGATGAATAGGGAGGAGAAATAAACTTGGCATCTTGTGGAAGAGAGAGAAGGAGAGAGATAAAGAAAAGAAGAAAGAGAGAAAGAGAAAGAGAAAGAAGGAGAGAGAGAGAGAGAGAGACTCTGATTGGTTTTGGGAGTTAGGATTTAAAATTTGGAAAAGATTTTAGTTAGGTGAAATTTTTTCTATTAACGAAAAACAAAGACTGTGGATTAAAAATATAAAGATATTAATTTTAATAAAATTTGAATTTTGGCGGTATACAAAATATTCCAAAATGCGCCCGGATCGGGTCTAAAAATTCAGATTTAAAAATACGTAAATTATATGCAACTTCCAAATTTTAAAATGAATGCTTAGGTAACGAAAATGCATACCCCCAAGAACGGATGCACGTATGTACGCGTAGCCATCCAAACACGTCCGTTTCACTGAACGGGATGCGAACAAGATGCGCGGATGCTACCACGGGGTTAGGGGTATCATGCAGGCTATGAAATGTATTTTTAAAATATTTTACGTGATCTAAAATGTTACATCATAAAATATGCGATGCCAAATAAAAGTCAATATGCAGTATACATGAGATGCACGTGTCTATTTAATAGGCCAGGGTAGTTTATAAATATGAATCAACCAGTCCAAGAAAGCGGGTCGGGTCGAATGTAATGTAAAATGTAAAATACCATTCGCACCCAAACACGATAAATCAAGAAAATACTACAGATAAGTAAATACGGGAACTGGAATTGGTATAAATGAACTAGGTTGTTACAAACATTAAACTCTCTATCTCTCTCTCGACATAACATATCTCTTTCTCTTTCTCGCCTCTAACTAAATCTCTCCCTCGTTAATTTATATATTCTTCTTCTTCGTTCTTCAAGCCCATATCCATTCTAGGCGGTGTAACTCTAACCGCGTCTTAGAATCTTAATCGAGCCATCAAAACTTGGTGTTGATTTGTATGGCGTCGTGTTATTTCCGTTCAACGCATTTGTTTCGAAGAAAGTTTACAACTTACTACGTGCTATGATTTATGCAATTTACTTATATATTGTCGTATTATTATTATTATCATCATACAACTATATCTATATACATTATAGTTATTTAATATCAGTTTTATAATATACAGTGTATGCAACTTTACAACTTGCGACATGCTATAATTATATATATATATATATATATATATATCATCGTAATATTTCTTATTATTATCATTATACCGTTTATATTTATATAATCCGTATATCATTAATTAGTTTATAATCTGCATTTTATAGCATTATGCAAAATATAGTTTGAAAATATTATAGTTACACATAAAATATCGTCGTCAAGCGGATACGACAAATCTGGAATTTACTGTACACCTTACCTTATAAAATTTATTATAAATCATAGAAAAATTATTAGCACATGTTTTTTAGTTCATTACGAAACTAACTCAGAATACTATAAATCTGTGAAATATTTACTTGCAAAATAAATTGTTTAAATAACATAAACTATAAATAAAAATACTTCTGAACTGCTGTCCAGGAAAATTCCAGCAGCAAACTTTCAAGTTCAAACATTCATATCTTTTTATAAGAACAACCTGAGATATTTAACTTATAAAAATAAAAATTTTATTGAATCGGTTTTGTTTTGGTATATGACACGTCTCTTTTAGAGGACATGTGATATTTTTAAACTGTATTACAAGTCATGGACCAAGCACGAAGCCTAATCTTTATGCCCAGGCCGCAAATTGCGGCCGGAATGCATTTATTTGCAGCCATAGGGTGGATTTAGGAGCTCGGGTATCTAGGGTATGCTCCAAATCACCTGCACATCTCTCTGTGATCGCTAAATATTTTTCAGAGTCTTCGGGTTATAGCAGATCCTAAAATCTCATCACATTTTCCACAAAAATCCGATATCGGGAAACTAAACTATCAAGTTTGGGATTCTAAACTCAAGTTTACTCCAGAATTCTAACACTAGTAGGGTTGTGGTCACAACTAAATCTCAAATACACCTTCACAACTCCAAATATCTTCTAAACTTCATCTTAGAATTTTCCAAGATCATAACCCTACACTAGTTTAACTCCAAACTATTATAGGAGATTAGGAAAACTAATTACAAGATGAGAAATGAAATCTATACCTCTTGGAAGAAACTCAAAAAGAACCCTAGATACTCCAAAGTGCTCAAAATCCAAACTTGAGCTTGCTATGGGGTGTAAGATGAGATGATGGTCATTTTTTGTGAAGGAAGCCATGGGTTTTGATGAGCTTTTGGAGATGATATCATGGTGGTAGAGGAAGTGGAGGAAGGAGGAGAAGGAAGAGTTGAGGTGAAGCAATGAAGTGAAGAATGAAGAAATAGGAGTCATGGTTGCATACACTCTCTTTCTCTCTCTTGCCCATGCCTCCTTTTCATCATTTATCCCCTTACTTACACATCATCTTTTCTTTCCTTTTTCCAGTCTCATTTAAATAAAATCAATACCACAAATACAAATGAAACAACATGCAATAAAATATAACATGTCATGGTGCACTAGCCATGGTTATCAAGAAGTTGGATTTGGCCTAATCATGATTAATAGGGTATTAATCAAGTTTAATATAAACTTGCATATAAATAATTGTATAATTATTTATAAAATGTCCAAATCCAATAAATACCTTTATAATTAATAATTTATATTAATGTCCAATTATTTTTCAAATATTGGTATATAATTATACCATTTTTTCGAAAACCCCAATTCGTAATCGAATAGTTTTCGTGAAATATATTATTTTATTATTTAAATTCCAAAAATAATATTTTATATTTATGAAATGTTACATTCTTCCCCCCTTAAATAAATTCAGTCCCCGAATTTAAATTTAAACCCCCAAATACTAAAACATTTCAATAATCAGTCCAAATCAACGGGGCTATGAAATTATGGAATACTCAAGAACATCACAGCGCATCATGTGCCCATGAAAACGAGTTCGAAATTCAAAATGAAACTCCGTTAAGCGTCACGTAATCATATGAGTTATAAAGGAAATGCAAGTCTTAAAATCCATTGCTGAAATCCAAATATAGTTTAATCAAAATCATAATCGTATATAGTACGCATCCTTGTAAAACCTTCTAAAAAGCTGAATAACACATGCAAAATTCTTTTCAAATGGCTGTGTGATGCGTAACTTAAGGTACAATTGGCGGACGCTCATTTGTAAAGAAATAGATATATGTCTATATATGTTTGCTTAAGATATACGTCCCGCCTTTTTGAAATATCCTAAAAGATTTTCCTTGTAAGAGTTCGTGTCACTATGGATACGTAGGAAATAACGAGACTATAGCTCCTTTTTGAAAACCTCTTTGTAAACTTTTTATGTGTGCAAAGTACTCAGGTACTGTTCTCAGAACAGTCCTGCTCGGCTACTATATAATATAGTACCCATCATGAAAATATGATGCTCATGAGTAAAATAAGCCTCAAAAGGTATATCCAACATTACGTGTGTCTGGTGCGTACAGAAATCCAAGTCCAACACAAGTGCCACGAATGTGCACAAGAAAAAACGAAGCGCAACAGGTGTGCACGAAGGCAGCTGTCAGGTGCAACGGGTGTGCACGACAACAACAGTAGTGCATCTAGAGTGCAAAAAAACTCAACCAAGTGCAACTAACATGTACAAATAAAAATCTCGATCAAGTGTATCCGGTGTACACAAAATCACATCCCTTGCACCCAGTGTGCACGAAAATCTAAATCAAGTGCGTCAGGTCCGCACAAAACATCGTGCAATAGAGTGTACGATAATGAACGTCAAGTGCATATGGTGCACGAAAACATAAATCTAGTGCAACAAATGCACGAAAACATAAATCTAGTGTAACAAATGCATGAAAACAAATATTAGGTGCACTAGATGCCCGAAAACTCACAAATGTCTCAAATGCACACAAAAATAACACCAAGCATGCCAAGGTGTGTAAAATCATAAACGTGTGCAACTGTGTGCACAAAATACGTATCAATGCACTGCAAGCACATATGAGCTATATCGAGTGCATAAATCAAGTCAAGTGCATACGACATGCACAAAATCAAATTGACAGTATCGAAATCCACGGAATCATAAATACGTGCAGCCAAGGCACAAAATCGATATCAAGTGCAAAAGATATGCACGAATCATAAACCAACGTAACGGATGTATAAAGCATAAGTCAAGTGCAACAACTGTGCACAAATGAAAATATCTAGTAGGTGCAGCCATGGTGCACGAAAACAAATATCAAGAAACCAAATCATCGAAACTCGAAGTCCGAACTATACAAGCGTGATACTCGGATCACTAAAACGCAAATTGCAATAAATGACATTGAGGTACATCTCCTTCAATGTCGAAAAATGCCGGTGCGCCCAAAGCTGGCAGAGCAAGAACATTCTCTTGCCTTCTGCTCATGGTCCGGCGTTCTCTTTCTCTGGGTCCTTGCTTTTCTCTGTGGATCACCAATCCCACAATTTTTCTGCTCGTCGGCCCGGTTAGGTGTAACGACGAAAACAATTCTGCTCCAGCACTCTTCTGATCATCTCTTGGCCAATTAACATGACCACCCGTAAAGTAACACGTTAATGATGACGGCATCCGGCCCTCTGATTATGTGTGATACAACTGATCCTAGGTGCAAATCCTTATCGCTATAGCATCCTGAAAAGAACCTGCTCAAGGTCTCTTCTGATCTCACTTATGCCGAACTATACGGAGGATGGCATTCATTACTTACTCTTTTTCTCATTTCCGGACAGCTGCGTCCTTAGCACGGCTTTCCTTTGGAATTTGGTCATATCCAACGCTTTTGCATACATATCAATTCTCTGGCATCAACCGGGAGTAACAACATCTCGTTAATATCTCGCACGAACTTATTGTTCTACCCGTCTTCATTATCATCCACTTCGATGTCATAACTTGCTGGCTAAGTACTGTAATTCGTTCTTGGCTACAGTCAATCCGGAGTTTCTTACACGGACTCAAAATTACGAACTTGGATATCTTCACCACTCTGTGGAAGATATCTAGCCGATAACATCCTCGGGAACTCGTCCAGATTATCGGAGGAATACGCTTCATTCGTCCGTTCTCGATCAACTCACAACACGTCTGGGTGAAGTCCTTCTATCTGAAACTGGTCAACTTACTGATCTCGCATTGGAGCATCCAACGAACAATGTCCTCTCTTGACCGATTTACTCTAGATCTGAGTACGATCCTTCAACTGGAATTCTTCAACTCAACCGAGCCTGCGTCGAGCATCCAATTAGATGGATCATCTCAGTCCAATATGGACTAGCGATCTTCTGTCACATCTCTGCCTGTACGCTCCTGTGGTTTCAGCTTATAAACACCGGAAGCGACATCCTGTCAATATCAGCAACAGTTAGGTCATCTGTCTGCACGATAGACAACATCGCGATCTCTGGGGTAAGCTGTACATCAACAGTCCTCTCAATCTAACGCCTCTATCAATGGCCCGATCACCCAGTACAGATCCGAACACTCACCTCAAATGAGAGATCACAACATAAACAATACACCTATACGTTCCCAGGTCACCAGAAGAACATCATGGTCAGTCCTCATCCGTGACGAGCTCGCTCTGACCGTAACTCTGGCAGCAGCTCTCTCTGCTCTCATAGCCATAGTGACTGGAACCTCAAACACATATCGATGAAGATAGATCAAAAGAACAAATGGAATCGATAGGTCTGAAATGGAAATATGATCATAGGAAAGAATAAAATCAAGGATATCAAGGAATGTACATCCTAAGGTCACTTAAGCGGAGCAGCGTGTCGTAAGTATGCTGCGGAATATACATACGGTACGTCACTCTACTCAAGTTACCTACTCCATCAACCAAGGTTGACCTATAAGATGAAATCTCGTGTCCCAAAACCCTCCCTAGTCAAGTCTAAGTTCCGTATGGTCAAGCCTAAATTTGAACCTAGGTTAAAACAAATGCTCTGATATCAAATTTGTCACGACCCGGAATTTGGCACGTGACCGGCACTTAAATCACGCAACGTCTAAAGGCATAACGTAATTCAAGTAAGTCGAAACCCAGAAATTTAAACCTTTTTGCGGAAAATAGTGGAGGTGCAGTTTCGAAATAAAGGTATAATGAAATCAAGTTCTTCTTTAAATACATAAATAATAATATATGAAAATACAAGTGGATTATATACTATAGTTGAAAACATTTTCGTCCTTAAAAATTTGGACACCACCTCTCTTGTATATTTTGATCCAAACCACATATAAACAATAAAAAGGCATTCCCAAGCAGGAGCTAGCTCTTTACCAATTGGTGGAATCATAACCACGCAATAGCATATATACGACGCCCTAGGCGAAGATCAAACATAGAAAGAGTAATAAGTAAAGCAAGACATCATCAACTCAAATCGCGAACAAACACCCATCTCATTCTAAGTCTCGCAAATACAAGTCTGTCTAGGTTTACCAATATACAAAGTCTAGTTTCTAATTGATGGAACTTATCTAGATACAAAGGAAATAATAGGTACAAGAGTGGTCACGATCCAAATATGTATCCCACCTACCGAAGCAAAATACCCTGAAGGAAGCTGTGTTCCAGCGATACCGCTACTGATCCAAGCGGTCGAACCTACAAGAAAACTGTGGTACAATAGGGTGAGTTGCCAACTTGTGAGTAGAAAATATCAGCAGGTAGAAATCGAATAGAAAACGATCCCTAGGTCCTACTGTATCATAAAGGTAATACTATGTGGTAACTAGGGTGATCATGTATGCATATGTATCAACAATAGAATCATGCCAATGTTAACATGAATGATAGTCATCTGAAATGTATGCATGTATGCATGTAAATCAAGTAACGTGTGTCCATCAACGACACATCAACATCATGAAACCCAAGTGTACAATATCGACACTCGAAACATCATGCAACATGTGTCCAACATCGACACATCAATATCATAGAATCTGAGTGTCCAACATCGACACTCGAAATATCATGAAACCCGTGTCCATCATCGACACGTAAATCCTCATATCTCAGGCGCTGCATTATCGGATCGGCTCTCATATCCATCTGATCTCACGACTCCGGTCGGTATCCTCCGGATAACCGCTGGATCCAAACGATCACCGGCAGGTAGTACATCCCCTGCCAGGCTCATTGTCTACTCCACGATCTTCTTGCCCTAGGGTATCTTACCGGGTCCACCATGTACCCGCAGATGGTTCCTCCTCACTCCTCGAATCGGGTATCACATAGCTCAGAACCGAGAAAACTCACGGTGGACACGAAATATCATATCAAAAGAAACCGCATTTTTTAAACAATGCATAATTTCCTTTGAAATATAACCGTGGTTCTCAAATCCAGAGATCTCATGAAAATAGCATCTCAATGCATGTAACCATACAGTATTATATACAAATATATAACAGTAATGTGAGCATATCAAGTATATCATGTAAGCATGTCATGTGATAGTGCTGAGCAATGAATGTATTTTACAGTTAAGAATAATACCGTGATATAGCAGTTCTACTGTGTAAGTGGCATAGAAATTACCGATGATGAGTATGTGAACCGGCAAATCTATGTATGTCTAACATGCGCATCATCGGTAATAGTGCAGGTGTACTAGCAGACGATGTCATATAACGGTAAATACTGGGAACATAGTACTTATGTCACGAGAGATAATCCAACATAAACATGAACGATATAAGGTATGTAATTACACATGAACCATACAGTTAGTTTAAATGATACGAATCATAGTTTTGAAAGTGGGGGCTACGGCGTTTTTGAGAAAAAGACACCATTTGAAAATCCGTAGCGTCCCTTAAGGTTTCCATTTAAAAGTGCATACGATTCATCGGTTTTGGAAATAAGTATGGTTCAGGTGTAATTTTTACGTCGGCGATCCAGCTTCAGTATCAGATGCGGCAATATCCTCGAAAATCATCCTCAAATCACGAGCGCGGATTAATCATCCGTTATATCTATCGCGTACGGTAATCCATCGTACTGTATCATCAAATAGATTAAGGATCCATCGTCCTATACATTAACAAGGGTACGGAACTATGGTTTCGTACGTTATATCATTCTTTATTCTCATATATATACCTACATATATATCTAATGTCATATCTATATCAACCTCCTATCATATCTATATCAATCCCACATCATATCTCATCAATCTCACAACATATCTTATCATATGTATCTATGTTTTCATATCGCCTCACATCCTCATATCAAGCATATCCGCTCATGTTATCTTATTTCATCATATCCTCATATCAATATATAGCATCTCGTACTTGTCCTCTTTTCAATTATATATCTATATATCGCTTCACATCCTTATTTCATCATATCAATATATCAATCCTAGTTATCTTATATTTATCATAACATCTCATACTAAATCTTTTGATCATATCTGTAAGTTCATAGCATAGGTTTCTCCAAAATATATTCTATATATCGGTTTTCCATTATATGATTGCGGGGGTGCTATACTCTATCCACCCGACTTCCCCCGTAGATATAGATCTACTCACCTGCAATATCCTTGCTTATTCGAAGTCGATGAACATCTTGATCTCCTTCGTCGTACCGGAAGTCCACATGAAGGTACCTACAGTTCAAGCACATCGTATCGTAAACAAGAACCGAATACGAAAACCGATACGGTACGTGAAGTGCACATAGGTTAGAACCTACGGCCTATGCATGTAAGAATAACCAAACAACTCTCGACATTGATACACAAACGTCAAACGACCGAGTCAAAACACAAATACCAAAATTCAAGTTGATAAAAGTCGCAAAACGAAAACAACAACTTAGGAAAACACTTCCAGGTTTTACCTTAGGTTGAATTAGGACATTTTGCATATAGGGTAGGCCTAATTACTAGATAAAGGAGCCATGGACCAAGTACGAAGCCTAATATTCATTCCCAGGCCGCAAATTGCGGCCGGAATGCATTTATTTGCGGCCATAGGGTGGATTTAGGGGCTCGGGTATCTAGGGTATGCTCCAAATCACCTGCACATCTCTCTGTGATCGCTAAATATTTTTTAGAGTTTCTGGGTTCTAGCAGATCCTAAAAGCTCATTACATTTTCCACAAAAATCCGATATCGGGAAACTAAACTATCATGTTTAGGATTCTAAACTAAAGTTTACTGCAGAATTCTAACACTAGTAGGGTTGTGGTCACAACTAAATCTCAAATACACCTTCACAACTCCAAATATCTCATAAACCTCATCTTAGAATTTTCCAAGATCATAACCCTACACTAGTTTAACTCCAAACTACTATAGGAGGTTAGGAAAACTAATTACAAGATGAGAAGTGAAAATTATACCTCTTGGAAGCAACTCAAAAAAAAACTCTAGATGTTCCAAAGTGCTTAAAATCCAAATTTGAGCTTGCTATGGGGTGTAGGATGGGGTGGTGGTGATTTTTTATGAAGGAAGCCATGAGTTTTGATGACGTTTTGGAAATGATATCATGGTGGTGGAGGAAGGAGGAGAAGGAAGAGTTGAGGTGAAGAAATGAAGTGAAGAATGAAGAAATGGGAGTCATGGTTGCATACACCCTATTTTTCTCTCTTGCCCATGCCCCCTTGTCATCATTTGTCCCCCCACCCCACCTACTCACACAACATCTTTTCATTTTCTTTTCTTTTTTCACTCTCATTTAAATAAAATCAATACCACAAATACAAATGAAACAACATGCAACAAAATATAAGATGTTATAGTGCACTAGCCATGGTTATCAAAAAGTTGGATTTGGCCTAATCATAATTAGTAGTGCGCTAATCAAACTTAATATAAACTTGCATATAAATAATTGCATAATTATTTATAAAATGTCCAAATCCAATAAATATCTTTATAATTAATAATTCATATTTGTTCTCCGCCGAAAGACGCGACCAGGACGTTGGGACGTCTGGCCTGAATTTTGGGGGCAGATGCTATTTGGTTTTATCTGTCCACCTCTCCGAAGATGCCAAGTTGATTTATGGCACCGTATATCGGTGGTTTAGACAGATGCGGCCGTTGTAGCAGATTTCGTCAGATTCCTTCTCATTGTGAGGGGTTTTTGATTGTGGGGATGCTCTTCCCTGCAGGCGCAAGCCCCTGCAGTTAATTATACTACCGCCTTGCGGTAACCACTTTCTCCTTCTCCAGATATTTACTTCGTGTCATGTGTATTTGTTTTATATTTGGTTGCTCGTGGATTGTATACGGAGACTAATTTATGTTGTCGCCCGTAGGACATGGATTAGTCCAAATCCGTATTTTCTTAGATTTAGGTTTGGGTTTGTTCTAAGGATCGTTAACCTCATTTGAGATTAAGATCAACTTAAATGCTTGTTAAGGATACGTTAGTCTAATTTTAGACTAAAATCTACTTAACAGGATTTTAGAATCATTTAGATCCAACGAAAGAGTATTTGGACTCGATCGTTTTAGTTTAGGGACATTGTGGTCTATTGGGTTTAAGGACATCATAGTCCATGGGTTTAAGGACCTCATAGTCCGTAAGGTTTAGAGACATCGTAGTCTGTATGGTTTAAAGATATCATAGTCTGGTTTAAAGACATCATAGTCTGTACGGTTTAAAGACTGTCACGCCCCGCTTCCCGGTGTACGGGCAGAGGACGCGACGAAGCCGCTACGTATTTACTGTGAAGTAAATATGCTAAGCGTATCTAAGCAATATAAGAGTAAATACACAAGAGACAAGATATAATAAAACAGTAACTTTATTTATTCACATTCTTTCTGTACAATGCATGGAAAATAAATACAACTGAATGAAAGCAATGCCTAAACAATGGCATAACAGAAAATGAAAAGTATTGAAATAAAAGTTTACAATGAACTAAAGCTCTGGGTCTTCAATGAAGTGGTCCAAGTCTTCACTAGTGGGCTCGATCTCCGGAGTGTCCAGATCACCTGACGACATTCAAAGAAGAAAAAAAGATAATGTCGTCAACGAATAAATCGCTCGGTAAATCCCAAAGATAAGGGAGAAATAGAATAGAAAGAGGGAGAAAGTAGCTTTTAAAGTTGTATTATATTATTTTAGTGTTAACGCGGTTGTTTATAGTTTGGTACAGAAGGATGCCAGTGTATACGAGAGGAGTCTCTATATGCCAGTGACTAGAGGCAAGTGTAGTATAAGGAACCGTTTATGCCACGGTACAACAGCAACTGGATTCAGGTTAGGTGTATTAAATCTTACTGTCTCGTGCCACTTCTAACACCTTCCGTACCAATCTACCCCTTAAACCCCGGGATATTTTATTTGTATTGTTTGTATTGGGTTGTCTTGTAATATAAATTGTATAATTGGATGACTTGCCGAAACCATGATATTAGTAAATGGATGTAACTGGAGAATCATGGATATAACTGGATAATCATGTAAATGGAAGTATATCTATGGTTCGGTTCAGTCAATACAGAATGAATATATTGAATATATGGATTCATGTTGGATTAGATTGTAGATTGTACTTGAATCATATTCAAGTCAAATTATTAATGAGACTCAGTCTGAGTCAGAATAATTATAAAAGAAATTGAAGTCCTGATTGTTTTTGATGTTATCGGTAACCGCTGCATATGGGCGATAGGATTTGTGTCTTTTCAAAGACGATTACCGTATTGATAATACCATTGTTAAGTTGTCTACCTTAAATAGGCAAGCACCCACTTCTCCGGCTCCCTGAGGCTCAAGTGATTGGTCCCGCTTAAACCTATGTTTACTAGGGTCTTTAGGGTAATTTATAGAACTTGAGGGGGTTTTATATAAAAATACTTTTGTATAATTTTCAAAATACACCCCAAGTATTTAATTATCGTCTTTAGAATTATCATGAATGTAGATTTTATATTTGTGATATTTCTAGTGAGAAATAACCTAATTTTTATAATATAGGGTATTTAATTGTAATATTGAATTTGTATGGAATTCAGGGTATTTTAAGATAAAGTGATTCTTTGATTTGGAAAAGTTGGAATATTTATATTATAAAAAAATAGATATTTTGATATTACATATATATATATATTTATAAAAATAAATTTTAATATATATTATAATTCTAGAAATCACATTTTCTTAAGATTTTCGTATTTTAAATCTTTCGAGACCGAATGCCCCTTGCGGAGGTCTGCATCTCGCTCTACTAAGCCCAGAAATATGCGATAATCCGCACCATCCCAGTCGGGTTCCCTAAAATGGGTTGTAGCGGCGCTTTACAAAGATTTGTTTAAAAATACTAAATCTTGTAAAAATGGTTTTATTAGTAAAGGGTATTTATATGTAAAAGTTCGTTTCCCGTATTCTATGTTCCCAAAAAGTATTGTGCTATGTTTCATATGAGTGTTGTGAGGAGGTAGGTCATTACCTCGTGATCTAATTTAAAGGTATAGCAAGATTGTGATGATTTAATATCAAAATGAAACTACATGGTATTTTACTGAAAAGAGCGATAAAAATTACAAAATGATATGATTGTCATGAAACTTGTTCAACATGTTTGTTAATATTTAATAGTCAACATGTAATGCTTTAACATGATTGTATTAAACAAAAGTGAGAGTTTTAGGAAGAACCGAATCGGAAATCGGATTTTGCTCCGATTACGTCGGGTTTTAGATATACGTATTTTAGAAAAGAGTAGAGAAAGGGGAAAGTGGGACTTACGGGTTTAGCTTAAAGAGGAGAGAGAGAGGGAGTGGACGTAGCTTCCGGTGCATCGTTTCGTCGCCGGGATCTCCTATGGTTGTCGCCGGAAAAATCGTCGGAGCTTCGCCTTTCGCTTCTTCCAAAGTACACTAGGGTTCTAGGAAATTTCTTGAGAGTTTTTTTTAGAATTTTGGAGTGAGGGGGTAGTGTTTAGGGGTTGTATTTATAGGGTTAGGCTAAGGTTAGGGTAGGTGAAAGGTTGAAATGAAAAAATGTGATAAAATGTATTAAAATGTATTAAAAGTGGAATAATTGGTATTTTAAAGTGTCTCTGTTACTAGTCTAGGAATTTAAACCATACAGGTGTGCAGGGTATACCAAAAGCTAAACTTTTCCTGTTGGTGACTCGGCGGTCCGGCCAAGTCCGGCCGCCGGCGGCGGCCCGAGTCGGCCAGTCCGCCGGCCGAGTTGGCCGATTATGGCCGGGTCAGGCAGCCGGAATCCCCCCAACGGTCCATTAACCCTCTGGCACAGTTACTTTTCAGAGTGTAGTGGATTTTTGTGAGATATGCACGTGTAAACTGTTGGTATTCTAAAAATCCAAAATAAAATAATATTAAAAATAATGTGGGGTATGGGATTTGAACTCTGGTGGCATGGTTCAGCAGTGCAAGGTATTACCAATGAGCTACAAGCTCCTTCTTGTAATTAAAGAGGGAATTAATTACTTATATTAATCACAGTAAATGCAAATACCCCAAGTATACATTAATTTTTAAGCAAATTTTTGTACACTAAAATTGGAGTTGTTACAAAGACATCATAGTCTGTATGGTTTAAAGACATCATAGTCTGTATGGTTTAAAGACATCATAGTCTGTAAGATTTTGGTTTAACCGTTTGGGGATGCACCAAAAGTTATTGGTTATTGGGACCCCCCATCTCTCTGAAGACGTTGAAGAATTACAACGACATGTATCAGAGGTATAAAGAGATGTACCTTTGAACCAATGTTGGTTTGGAGATCTATAGTCAGGTTTGGGACTAAGACCAATTAAAAAGATTGTGAGCATATGGGCTCGGTTAATTTGAATTAGGAACTTGTGGCCAACTTGGGCTCAGTCTACTCAATTCTGAATAAAGTGTTTGAACACTTGTTTGGACTCAGTCCACTAATTTTGAATAAAATGTTGAACATTTATTTGGGCTCAGCCCCTTTTTATTTAATAATGCTGAGCATTGATTTGGGTTCTGACACCCTTTTTTTCTTTTTGTCTTTTATTGAGTGTTGAACACTTTCTATGGCGCTAGGGCCTTATTTACATAGCGTTTTGTAATTCCTTAGCACCCACGTGAGGAGCACGTGGAGCACCTGACAGGGAGTGCTACGGCGCTTCTTATAAAAGGGCGCCCACGTGAGGAGCACGTGGAGCGCTGAGCGCCAGACTTGGAACCTAAAGCACTTCTTATAAAATAGCGCCCTCGTGAGGAGAACGTGGAGCGCCAGACTTGGAGCGTTAAAGCGCTTCTTATAAAATAGCGCCCTCTTGAGGAGCACGTGGAGCGCTTGGCGCTGAGCGCCAGACTTGGAGCGCTAAAGCGCTTCTTTTAAATTGGAGCGCTAAGACGCTTCTTTGGCAGCTCTGATCAGTTCTATGCTCTGAGAATTAAATTCTCGGTTTATAAGAGACTTTGTCTCATGGATCTAAGAACTCAGAGGAGTTGCTATGATCTCTTTTGTTTTTATTTATGGAAGACTTTGTCTCATGGATCTGTGATCTGAAAAAGAACTAAGTTCTTCGGATGTGAGAGTTAAACTCTCAAATATGGGGGAGATGCCTTGATCTCTCTTCTTGCTATTTACCTTGAGAAGAAATTGCTCTCGTCTTTGAAGTTTCTTGAAACTGATGAGGAGGTTCTTCTGTACAAGACTTAAAGTCTTGGGTCCTTTATATAGGAGAGGCTGATTTGTTGAATCAGTTAAGGAAATCTCTCATTGAGAGATCTCTGATTAATTTAGGGATGTTCTCCACCATTGGATCTTTGATCCAAGAGCTTCTGTTTTATAGAAGATATTTTTCTTGTTTTTAACAAAATTGGGAAAATATTTTCCCATACAGAATTTATTCTGTATCTTGGTGATTTTTAATCACCATTGGATGTTTGATCCAACGGTGCTCTGATTTACAGAGCACAATTTTTCTTGTTTAGAAAGATTTGAGGAGTATTTCCTCAAAAGAATTTTATTCTTGTAATTTGATGATTCATCATATTCGTTGGATTTTTGATCCAATGGTGGAGAACATTTAGTTCTAGCGCTGACGCTCTCATGCTTTGCACGTGAGGCGCTGCTTTAGAGTCTTTGACTCTTGGCGCTAGCGCTCTGGCGCTCTTGGCACTAGCGCTATGGCGCTCTTGGCGCGAGCGCTCTCATGAGGCACTGCCTCATTTTAAATTTCAAATTTTGAACAGAGCTTTACTCTCTGATTGGGGGAAACAAATGCCCCCCAATCGTTGCGCTCACGTGGTTTACACGTGAGTGCAGCGGTGGCAACTTTTCCACCGTTTGGATCAACTTGGAAGTTGAATCGACTTCCAGCGCTTATAAGTAGGTCCTTTGGCTCTTGAGACGACTGCTTGTTCATCTTCTTGTTTTCTTGTTCTTGAGAATTTAATTCTCCTTCAGATCTAAGCTCTCTGCCTTAAGAAATTTTTTAGAGTCAAAACTCTGCCCAAATTTGGTAAGGATTGAACTTATTAGCAGAGTTTTGCTCTTCTCAGATCGTAGATCTTAAAATGTTTTAGGATTTTATCCATTAACAGAGCTGTGCTCATCTTTAGATCATAGATCTTCAAGATATAATCTTTTTAGGGTGATTTTAACCCATGAACTGGAACATTGTTCATCTTCCATGACGAACTCTTAGAGTTCGTTCACAGATCTTGAAGATCTTGGAGTTTTTACTCTGCAAAAGCTTTGCTTTTTAAGGGTTTTGATGGATGATTCTATCATCTTCACAGAGCATAACTCTTGAAATTTTTAGGGAATTTTATTCCTCTCATGATTAGAGTTGACAGATGTCACTCCTGTCTGCAGAGTGTTGCTTTCGAGGGAGTTTAACTCCTTGGCCCGAGGGGCCTCTCATTAAATGAGAATCCTTTTAAGATTTCCTATTTAATGAGTGACTGTCTCATCAATGATGAGCCGTCATCTTGATTTTGTGGGTCCCTTCTAGTCCCTTTCCACTGCATTGCAGTGCGGTACAAAATTTAAAGTACCAAGTGTCAGAATTTGAATTGTAGCCTTGACAGCTAACACTTGTTCTTTTTCGCGTAGGTACTACCTCTTTTGATACTTCTTTCCCATTTGTTCGTCTGGAAAGCGCATTCCCTGACGCGCCCGTGGATAGGGAAGTCTTCACGCTGATCAAAGATCACGACCTGGAGCAAAAGTTTCTTCATTTATGGGGGTCGTGGTACAATCAAATCATCCAGGGTCAACGCAGCTTCTCTTGCGCGGTGTCTTCGGAGCCCATTTCGGCAATCCACTACGCCGACTCACCCCTAGTGAACTATGCCGTAGAGGAGGTCGACTGGACTTCGGAGGGTTGTCTTCAGCCCTCTATGGCCACGATACTCGTACAGCCGCCGATGGCTTTGGATATTCTGGGGCGGCGTATATGTCAAGGCGAGTCGCGCCCTTGGGGACAGCCGTACATGATAGGATTGACTCCTCGCCATCCAGCCGGGTACTTGCAGCGGGCTCGATACATTTTGTCGGCCAAGAAATCACTGCTGCTAAAGCTTGTGTTGTACGCCGCAGTTTACGCATCTCTTTTCCAGTATTCCACGCCCCCTGTATGGTGGGTCAAAGCTTTCTTGGAACAATGGAATGTACCGACTCACACCTTCCTTCGATCAGATCAGGAAGTTTCCAACTTTCTGGAGGATTTCGGAGAGATCTCCGGCTTACTTGTCAGGGGAGAACATTACGAGGAGCTATTTCCTCCTGACGAGTACATCTTTGCCACCAAATCAGTGGTGATGGGATTTACCCCGGAGAATGCCATTCAACATCAATTCCTAAGTCTGATTAATGTGTTGAAAATTTACGAAAGTCTGTTTCTCGAATCCGGAAGACACGGGGTCAGCTTCGCGGATTTCATTGCTCGCTTTCTTCTCCCGGAAGTCTTATCAAAACAAGTTGCGAAATTCGCCAAGATTGACGGCCCATTTGGTTTTGGCTTGGACATCTAGCCAACAGCGAAGGCCGGTCAAAGGAATTTCTTTCTCCCGGATACCCCGATCGTCCCCTTTGCAAAGCTTGTAGCTTCAGACATTGACGAAGAGGCGTTCTTTTTGGGGTTACTTGGCCTATGGTTAAGTTGGTTTGTGCTCCCAATGCACCTTTGCCATATGAGGCCATCCGTCTTTTACCCAGCTCACCGAATGGTTGTTGGGATGCGAGTGGCCGTCGGGTCGCTGGGCTGGCTCACTTGTATCATGGCCTTAGCTTGGCGGCAGACACCACTCAACCGGGGGTGCAGTCCGTAAATTTCCCTCTGTACTATTTCACTTCGTGGCTCGAGCTGCATGTGCTCGGCGCTTTTGGAGTCCACAAGCGGCCTTATTTCTACGAAAGTTATAACTTTCCTCGGGTTATGCGGCTAGTTGACGTTTCCGCTTTGAAACCAACTCAGCGAGAGGCTCGGGGTCTGGTTCTTCACCCATGTACATTTGGAGATGGCATGAACTTTATTGATAAGGTTTTAACTATCGGCAAGGAATCCACTCAGGGTGCAGCCGCTGTGGGACACCTTTAAAGATGGGGTTTCTACCTTGAAAGCTCAGGATATTCTTCACTTATATTCAATCAGGCCGGGCCTTTTAGTGTTTAGGCAGAACGATTCGGCGCTGTTCATGAGATACAACCCACACCGTTTTGCTCAGCAATCAAGCTACAATCAGGGTGTCCCGCTTGAGGCCTTTTTAGCTGAGCCTGCTGCTACAGAGGAAGATATCCGTAGTGCGCTGCACTATTTCATGTGGCTAAACACCGGGTCTAACTTCTTTATCAGCGAGCCGAGTCGCGTTCCGAAAGTCTTGAACGTATACGTGGCGTGGTACTGGCACGCAATGGGTGCTGTTATCAGGGAAGAAAATCGATTATTACTTGATCGCAAGGGTGCTGTCCCAGCTGGTAATCCAGCCGTTCCTTTGAAGCGACAGACCATCGTTCGTCCTTCCCTAAGAGAAGCTGCTGCGGTTGTGGTCCCGTGCGCTTTTCCTGATAAGCCTCTACCTCGTATGCCTGTAGAAGCGGTGGCTGCAGCGTCTCCCGAGTCTTGCGTGGGTTCGGAGATCGGGACTCGTCGCCCAAAGTTGCCTGCCAAGCGCAAACTCCTGTCAGCGGCTGCCGGTGCTCGCTCGCAAAAGAAGAAGAAGTCGCTATTTTCTGGCGACATTGTGCTCGGCTAGGAGCCTTATGCTCCTTACAGCGAAGGCTTAAGTGAGTATGGCACCAATGAGGGTTTATTTATCGTGCCTGCGGATGATACCGATCTTCAAGCTGCCTTTGTGGCTTCCGAGCGACTGTCTCGCGATGAAGCAGCACCGATCACTATCGCACAGTCAGGTAGACTTCAGTCGTATCTCTCCATGGTTATCTTTTTTTAATTATGCTTTCACTGATGTTTTCTTCCTCAACAGGTATCTCTTCCGAAGAGGCTCTCGCGGCTTCCCTCAAGACATTCGAAGAGGAAGAGAGGCTCCGTGCTTTTTTGGGCCTTGGTATACTTCGGCTCATTATGCCTTCATTCCTTTTTTCTTTATTCGTGGTTTGACCCTCTTTTTTATTTTATTGCAGGGACTACCTTGACTCGGGTTATTCCAAGTGCGGTACCGATCGTAAGTGGTGATGCAGCGGCGCTTACAGAGCCAGCTATTGTGGCCCCAGCTCCCCCGACAGTACCGTAGGAGGCTTCACTTAAGCAGCCAAGGACGGACGCCGTAACGGCTCCAGAGGAAGATCTTGGTTCGGACGATGACGTCCCTTTGACGGAGGTCTTGAGGAGATCGCTTCTCACCGCTCAGACCGAAAAGAAACGCAAGAAGCGCGCAGCGAAGGAACGTGATGCCGCTTTGGCTGTAGGTGCAGGCTCTGGCACCACTCCGTCTATCGCTATTCCAGAGGATACTCCAGCTGCCATGTCTACCGCCTATAGACGGGTTGCGCGCGTGGCTCGGGAAGAAATCGAAAAGCTGCCCGAAGGTAACGTAACGCTGAGTCTTTTATTAGAACTTGATCTTCAAATTGTTATATACCATATCCTGTAGGGCCAAGTACTGGTGATGAGATGGCAGGCGAGACAATGGCGACCACAGAGCCCGAAGTGGCTACTATTTCTTAGGAGTCTGGGATTGCTCAAATCGCCGCTCTTTCTCCTTGTGGTTCCCTGTTATCAGCGGGCATTGCGAGTGTCACGATGGCCCTCGTCGAAACAGGGGATGAAGCCATGGGCGTCGAAACTATTCCACTGAAGGAGAGCGAAGAAGCCGATGCGCCTGTTGATACTTTCGTCGCGGTTTTGGCTGATGACCAATCAGGTAGGTCTTGGGTCACTGTTTACTTTTTATTTCGCAATCCCTTTCAGTCCCCTCTGATGACATTTTGTTCGTTTTGAGTGGAGGTGTGGTGAACGCTGAGGTTGTACCACCAGAGAAAGCGTCACCAATTGCTGCTCTAACGGTCGCCGTTCCTTCGCCTTCTCTCATGTCCTCTCAAATGCTGGAAGGTATGGGTTTGCGATTCATTTAATTTAAATTGTGGATACCATCTTCTTTGTATTGACAGTATATTTTCGCAATTCTGCAGGAGTCCTTTTCGACCATCTGTATCAGGTGTTGAACCCACATTTCTTCTTCCAGTCAGAAATCGTCCTGCCTGCTGGTGTCGGTGAATATAGTTTTTAACCGATGTCTTTTCCTTTCTTTTACGGGCAACTATGTCGTTGCTAATTCTTCTTTGAATTGATTGCAGCGTTACAGATTGGAGGAGGAGACGAGAGGATAGCCGCGCCTCCGGTACTCCCAACTTTGCCACCTGTCACAGCCTGTATAGTAAACTCCATCGCTCGTGCATTTTCTTTATCTCTTGAGTCGACATTTGACCATGACTTGTTTTGCAGCAATCGCACCAGCTCCAGCTCCCTTTGAGTCTCGCATATTAATGCCGGCATGGCCCTTTTCTAGACGTCCATCTTCCAGGGGCGCTGCGATGAGCCTGCGAATGTTGAGCGAGTTCGTCAAGGATTTTGACGCTAAGGCCCTCGCATCTGCTGCAGACTTTGCTTCTTAGGTTAATCCCATGCTGGCGACGCCCGTAAACTTTCATGATGAAGGCGTCATCGAGTCTTGGGTCAATTACTGCAGGAAGATCGAGGCCTGCCTGCATGAGATTGAGCTCAAGCATCCCGCTCCAGAAGTATCAGCTTTGAACTCCCAGCGAGCTGCATGGGTTGAGTAGAGTGCTCCTTTCCTTCACCATTTTGAACAAGAGGCGACCCTAAAGCGAAAGGAACACGAGGCGACTTCCACAGAGTCTGTCTAATTGTTTGCCCATGTCGAAGAGAACGCTGCACAGCTGAAGGCTATTTTTGAAGACCTCCAATGATGTATTTCTGACAGGCTGGTGCTGAGGAAAAAGCTTGACTTCACTGAGCAGGTTATGCAGAGTCAGGAAGCCGCTCAGCAGGAAATCGACGAGAAGCTTTCATTCTGTTTACAGCAACGGGCTCGAATTGAAGCGGAGTTGGCCCGCGGCGGCTGATCGTGAAAAGGAATTGAGAGGAGTGCGAGAGCGGCTTGCTGATTTGCTAAAAATGCCTCCTTCTCAGTAGCCATCTTTGTATCGATCGGAAATTTGTAATTTATGAATAACATGACTTTAATCATTTTTTAAATCTTTTGTATGATGTATCATGTACACAATTGAATTCATGAATAAAAGACACACATTTGTTTTATCTCCTATTATCGCTTTCTTTTCTCTGCCGTGTCGTTGGCATATTACTCTAGCTAGTGTATCCTGTAGATGATAGATACCAATTCATCTTGAACTCTTTGTAGGGTAGCGATGGCTTAGGAAACGGGTTCGGGTCTGCCGCCTAAGACTTTTCAACTTTATAAGCCATGAGGGTCTCATAAAGACTTTTCACGTTACGAGTCGAGAGGATCTCGTAGGTGTATTTCCTCCTTAAGAATCATAAGGATGCCTAAGTACATTTTCTCTTGAGAGTCGTAAGGATCTCACAAGAGAATTTTCTCCTTTACAAGTCGAGAGGACTCGTAAGTGGTTGGTGAGTTGACTTGTTTTCGAGACGGAGGTCATTTGTTGACGTGTTTCCGAGACAGAATCATTGGATGACGTGTTTCCGAGACGGGGTCATTTGCTGACGTATTTCCGAGATGGGGTTATTGGATGACGTATTTCCGAGACGGGGTCTGTTCTCCGCCGAACACAGAGACGCGACCGCGTAGGTTCATCTTTCCTGAATTTGGGGGCAGATGCTAATTGGTGCTATCCGTCCACCTCTCCGAAAGTGCCAAGTTGATTTATGACACCATATATCGAAGGTTTAAACGGATGCGGCCGATGTAGCAGACTTCGTTAGATTCCCCCTCATTTGAAGGGTTTTTGATTGTGGGGACGCTCTTCCCTGCAGGCGCAAGCCTCTGCAGTTAATTACGCTACCGCGTCGCGGTAACCACTTTCTCCTTCTCCAGATGGTCAATTCGTGTCGTGTGTGTTTGTTCTGTTTTTGGTTGCATGTGGATTGTATACGGAGACTAATTTATGTTGTCGCCCGTAGGGCGTGAATTAGTCCAAATCCGTATTTTCTTAGATTTGGGTTTGGGGTTGGGTTTAGGGATACGTTAGTCTCATTTGAGACTCAGATCAATTTAAATGTTTGTTAAGGATACGTTAGTCTAATTTTATACTAAGATCAACTTAAACGTTTGTTAAGGATACGTTAGTCTAATTTTAGACTAAGATCAACTTAACAGTTTGTTAAGAACACATTAGTCTAATTTTAGACTAAGGTCAATTTAACCATTTGTTAAGAATAAGTTAGTCTAATTTTAGACTAAGATCTACTTAACAGGATCATTTAGATCCAACAAAAGAGCATTTGAGCTCTATTGTTTTAGTTTAGGGACTTTGCGGTCAATTACCAGTTTAAGGACATGGTGGTCCATGGGCTTAAGGACCCCATAATCCAAGGTTAAGAACATCATAGTCCATGGGTTTAAGGACCCCACAGTCCGAAGTTAAAGACATCATAGTCCTTTAAGGACCTCACAGTCCGAGGTTAAGGACATCATAATCCATAGGTTTAAGGACCCCACAGTCCAGGTTACGGATATCATAGTCCATGGGCTTAAGGACCCCACAGTACAGGTTAAGGACATCATAGTCCATGGGCTTAACGACCCCACAGTCCACGGAATGATTGGTTATCGGGACCCGTCACCTCTCTGAAGTCGTTGAAGGATTACAACGACAAATATCAGAGGAGTGAAGAGATGTACCCTTGAACCAAAGTTGATTGAGAGATCTGTAGTCCAATTTAGGACTAAGTCCAATTAATTAGATTATGAGCACATTAGTTCAGTTAAATCTGAATTGAGGACTTATGGCCAACTTTGGCTAAGTCCAATTAGGTTTGAAATGTTGGACCTTTGTTTGGACTGTTGAATCATTTGTCTGGATTCAGCCCTCCCATTATTTAGCAATGCTCAATAGGGGTTTGGGGGCTCTAACAACATTTTGTCTTTGGTTAAGCACCAACTATTCATTATAGCTCTGGATTTTAAGGTTCAGTTGAAAGGGAGATTTGCCTCTGGAAAACTTAGCCAATTTGGGCTAAGCTTGGTCTTAAAATAATGTTAAACACTAGAGGATATTTGGCGATCACGTGTTCCCACGTGATGTGCTTAAAACAGTGTTAAACATTAGAGACAAAACACTCAAAATAGTGTTAAACACTAAAAATGAGGTGGTCACGTGGGGTCACGTGAGGCGCCAGAGGATTGGGCCAGACTTCCTATATTTTTCTCTCAAGATCTGCCAATAAGTGTTAAACACTTAGCCTCTGGAATCATCACGTGTGGACACGTGACAATGCCTCTGCGTTGGGCATCAATTTCTTTGTCTTTCCCTATTTTATTCTTTAGAAAAGGGTGTTTGTCAGAGGTCACGTGGGGACACGTGAGGCGCCCTAGATCAGTACTGCCTTTAGCTTTGTTCTCTTTTATTTTGAGGGTCACGTGGGAGCACGTGAGGCATTGCCTCTGGGCTAATTCCTTCTTATTTTGAGGAGTCTATTAAAGGGTCACGTGGGGGCACGTGAGCATGCCTTATTCATTCCTTTTTGTTCATTGGGATGAAGGGTCACGTGTTACCACGCGATCATGTTGGATACTTAATCTTTACGTGCCTGGAGAGCTTCAAGTCTCTTGTTTTAAAAATTAAATTCTTTGGTAGGGTTAAACCTTAATTTTGTTTAGAGAAATTAAATTCCTATGTATATGGAAGAATTAAATTCTTATGTAGGGTTAAACCCTAGTTTCATTTGGAGGAATTAAATTCCTATGAATATGAAAGAATTAAATTCTTATGTAGGGTTAAACCCTAGTTTCATTTGGAGGAATTAAATTCCTATGAATTTGGAGAAATTAAATTCCCTAAACTCAACATGTGGGGAGATCTGCTTCTGCAGATCTTCAACTAAAGGAAGAACTAAGTTCTTATTTCAGAAGAGTTAAACTCTTAATTTAAGAATTAAATTCTCTTTTTATTTTATGGAGCTTAGATCTCTTTACCTTTCTCACCAAGGGTATCTTTTCTCTGAAGAGATCTTCTTTTCTCTCTTGAGAATTAAATTCTCTCTCTTTTTTCTCTCTGTTGTTGTTCTCCTTTTTTCTTCCTCTTCTTGGCTCCTATTTATAAGAGAAGCAAAAGAATCAGTTTGTTTAGTCAATCTTTCATTGAAAGATTTTAATTGATTTTGTAACCAACATGATCTTTTAGATCACTCAGTGAATTTTATTTACAATTGGATTTTTAATCCAAAAGATCTTTTATCTGTTGTTCCTGGCAAATTTCAGGGAAATATTTTCTTGTATAGAATCTTTCTATAAATTGATAATTTTTAATCACTATTGGATTTTTAATTCAACGGTGCTTCACTTTACAGAGCACAATCTTTTTGTTTGGAAAGATCTAAGGAAATATTAGGGTTTTTGATTTCCCTTAATTAGAATTTAATTCTATTAGTTCAGAAGGTTTAAGAGCCTATCACGTGTTAGCACGTGACCCTACTGATTGACCAATTAATTAGAATTTAATTCTATTGGTTTAGAGGGCTCAGGAACCCATCACGTGTTGGCACGTGACCCCACTGATTAATTATTTAATTAGAATTTAATTCTATTATTAAAGAGGGTTTAAAAGTCTATCACGTGTTAGCACGTGACCCCACTGATTAGTTATTTCCAATTATTTATTTTATTCAGTGCCTACGTGCTTTGCCTATAAATGGTCACGTATCTGCACGTGATGCCCGGTCACGTGTGGGTACGTGATGCCTCATAACTTTTGATCCCGGATGAATTATGAGGCCCATAATATATCAAATCGAAGGATTTTTCGAGACACTTTCGATATCATCAGAAATTAGGTGTTTCTCATTTGGGAGTTTGTCAAAATGCAGCCCGGAAAATACCGGTTCGCATTTTCTTCCTTAGATTACACGTGCATAACATATTTGCTCATAAATTTTGATCCTGGATGAATTATGAAGCCCATAATATATCAAATTGAAGGATTTTTCGAGACGCTTTCTATATAATTAGAATTTAGCTGTTTCACATTCGGGAGTTTGTCAGAATACAGCCCGGAAAATACTAGTTCACATTTTCTTAAACATATCGCTGCAATTTGATATCTTGGGCTCTTTTGCGCAGGAAATTTTTTTGGTGGGAACAAATGCCCCCCACTAATTTTCCCACGTAAGTATATACGTGGGTGAAGTAGTGCAGAGTAATTCATAGCGTATGACCAGTTTTGGGTTGGTATATAATTTTCAGGATCTTGATCTGAGAAGATAACGAGCGGACACAAGCGTCGTCATTTATCATTGACTCAAATCTCGACTCTTAAGGGATATAGTTCCAAACCCTCAGCTCCATGAGCCGGACCCTTCTATTTCTTTATGTTTTACTCTGGCGTGAAGTAGTTTATATGCGGGTCGACGCGAATCGAGGTGCTCTCGTCAAGGACGTTAATTTCCCTGAATCGAGGTATTTTGCCAAGGACACTGATTTCCTCGGAGTTGAGACGAATCGAGGTATTTCTGTAAAGACACTGATTTCTTTGCGGGTCGACGCGAATTGAGATGCTCTCGTCAAGGACACTGATTTCCTTGAATCGAGGTATTTGCCAAGGACACTGATTTCCTCGGAGTTGAAACGAATCGAGGTATTCCTGCAAAGACACTGATTTCTCTGCGGGTCGATGCGAATCAAGGATGCTCTCGTCAAGGACGCTAATTTTCCTGAATCGAGGTTTTTGCCAAGGACACTGATTTCCTCGGAGTTGAGACGAATCGAGGTATTCCTGCAAAGACGCCGATTTCTCTGCGATTCGATGCGAATCGAGATGCTCTCGTCAAGGACGCTGATTTTCCTGAATCGAGGTATTTGCCAAGGACGCTAATTTCCTCGGGGGTGGAGATGAATCGAGGTATTCCTGCAAAGACGCTGATTTCTCTGTGGGTCGATGCGAATTGAGATGCTCTCGTCAAGGATGCTGATTTCCCTAAATCGAGATATTTGCCAAGGACGCTGATTTCCTCGGGGGTTGAGACGAATCGAGATATTTCTGCAAATACACTAATTTCTCTGCGGGTCGACACGAATCAGGATGCTCTCGTCAAGGACCTTGATTTCCATGAATCGATGTATTTGCCAAGGACACTGATTTCTTTAGAGTTGAAACGAATCGAGGTATTCCTATAAAGATACTGATTTCTCTGCGGGTCGACGCGAATCGAGGTGCTTTCGTCAAGGACGCTGATTTTCCTGAATCGAGATATTGCCAAGGACACTGATTTCCCTGGAGTCGAAACGAAATCGAGGTATTCCTGCAAAGACACTGATTTCTCTGCGGGCCGATAAGAATCGAGGTGCTATCGTCAAGGATGCTGATTTCCCTGAATCGAGGTTTTTGCCAAGGACACCGATTTCCTCGGAGCCAAGACGAATCGAGGCATTCCTGCAAAGATGCTGATTTCTCCGCTGGCCGACGAGAATCGAGGTGCTCTCGTCTAGGACGCTGATTTCCCTGAATCGAGGTTTTTGCCAAGAACACTGATTTCCTCGGAGCTGAGACGAATCGAGGTATTCCTGCAAAGACACTGATTTCCTTACGGGTAGACACGAATCGAGATGCTTTCATCAAGGACGCTGGTTTCCCTAAATCGAGGTTTTGCCAAGGACACTGATTTCCTCGGAGTTGGTTGACTTGTTTTCGAGATGGAGCGTTGATCCGGCGGGGAAGTCATTAGTTGACTCTACGTTGTCTGTGGACCGTAGAGTCTTGGAACTAGGACTTTGCCATGGTTCCGATTGATGGTGTAACATCTGTGTCCTGCTGGAATGAGGAGGCACACCGTTGTTGGTCTCTAGGCTGTAGATGTGGCCATTGAGATTTGGAACTAGGGATTTTGCCATGGCTCCGTTTCGTTGCGACTCTGAGGTTGGTTGTTGACGTCACGTCTGCATCTGGTTGGAGTGAGGAGAAACGCCGTTGGTGATCTCTAAGTTGTTGATGTTGACGTCGAGACCCTGAAGCTAGGGATCTTCCTTTGCTTCGTTTGTTGACATTGTGTCTGCAATACTGCGACAAATGTCGAGGTTGTCTATGAACCGTCGAGATTTGGCTTCCGCTTCGACGAAGCCTGGTGGGACGATCTGGTTCCCTTCTTGTTTATGCCCATGAATTGTATACAGGGGTCAATGCGATCTTACCTGCAGGGCAAAAGTTTCATTTCATATATTTTTTGTTTTCTTTTCGCGATGATCAATCATTTCAGCTTTTTATATCGTGAAAATCGCGATTGCCCCATCATTTCGGCTATTTTTCATGATGCCCAATCATTTCGGCTATTCTGTATGCATATATTTTACTTGTTGATTTTGTTGCAAGTTGCCCCATCATTTCGGCTATTTTATATGCATTTTTGGCTCGCTGATTTTTTTTTCGCGAGTGTGGAACTTAGAATCCGGGGCCAATCTCAGTATCAGCATCGCTACAACTGGAATATTGCCAGGAGCGAATCATCATTTGCTGTGAAAGGGCTTGGGATTTGATGCCGATTTAGGCATCAGCATCACTACCACTGGGACATTGCCAGGAGCGAATCATCATTTGCCTTTGTTGATTCGAATAAAGATGGCTTAGTAAACAGGGTTAGGATCCTGTCGACTAAGGCTTTTGACTTTACGAGCCTTAAGGGTCTCATAAAGGTATTTCTCCCTACGAGTCGTGAGGATCTCGTAAGTGCATTTTATCCTTAAAAATCATGAGGATTCTTAAGTGTATGTTCTCTTATAAGTTGTAAGGATTTTACAAGAGTGTTTTTTCCTTATAAGTCGAGAGGACTTACAAGGGTCGCTCACCGTGTGAGCATATCCCTAGTCGCTGGTGGGACTTTGTTAGGGAAAGGTTTATTCGTGCCCGTGGATTATATACAAGGGTCAATATTGAACCGCTTTTAGGGAAAAATCGAGAGGTATAACTGCTTAAGAACAGGTTCAGATCCCTGTAGTTTAAGGCTTTTGAATCTATTGAGCCGTGAGGGTCTCATAAGAGGGTTCTCCTTACGAGTCGTGAGGATCTCGCAAGTGTAATTTCTCCTTAGGAATCGTGGGGATCCCTAAGTGTGTTTCTCCTTTGTAAGTCATAAGGATCTCACAGGGGTGGTTTCTCTTTACAGGGTCGAGAGGACCTTGCAAGTGTCTTTTAACGAGATTGCGCCCTTTCGGGTTTTCACAAAACTCGCCGGTAGTTCTGCTGTTCTTACTCACGGAGCCCTTCATGGTTTTCATCCGTACCCATTTCGCTTATGGATGTACCCTTTTTTTAACACCACGTCAGCTTGGGGACGGCATGGGTTGGTAGTAGTTTAACGACGTTTCGGTCATAGGTCCGAGATTTTTCGGGCAACGTACGATTACGCAGCTAGATTTTCTCGCAAATCTTCGCATCTTTTGTGTTGGAGGTGGATTCCTTGAAGAGAGGGCTGAGGGCGATTTCTTCGTCAGAGTCGATTCCATAGGTGATAACTTGCGATCTCTTGGTGTCGACTATGTGACAGTGGCCAGCAGCTCTTTTGTGCTCATCTGTCGTGCTTTTCTGTTCCCGGCGAGCATTGCGCTTCACTCTTTGAACGTGTTGTCGGTGGGCAACATACCCCTGCCACCAGTTTTTAAAGCCTATGCACTCCTCTGTAGGGTGTGCTATCCTCTGATGGTATAAGCAGAAGTTAGGATGTATGTCCGCTTCATCAAGATGCATACTGCCAGGAGAATTTTCTCTGAAAGAGGGTAACTTCATTCCTATTGACAGGGCCCTAGCGAATCGTCTCCTTACTTTAAGCTTGCTTTTGCCGGCGATAGGGATGCTTCGATCCGGTTGGGGTGCCTCGACCTTTTCATTCAGTCGTCGGCGTTTAGCTTTTTCGAATATAGCCAGTTCGCGCTCTCGATTGGCTTTGCTTTTCTGACGGGCTTCATTCAGTAGCAAGTCGATTATCTCGTCAGACGGTTCCAAGGGTTTTGGCTTCGATCCTGCCCCCAGCTCTTTTACGCTATTTTCTATCGCCGAGTGAGCTTCTTCGTTAGTTAACGCCGAATGAGAGACCATGTGGCAACTTGCCACATAGTCCTCAGATTCTTCTGAAGAGTCATCCCCGTCGTTATTGTCGTTGTCTCTGCTCTCAAGGATATTGTTGAGAAATTCTTGGAGTGTGATCGGGGTCTGCGCCTTTTGGTTATATTCCTCCAGTGCGTCAATCTGCTTTTGCAGATCCGTGCGCTTGTCATCAGGCTTCACGGGCTTTTTCTTCATCTTTGAAGACTTTGACGGCTGGGCCTGAGCGTTTTGACCATCGCTACCAATACTCGGCATCGGGGCGCGGTTTTAGCATTCCCTCAATGATCTCAGGCTCTAGCGGGCTTTTCCACATGATTATCGAGCATGTGTGAAGATCCTTCAGCATTCTTTTCGTCTTGGCTGAAAGAGCGACCTCCCATGGAGCTTCTTCTATAAAAGAACACGATGACCCCGGTGTGTCTACCCTTTTAGGAGTGTGCTGTTGTGGCGGATTCACCTTCCAGTTTTCGGATAGCGCGAACTTGCCCTGTTGGTATTGGTCTTCAACCCAGTTTTTGAAGACGTAGCAGTCTTCGATCGGATGGCCCAATAATCTGTGGTAGGGGCAGTAATTAGGATCGTTGACGTCGTTCGGTCGCGTTGGGTGTCTCGACTCCGGTAGAGTGATGAACCCATTGCGCACTGCCAGTTCAAACAGTTTCCTTGTTTTATCCCGGGGAAACGAGTAAGGACGTCTCAACTTCTCATCGAGGGATTGCCGCTTGTTGCTTTGGCGAACAACCGGTCTCGGGCCACTCGGTTTTTGTTGAGCGTTGGCGACGAAGGTTGCTTTCCTTTTGCCCTTTTCATTCCAAGGCTTCGTCTTTGAAGAGGAAGGCCTATGGACCATCTGGTCCAATTAAGCCAGCTTGTCAATCAAGGCCTGGAAGGTGGTAGGCTTGAAAAACATCATAAATTGGGAGATGGTCGCCTGAGGATTAAGAGTACCCACGAACATACCCATTGCTGGCGCTTCTTCGATGCGCTGCTCACATTTTGAACATAAATTCCGCCACCGTATTACGTACTGGACCCATGTTTCTCCAGGCTTCACCCTGGCATTGATCAATGCCGTTATTGGGATGCGTTCACTAGCACTCACGAATCGCTGGGTGAATAGTAGCTCCATCTCTGCAAAAGTTTTGACAGAGTCGTTCGGGAGTTCAGAGTACCATTCGAACGCTGTCTCTGACAAGCTACCGACGAAATGGCGAAGTAGCAGTTTATCGTCACCTCCAGTGTTGCCACATAGAACCCTGAACTAGGCGACATGCTGGTAGGGATTGCCCGTCCCTTTATATACATGGAATTTAGGGATCGTATATCCCGGCGGTTACCTTATTTGGTCATACCAGCCTGGATAGGGTCTTCCAGTCTTAACGATCTGCCAAGCCGCTTCATTCGCCTGGTGAGCTCGTATTTGCTGAGCAATGTAATTATCCAGAGCGGCCTTAGAGATGGTCTCCTCCTTGGCTGCTGAAAGAGCCGGAGGAGGGTTCGATGTTTCTCCTCTGTCATCTTCAATGATAATCGGGGGGTTTTCAGATGGAGGTTCCGGCTGTAACATCATCCCATCCATGTCTTGGAACAAAAGTGCCATTCGTTTTATATTGGCCGCTTGTTCCGCAGCCTCTTTTTCTTTCCTCTCGAGCATTCTTTGGAGGAATTCAGCATCAGTTTCTTGTTCCTGACGCTGCTCTGAGATCCCTGGATTTTCTTTTAGCCCAGTGAGTGCGGCCATTGCGGTCAGCATCTCCTGAAGTTTTTGCTGCTGTTGCTCCTAAGCCTTTGTTATCGATCGGGTAAGCGGTCGATGACCCGTAGAAGCACGTCTTTTCTCTTTTCCGGAAGCCATATAAACGGTATGTGTTACCATGCCCCTAGACTTGGGGCGTTTAGATTCAGCGTCCTTACGATTCACTGCGGTCACAGTGGATTTCTCCGGCCTCCTTTTCTTGTGAGCGGTTGAAGTTGAGCGAGCCGTTGCAGCGGGCACCCAGACAGATGACATCTTCTGTAGTACCACAGGATGGCTCTTTTCCTGCCGAGCTTTAATCTTCTTTGGTCGGCAAGAGTAGTCCTGGTCAATCATCGATTCCTGGACTTGTCGCCAGACTTTGTAAATTTTGGAGGACAGCCGCTGAGGGGGCTGCTCCGGCTTCTTCTCTGTAGCATTCTCCACAGGTGGAGGAGATCTCTTCAGCACGACAGTCGGAGAGTTTTTGCGCACCTCCTTAGTGGTTCAAAGCTGTTCCCATTTGGAACAGCAGCATCGATTTCCACCGTTGGAGCTGGCGGAGTCAGTCCGGAAGGGGAGTAGCCCCCAGCCTTCCTTACTCGGTGCCAGTGGCGACGTCGAACGTGTCATGTGGCCGGGATCACCTCCGCTGTTGGATGAGCTTCCTCATGCCCCCTGCTTTGAAGAGAGGCTGTTATTGACGCTAGCCTGTCGAAGACAGACGTCCTTTGAGAGGGAATGGTCAACCTGTCGAAAGCCGACCTTCGAGTAGGGAGAGAAGCTTGGACGACCTCAACTGTAGCAGGAGTTGAAGTGTCCTTCTCTGGTATTGCGAGCCTCTTTGCGGGCCCACATGACCTTTGACCCAGCCTGTCGAAGACTGAGGCAGTGGAGTTGGACGACCCACTGAGAGGGGCCGTGGTGGTTGCAAGCCGATCAAAGACCGACTTCTTCGCAGCTTCCTGTGACGACATCTGAACGTTGAAGCTTATTGGTGGGATCATAGTCCCGAAGAATAGCCCAGTGGAGGATTGGGTCACTTTTTCCACCGGCATTGTAAAAAGGGAGGCCGCTTGGGGCCCATAGGTTACTCCCCCAGATGAGGCGGAAAGGGAGTTGCAGTTGCAGCTGGAGCAGTTAGAGGCCATTGTTGTTATTTTTTCTAGACGAGAGCAAAACCAAATCTTAGTATCTCGAACCCAAGGGCAACCATATTAAACCGCGATTCGTTCACGAACACGACACAGTGTGGAGTGGAAAGAGGAAGAGGTCCCACCGGGCGTGCCAGAATCTGTTCTCCGCCGAACACAGAGACGCGACCGCGTAGGTTCATCTTGTCTGAATTTAGGGGCGGATGCTAATAGGTGCTATCCGTCCACCTCTCCGAAGGTGCCAAGTTGATTTATGGCACCATATATCGAAGGTTTAAACGGATGCGGCCGATGTAGCAGACTTCATCAGATTCCCCCTCATTTGAAGGGTTTTTGATTGTGGGGACACTCTTCCCTGTAGGCGCAAGCCCCTGCAGTTAATTACGCTACCGCATCGCGTTAACCACTTTCTCCTTCTCCAGACGGTCACTTCATGTCGTGTGTATTTGTTTTGTTTTTGGTTGCCCGTGAATTGTATACGGAGACTAATTTATGCTGTCGCCCGTAGGGCGTGGATTAGTCTAAATCCGTATTTTCTTAGATTTGGGTTTGGGGTAGGGTTTAAGGATACGTTAGTCTCATTTAAGACTAAGATTAACTTAAACGTTTGTTAAGGATACGTTAGTCTAATTTTAGACTAAGATCAACTTAACAGTTTGTTAAGGACACGTTAGTCTAATTTTAGACAAAGGTCAACTTAACCATTTGTTAAGGATACGTTAGTCTAATTTTAGACTAAGATCTACTTAACAGGATCATTTAGATCCAACAAAAGAGCATTTGGGCTCTATTGTTTTAGTTTAGGGAATTTGCGATCAATTACAAGTTTAAGGACATGGTGGTCCATGGGCTTAAGGACCCCACAATCCAAGATTAAAGACATCATAGTCCATGGGTTTAAAGACTCCACAGTCCGAGGTTAAGGACATTATAGTCCATGGGTTTAAGGACCCCACAGTCCAGGTTACGGACATCATAGTCCATGGGCTTAAGGACCCCACAGTCCAGGTTAAGGACATCATAGTCCATGGGCTTAACGACCCCACAGTCCACGGAATGATTGGTTATCGGGACCCGTCACCTCTCTGAAAACGTTGAAGGATTACAACGACAAATATCAGAGGAGTGAAGAGATGTACCCTTGAACCAAAGTTGATTGAGAGATCTGTAGTCCAATTTGGGACTAATACCAATTAATTGGATTATGAGCACATTGGCTCAGTTAAATCTGAATTGAGGACTTATGGCCAACTTGGGCTAAGTCCAATTAGGTTTGAAATGTTGGACCTTTGTTTGGACTATTGAATCATTTGTCTTGGTTCAGCCCCCCATTATTTAGCAGTGCTCAACAGGGGTTTGGGGGCTCTGACAACATTTTGTCTTTGGCTGAGCACCAACCATTCATTATAGCTCTGGATTTTAAGGTTCAGTTGAAAGGAAGATTTGCCTCTGGAAAACTTAGCCAATTTGGGCTAAGCTTGGTCTTAAAATAGTGTTAAACACTAGAGAATATTTGGCGATCACGTATTCCCACGTGATGTGCTTAAAACAGTGTTAAACCCTAGGGACAAAACACTCAAAATAATGTTAAATACTAAAAAAGAGGTGGTCACGTGGGGTCACGTGAGGCGCCAGAGGATTGGGCCAGACTTCCTTTATTTTTCTCTCAAGATCTACCAATAAGTGTTAAACACTTATCCTCTGGAATCATCACGTGTGGACAAGTGACAATGCCTCTGCGTTGGGCATCAATTCCTCTGTCTTCCCCTATTTTATTCTTTTGAAAAGGGTGTTTGTCAGAGGTCACGTGGGGACACGTGAGGCGCCCTAGATCAGTACTGCCTTTGTTTTTGTTCTCTTTTATTTTGAAGGTCACGTGGGAGCACGTGAGGCATTGCCTCTGGGCTAATTCCTTCTTATTTTGAGGAGTCCATTAAATGGTCATATGGGGGCACGTGAGCATGCCTTATTCATTCCTTTTTGTTCGTTGGGTTGAAGAGTCACGTGTTACCACGTGATCATGTTGGATACTTAATCTTTACATGCCTGGAGAGCTTCAAGTCTCTTGTTTTAAGAATTAAATTCTTTGTTAGGTTAAACCCTAATTTTGTTTAGAGGAATTAAATTCCTATTTATATGGAAGAATTAAATTCTTATGTGGAGTTAAACCCTAGTTTCATTTGGAGGAATTAAATTCCTATGAATTTGGAAGAATTAAATTCTTATGTAGGGTTAAACCCTAGTTTCATTTGGAGCAATTAAATTCCTATGAATTTGGAGGAATTAAATTTCCTAAACTCAATTCTCCCTCGAAGTTTTGGATCTGCATGGCAGAATCTCCCGGATGAGAATTAAATTCTCAACATGTGGGGAGATCTGCTTCTGCAGATCTTCAATTAAAGGAAGAACTAAATTCTTATTTCAGAAGGGTTAAACTCTTAATTTGAGAATTAAATTCTCTTTTTATTTTATGGAGCTTAGATCTCTTTCCCTTTCTCACCTAGGGTTTCTTTTCTCTCTTGAGAATTAAATTTTCCTCTCTTTTTTCTCTCTGTTGTTCACCCTTTTTTTCCTCTTCTTGGCTCCTATTTATAGGAGAACGAAAAGAATCAGTTTGTTTAGTCAATCTTTCATTGAAAGATTTTAATTGATTTTGTAACCAACATGATCCTTTAGATCACTCAGTGAATTTTATCCACCATTGGATTTTTAATCCAAAAGATCTTTTATCTGTTGTTCCTAGCAAATTTTAGGGAAATCTTTCCTTGTATAGAATTTTTCTATAAATTGGTGATGTTTAATCACCATTGGATTTTTAATCCAACGGTGCTCCACTTTACAGGGCATAATCTTTTTGTTTGGAAAGATCTAGGGAAATATTAGGGTTTTTGATTTTCCTTAATTAGAATTTAATTCTATTAGTTCAGAAACTTTAAGAGCCTATCACGTGTTAGCACGTGACCCCACTGATTGACCAATTAATTAGAATTTAATTCTATTGGTTTAAAAGGCTCAGGAACCCATCACGTGTTGACACGTGACCCCACCGATTAATTATTTAATTAGAATTTAATTC
The DNA here is from genome assembly GCA_030015575.1 of Agapanthus africanus. Classification (NCBI taxonomy): domain Eukaryota; kingdom Viridiplantae; phylum Streptophyta; class Magnoliopsida; order Asparagales; family Amaryllidaceae; genus Agapanthus; species Agapanthus africanus. Next base: position 316,806,842 of record JASDDO010000006.1, read on the forward strand.
TATTGTTTCAGAAGGTTTAAGAGTATATCACGTGTTATCACGTGACCCCACTGATTAATTATTTCCAACTATTTATTTTATTCTGTGTCTACAGGCTTTGCCTGTAAATGGTCACGTGTCTGCACGTGATGCCCGGTCACGTATGGGCACTTAATGCCTCATAACTTTTGATCCCGGATGAATTATGAGGCCCATAATATATCAAATCGAAGGATTTTTCGAGTCACTTTTGATATCATCAGAATTTAGCTGTTTCTCATTGGGGAGTTTGTCAAAATGCAGCCAGGAAAATACTGGTTCTCATTTTCTTCCTTAGATTACACGTGCATAGCATATTTGCTCATAACTTTTGATCCCGGATGAATTATGAAACCCATAATATATCAAATCGAAAGATTTTTTGAGACGCTTTCGATACCATCAGAATTTAGCTGTTTCACATTTGGGAGTTTGTCAAAATACAGCCCGAAATATACTGGTTCACATTTTCTTAAACGTATCGCTGTCATTTGATACCTTGGGCTCTTTTGCGCAGAAATTTTTTTTGGCAGGAACAGGATCATTGGATGATGTATTTCTGCGACGAGATATTGGATGACGTATTTCCGAGACGGGGTCATTGGATGACGTATTTCCGAGACGGGGTCATTGGATGACGTATTTCCGCGACGGGGTCATTTGCTGACGTATTTCCGCTTTCTGCGGTATTGGGGCTGACTCTAAGTTGGCTGTGAACCGTAGAGTCTTGGAACTGGGGACTTTGACGTGGCTCCGATTGATGATGTCGCGTCCGTGCTCTACTGGCATGAGGAGGAACGCCGTTGTTGGTCTTCTGGGATGCAGATGTTGCTGTCGAGATCTGACTTTTCCTTTTGACAGGGTCTGGTGGGGGACATGTGGTTCCCTTTTCGTTTATGCTCATGGATTGTATACAGTGGTCAGTATGGACTCGTCTGTATGGCAAAAGTTTCATTCTTTCATTCATTTTTTTTATTTCTTTCCGCGATACTATATCATTTCAGCTTTTTATATCGCGAAAGTCGTGATTGCCGAATCATTTCGGCAATTTTTCGCGGTGCCCAATCAATTTCGGCTATTTTAAGAATCCCTACAGACCTAAAATCCAGTTTCTGTCGATTTTTAAATGATCTAAAAAAATTATTAGCAACTGTAGAATATTGTATGTGATGTTAGTTATATGTATGCCCTAGAAGCCATTACTGTACATACGATATATATTGTAGTGGATGCTTGGACATATATAGGGTGGATTTTCTTGCTCGACATGATAGTACGCTATCTGGTTACTCTTTATCTTAACATGTACTCTGATTGTCTCTATGTTACATGTTGATAAAGCCCTTAGGATATGTACTCGACTACTGGGACTATGATGAGATCATACTAGTGGGGCCACGGTAGTCGACGAGTACATCCTATAACTGTTCCTGGTCAAGAGTGTATCGAGACAGGGCATCGATACAACAGAGTAGATTGGCGTATACGCATCTTGACCCATATGATGGGCAATGGATGATCCCATATCCATCGGTGTTTGACCTCAAGGATGGTGTACGGGTGCTCAGTAGAGACTGGGTACACTGGACGGACTCGCCGAGAACTCCCAGATTGTATTATACCTCACGTCAGATGGCAGTTCTCTGGTGACACTGGTACAGGTTAATCTGTAGACCCGAGATCGTCATAGAGTCTTGTGTGATTCTCACTGTGCTTTGATTTCCATCATACCACGTCCAAGAGGGCGTGCAAAAAGGTGGCTTTTTGGTACAGTCCCGAATCACATGGAGGTAATGAGCGATAGGAGGGGATTCGTCTCTCCCGGTATAGGGAGTTGATGTTGCGCTGTGTTCGATGGCTATAACTGAAAATCCCTGGCCAGGATTGCTGAGATTTACTGGTAAGTGTTATCAGTAGTTTCTCGAACTGTTATAGACCTCATATCGACACGACTTATCAAGCTACTGGGGTCTGACGTTTACCACCCTAGGCGAGATATGCGACATATCAGACGAAGAGACCGGACTGTACGGGAGTGTTACTGATTGGATTCGCAGGAGAATGTACATGCTTGCTTGTTGACCTTCTGATCACTCAATACCTGGATGGCTGTTACGTTTAGCTTACCGCTTGCAGCTTGTGGGTGTTTGATATGATCATCACCTACTGCCGGCGTATTGACGATTCTTTAGAGTCCTACACAGAGGTTTCTTGACTCAGGCAAAACGGAGTAGGAGCACATATGTGATATGTGCAGGACCGAGAACAATACGTGTATGTGATACCGTATTAGATTCTCGCGATATGAGATATCGGCCGGGTATATGTGATATAGCCGGGTCATCGGATCAAGTGTTGATTCGATGAACTGATACAGATTATATTAGTCGGTTATTTATGAAATAGCCGGATTATCGGATCAAGTGTTGATTCGATAATTTAATTTATAATTATATATTTGATATATTAAATTACATTAACTAATATAAGCTCAAAAAGATTCTTTTTCTCACTCGGGTAATACATTGATATATATATGCGATATATGTTAATTGTATTATTTTATTTTGTTACAATAAATATTGTATATGTGATATATAATATTGTAACAAGTTATTATTACTAATGCAACATGATTAGTGGAGATTAAACAAGGTTAGGGTTTGATTTGGGTTAAACATTTCTAGAAGCTTCTAGAAACTTTTATTTTGTTTCTTGCAAAGATATTTTGTTTAGATATTTGCAAGATATTTTCTAACCCAACCCACACCCTTTAACCCTAGTTAACTCTTTACATTGGTTAACTCTCTTCATCTTTGACCATGGTTGCATTGGTAATAATACACACAATTCATTATTCATCACAAAGTAATTCTTCTTCTTCCTCCTCCTTGCAAAGCTTTCTAGCTTTCGGTTTTGTGATGGATTAGTGTGAGATTAAGAAAACAAATGAGAGCTAAAATCCTACTTCATCATCCTAATCTATTCTTGCCATTTAGATTAGGGTGTTCACTTCATTTAGTGAGTGAGAGCTTGTGTTAAAGAAACTTCAAGGTAGATCATCTTTGTTATCGAAGATCGGAAGCAAGCTTGCATCTTTTTCTTCGTGGAGCCTCTCTAGAGTCCGGAAATTCGATGATCGCAGCGAAGGGACCTCAACACGGAGTTTTAGAAGTGAAGGACCGGACTAAAAAGGTTGTAATCCTAAACTCTTAGTGTTAAAGTGTTTAACATGCTTTGTTTCGCCTAATCTCTAGTTTAAAGATCTTGGTTAGGGTTGTTCGGCACGTCTAAATTTTAAATCGGGCATAGTTGATACCTTGTAGACCCTTGTGAGAGTGCCTAGTAACCCTACAGTAGTATCAGAGCCAAGTTAAAGCTTTAGGCGAAGTCTAGGTGAAGTTTAAAGTCCGATCGAACCTCGAAACCCCGGTTTATACCCTTTTCTGGAAATTTTCAAAAATGTTGATTTTTTCATATTAAAAATACTTAAAAAAATCAGCAGGGAATTCTAAGGATAACCCTAAAACACGTGCCCCCAAGGCTCTCAAAGAGCCGCGGAACCGCGGCAGGAACATGCTTGCCGCGGCGGTTCCGCAGCCAAAAAGGTGAACTGGGGACACGTGTTTGTACAGTATTATCCATAGGTGTTTCTTCTTTTATCTGGGTATTTTTAATTTATACTCAAGTGTTGAGTTTTCTGGGTTGTATTGGGGACTCGTTGATTTGATCGGATAATTTAACTTCGTTTAAGTTTTTTCCGGATAATTTTAGAAACTGTTAAAAAGTTCGAAAAGATATCAATAATTCACTTTTTCCCCTGTCGGAAATTTTTTCAAAAGTTGGATTTTTTCTCGAGTTTGAAACTTCCGGAAAATCATGCAAGTAACGCGGTGGACCCTCTAGAAGAACACAAACCTTAACTCGATTATGTGACCGTCTGAACCGCCTCTGAACCTTAGGGTTTGTGGCAGTACGGTGTTTGCCACATGTGAGGCGTTGGCTTGACCCTTCTACGGCTGGACCATTGGTACTGTGGCATATGATGGATATATTTTTGAACTCCGCTCAAGTGTTGAGCTATTTGGGAAATCTTGGGTGTTTGATTATTCGATCGGAAAGTTTAACACTGTCTTTTTATCTGGAATGTGATATAATATTTGGAATCCACAGGTAGTTATGAGATAACTAATTTGAATGTTATAAATCTAGCAGTTTAGTCTCAATTGATCAGTTGCCACGGGATTTTGATGTGATCAAAAGTCCGTCGCAATCACATAGCGTACGCGGATACTCGCCGGGTAAACTTAATAGATAGCCACGCCCCATAGCCCCGACCAAGTAACTGTAGGAGAACCCCGTCGCCAAAAGCATCCGTTTGGGTGCTTGCGGCAGCGGTGTTCCGCCTTAGTGCACTTCGTCGACGGCATCTGGGGGTGCGGCCGTCTACTAAAGTTTGCGACGAGCATTCGATCAAGTTGTCGGGAATCTTGTTGAATTGCCCGACCTGATATTGAAAGGAGTTTTCGATAATGAGACTAAAATGCGGGGTTTATAATTGTTAGGCATGCGATGTCTAAGGAATTCATTTGGTTAGGCATGCGATGTCTAAGGAGGTTGCGGATTCCAACTGTTGTAGTTTTACACTTTTTTTTCTGTGACCGTAAGTGTAGTATGTAGTTGTATCGCCGGTTTTCGTTGCTATACATCAACGACAATCGGTGTATGCATACTTATTTACGTTTATGATATGTGATATTATGTGTTGCTGTGATATGTTATATTGGATCGTCGTGTTTGAATAGCCGTGGGTTTTATGTGAGATGAGAGTTTTTTCATTTTCATTCATGTAAAATTCATTTGTATGTAATATTCTTTTATTGGGGCACTTCCGGGCTGAGGATGATGTCACCATTGTATATTATTTATTTTTCCGCATTAGGTAGACCCAAGGCGGGGAGCACAAGTAACCGGGTTTTAGGGTCCAGTGGGAGACCATCTCGAGGAGTCGAGACCGGGTCTCCTAACCCTAGAATTGGCAGTGTTGCTTGCCGCTCTCGTAAGGGTCTAGGGATGTGGTTTTAGCTATTCATCGCGACCGTGGAATCCGTGATTTATACAGGCTCGTATTAAAACACGGACGTCCTAGTATATCCAACATTTCATATATGTTCTTCTGCTACAATGTTCTGTGATGATATCATATTACTGCCTGAGACGAATGTTTATATTATATATATGAGATATATGTTATATTGCAGATTTCATTTCAAATGTGATACTTGTAAAGTATAATAAAATGGGACTTCATTAATGAGATTAATGAAACTAAAAGAAACCTAAAGATGTTGTAGAAACTTGTTTAAAAACTGGTAGCTCTAGTTCTTGCTTTGCATAGCGGTGTTCCTTGTAGAACATCCAGCACCTTATTCGATAAGGAAAGAGCCGAGATCCCTTCACCGTGAGTGACCTCTTTAGTGAAACTAGCAGATGCTACAAACTCGGTTTGTCTTTTAATTTCTTCTATATTTCTTGCTTTGCATAGTGAAATTTGTGAAATATCCTGCACCTTATTCGATGAGGAAAGAGCCGACGATCCCTTCACCGGGAGTGACCTCTTTAGCAATACTAGAAAAGCCTAAAAAACACTCCATTTAAAATCACTCGATTCTACAATGATATAAAGTTCATTACGCAAAGGGTTTTCTTAAAAACCTGTCGTGGCCCTCCGTCATTTCAGATAAGTAGTTTTTAGTATTCGTGCTGCATTTGTTGACTTAGTCAAGGCATAGTGTGCGGTAGCTGATTAGTGCTTATCTCAAAAGCATATGATGCGATTGGATTAGGGTAGTCGTGCGGCCTTGTTGACTCAGTCAACGGTCGTGTGGGTGGGTTTAATTCAATCGAGAAATGACGGGTTGAACTTTACTTGCGGTCTATGGTTTGTTGACTTAGTCAAGATCATAGATCGCTTGGGAAAAAATATTATTGGGAATTTCAAGTGTTGAAATTTGCAATGAGATTGCATACCTTCTATGAGATAGTTGGATCCCGATACCCGCTGCGAGTAAGAATTACTCCTGGGAGAGTTTTACACATTACAATTAGCCGATCAAGTAGGTGTCTAGAAAGGTGTCAACGGGGTTAAGCTCCTGGGAAAACGAGTTTTACTTTAATTAGATCCGTACGAAAGCACGAGGAACCTCCCTCAAAGTACCGGCACTGGCCTGGCTAAAAGATTGGCGAACTTGTAGGGTGTAATTAATCCCGGCTAGTCTTTCCTTTTAGGGTTTGAAGGAAGATTTGACTAAAACTGTGGGAGAAATCCTGATTAGATAAATTGATAACCAATCTAATCTTGTAAAGGCGTACGCTGAGTGTTTTCTTCTCTTTCTCTTCTGGTTACGACTATGTCACGCCTTAATCAAGATAATAATACGGATGTTTTAACCGAACCCGCTTGTTATATTGCGCTAGGGAACGTTGGTCCCGCTCCAACTTATAATTGTTATAAAGACAGAGCAGGAAATAGGGGATTACCAGAATTCCCGTGCCGCCCAAACGAAGAAAGTACATGATGATGCATCTTCTTCGGGTGTGTTCATTACGCAGAACTGTTTCTCAATATCCATTACGTCCTAGGTATTTAATACCGGATCAGGATCCCACATATGTAATTTGTTACATGGGCTATGCAAGTCTACAGTAGCGCCCCGGCCGTCAAACAAACGCCAAATACAGAACAAAAACTTTTAACTGGCGCTATCGTATACTATAACCCGGATCTGCCATTATTGCTAAACTAACAAACTACAAAGAGGGTAGAAAGGTTATACCGAACGATCCGAGTCCTTCGTTCTTTAACCATCATCCCTTGCTTTGTTGCGGCTGCTCCGATCTCGTCGATCTCCGATCTGCTCGTCCAGGTGGCACCACGTCAACGGATCTTTAAACGGGCTCCCGCCTCTGACCCGAGGCAACTCGGTCATCAAGTTTACTAAAAGAGATGACCAAGATTGATATAGAGAATGAGTAGAATACTTTGTCTCACTTCATCCAAAGCCGTGGACGAACGGTTAATGAAGTTGCCACTCGAAATGAAATGGAATGAGAAAATGAACTATGAAATTTCCATACATCCAAAACTTTATTCTTTTTCCAAATGAAATCAATCTCTCACTCTCTCACTCACAATGGGGGGCCAGCCATAAAATAGAGGAAGAGGGTGAGTGTAGGAGGAAAGGGGGTGACCACAAAGATAAATATCAAGAAGAAATATCCTAAGGTTAATAAGAAACATTAATGCTAAAGGATGAGTCATTAAAACCTAGTCATCATATAATTAATGCAAACAAAGGTTCATGAACCTAGTCACCATTATAGAAGCTTCTAGAAGCACGACTCACCCTCACGACTCACCAGAGTGATGGAAAGATAAATCCGCATTTAATCGAATGTCAAATACGGAAACTGGAAACAGGAAACTGGAAACAGGAAACTGGCAACATCTAAAAGCGATCCTGAAACGAATTTCAGGACAACTCCGTAACTGTATAAATATACCCGTATTTGTATTACGACCGAATACAAATGCAACTGAGACAAAGATATTATATCTACTCAATATAATACTCGGACCCGGCTTAAACCAAAACCCACCAGTATTATCTGCCCGAAATATGACACGTGCGAAAACGCACGTGCATTTTCCGAACCCTGCCATAAAAACCATACGGCCTCTACAACGTTTCGCCCGAACTTGGGAAACTGTCTGTGGGGGACTCTAATGACTCGTCAGTACCCTGGCAGTGGTTTTAACTATAAGCCGTCAGCGGCACTAGCTGTGCGTAACGGCTGCCCATGGACTGACCTCAAGGGAGGCTGATGAGCGAACTCATCCAGAAACCCTACTGAGCCTAACAGTGACAATGTATATACAGTCCGGTCCGTTCATCTATGAGTATCGCATATCGGCCTAGGGGGCTGGTAACGTCAGACCCCCAATAGCAGTATAAGTCGTGTCGGAGTGTAGCCCAAAAACACCCTGAGATACTACTGGAGTACCTACCAGTAAATCTCCTGCCACGGCCGTGGGCTTTGTGTAATGGCTCTCCTAGACACAGCGCGATCTCACCCCCAATACCGGGAGAGACGAATCTCCTGCCGATCCGCTCACTGGCCTCCATGTGGCTCGGGACTGTACCCAAAAAATACCTGTTTGCACGACTCCTTTGAGCCGTGGTAGGGTAGAAATCAAAGCACAGTGGGAACTCACATGAGACAAATGACGACCTCAGGTCGATGAACTAACCTGTACACATGTCACCAGGGAACTGCTATCTGACGATAGGTATAGTACCAACTAGCAGATTCCCGGCGAGTCCTGTCCGGTGTACTCATAACCCAATGAGCACCTGTATACATCTTAGGTGATCCAACTGACACCAGTGGCTTGTGAGACCGGCCACCGCCCCTCGTCGGGATCTCGACTGTATACACTAGTCTACTCCGGAGTATCGATGCCCTGTCTCGAAACTCCCACGACTAGGGACCACAATTAAGGATATGCTTATAAACCACCCAACTCTAACGTATATGATCGCCATCATACTGTTGGTAGTAAAGCAAGATCCTAAGGGCTCTATCAAAGTGTAACAGTGATCAGTCAGCTGAACCTGTACACGACTGATAAAGGCAAACCAGATAGCATACTATCATCTCGAGTAAGACCATCCTACCGGTATAGGTCCTTCGCAATCATTGCAATCACGTGCCTGCGATCCAATAATTGACTCTGAGGGCACTATATCCAACAGGCTACAGATAGATAGAGAACTGAGAACGGGTGATAAATTTTATGAGATAGAAATGGTGCAAGTGTTGCAGCCAAGTCCGTCGGTAGTTATCACCCTGTATTATCAGAATACATTGATTCTGAATGAATGTTATTAGATACCGAATCTGATATACAACATCATATCAGTCTCTTTATTAGTAAAGAAAGGATATAATTTTGTATTGTTGGATAATTTTTTGAATATTTTCTAAATCAAGAGTTGATCGGTTCAGGCACGTTATCTAAAAGTATAGACGTTCTAAATCAAACCACAGTTCTTAGTATACAGAACACACAAGAGGAAGAGTTCAGAAATGAACGAATCCTTCTTGAGGTATTGTAGACTAGGTCATATCAATGCAACCTGACTAGCTAAGTTACATTTAGATGCATATTTAAATTAGTTTGGATTTACATCTTGTAAAAACTTGCCAGTCATGTCACAAAGATAAGATGACCACAACTCTTTTTATTGGAAATAGAGAAAGAGTTAGTGAACTCTTGGGATTGATGCATGCTGATGTATGAAGGTCCCCTGTCTACACATGCCAAGACCAATTCTTTGTACTTCATTACATTCACTGATTATCTCTCAAGATTCGGACATATGTTCCTGTTGAAACACAAGTCCGAAGCTTTTGAGATATTCAATGAATATGAGTTAGAAGTAGAGAACCAAAAACGGGTATAAGTATTATGTCCTTTGATGAGATCAAGGTGGAGAATACTTGAGCACGGGATTCCTGGACTATTCTAAAGGAGAATAAGATTCTCTCTCAGCATTACTCCTCCGTATACACCATAGCACGATGGTATATCAGGGCGGAGCAATCACACCCTATTTGATATGGTGCGCTCTATGATGAGTACTACTGAGTTTCCTATTTCCTTTTGGGAGTTATGCAATTGAGAAACTGCATACCTATTGAATAGGGTTCAAATCAAATCAGTTGCCTACCACTTCATATGTGATATGGAAAGGGAAGAGCCCATATCTTAAGTTTGTTAAGATTTGGGGTTGTCCGTTCTATGTCTAAAAAGCAAAATCCGGACAAGCTCGAGGCAAAGTCAGTTCTGTAGAAGTTTGTTGGATATCCCAAGCATTCGCAAAGGAATATCTTCTACCAAACCGAGAAACAAAAAATGTTTTGTTTCTCAGCATGCCACCTTTGTGAAAGGGAATTTCTTGTGAAGAAATTAGTGGTCATGAGGTAGAATTGGAAAGAGTTCCAGCTATACAAACTGCAGCTGATGATTTGGTAGAACTAAAGGATCCAATAGTTTCCAACGAACCTCAGCCTCTCCGCCGATCTAGTAGAGTTCCTCACCCACCTGAGAGATATTTCGGTTTCTATGACAGTGGGAGCAAGGATTGCATCATGAGATGATGACCCAACTTATTTTGAGCTGGCCATCAGGAGTGGGACTCTGTAAGAATGGCTGGATGCTTAGCGATCTGAGATGGAATCCTTATACACCAACAAAGTATGGACTTTGATTGCTTTATCTGAAGGGTTAAATCCCCATCAGGAGCAAGTATATCTTGAGAAGATTACTTGGTGTACATGGAAAAGTTGAGACTTTCAAAGCTATGCTTAAGTCCATCTAGATCCTACTTGCCACGGCTACGTACCATGACTACGATATCTGGCGGTTGGGTGTCATGACTGCTTTTCTAAATGATGATTTGGAAGAGAGCGTCTATAAGTACACAGCCAGAGGGCTTCGTAGATACTGGGAGCAGCGGAAACGTGAGCAAGATGTTTTATGTGATAAATCAGGCATCGCGGGGTTGGAACGTCTGTTTTGATGTGGTAGTCAAAGAGTTTGACTTCATCAAAATGGTAGATGAACCTTGTATATACAAAAAGGTAGTAGAGAGTATGGTGGTGATCCTCGTAGAGTACGTGGATGACATACTCTTGATAGGGAAGGAGTTTCCTATGCTACGCTCGGTCAATCTCCGCTTATCACAAGAATTCTCCATATAGGATCAAAGCGATACCTCCTAAATCCTGGGTTTTGGATCTATGAGATAGATCTAATTGAATGTTAGGATTCTCACTAGTTGTAGTGAGATGGTATCAATCGATCCTGGGGAGAATCATTGGAAAGGTTCCAGGATGATAAGGACGACTGAATGTCAGTCGCAGGCATTGTCTTTACCCTCAGTAGAGGGACGGTATGTTGGAAGAGTTCCAAGCTAGATACCGTGACTAACTAGACGATTAAAGGTAAGATACATCGTTACCAAGGATGCTACCAAAGAGGCAGTCTGGATATATATAAGTTCATGAGATGAACTTCATTCCTACCATTGTGTAACAATGGAGTTATGGCTTATGCCAAGGAACCCCCGTCCCATCAGAAATCCAGATATAATTCTTAGGCAGTATCACCTGATCATGGAGATGGTTGATCTCCAGGGAGATCGAGGTTAGGAGAGTAGACACAGAGGAAAACAGCGCGGATCCACTCACAAAGGCTGTTTTCCCAGTAGAGACTTTTATGGGATGGTTGAGTATGAGATACTTCAACCACAGCTAATTGTTGGGTATGCGATACCACAACAGATGGCCCTAGTGCAAGTCGGAGATTGTTAGTTATATGTATGCCCTAGAGGCCATTACTGTACATACGATGTATATTGTAGTGGATACTTGGACATATATAGGGAGGACTTTCTTGCTCGACATGATAGTACGCTATCTGGTTACTCTTTATCTTAATATGTACTCTGATTGTCTCTATGTTACATGTTGATAAAGCCCTTAGGATATGTACTCGATTACTGGGACTATGATGAGATCATACTAGTGGGGCTACGGTAGTCGACGAGTATATCCTATAACTGTTCCTAGTCGAGGGTGTATCGAGACAGGGCATCGATACACCAGAGTAGACTAGCGTATACGCATCTTGACCCATATGATGGGCGATGGATGATCCCATATCCATCGGTGTTTGACATCAAGGATGGTGTACGGGTGCTCAGTAGAGACTGGGTACACTGGACGGACTCGCCGAGAACTCCCAGATGGTATTATACCTCTCGTCAGATGGCAGTTCTCTGGTGACACTGGTATAGGTTAGTCTGTAGACCCGAGATCGTCATAAAGTCTTGTATGATTCCCACTGTGCTTTGATTTCCATCATACCACGTCCAAGAGGGCATGCAAAAAGGTGGCTTTTGGGTACAGTCCCGAATCATATGGAGGCAATGAGCGATAGGAGGGGATTCGTCTCTCCCGGTATAGGGAGTTGATGTTGCGCTGTGTTCGATGGCTATAACAGGAAATCCCTGGCCAGGGTTGCTGAGATTTACTGGTAAGTGTTATCAGTAGTTTCTCAAACTGTTATAGACCTCATATCGACACGACTTATCAAGCTACTGGGGTCTGACGTTTACCACCCCTAGACGAGATATACGACATATCAGACGAAGAGACCGGACTGTACGAGAGTGTTACTGATTGGATTCGTAGGAGAATGTACAGGTTTGCTTGTTGATCTTCTGATCGCTCAATACCTGGGTGGCTGTTACGTTTAGCTGACCGCTTGCAGCTTGTGGGTGTTTGATATGATCATCACCTACTGTCGGCGTATTGACGATTCTTTAGAGTCCTACACAAAGGTTACTTGACTCAGGAAAAACGGAGTAGGAGCACATATGTGATATGTGCGGGACCGAGAACAATACGTGTATATGATACCGTATTAGATTCTCGTGATATGAGATATCAGCCGGGTATATGTGATATAGCCGTGTCATCGGATCAAGTGTTGATTCGATGAACTGATACAGATTATATTAGTCGGTTATTTGTGAAATAGCCGGATTATCGGATCAAGTGTTGATTTGATAATTTAATGTATAATTATATATTTGATATATTAAATTACATTAATTAATATAAGCTCACTAAAAGATTCTTTTTCTCACTCGGGTAATACATTGATATATATATGCGATATATGTTAATTGTATTATTTTATTTTGTTACAATAAATATTGTATATGTGATATATAATATTGTAACAAGTTATTATTACTAATGCAACATGATTAGTGGAGATTAAAGAAGGTTAGGGTTTGATTTGGGTTAAACATTTCTAGAAACTTCTAGAAACTTTTATTTTGTTTCTTGCAAAGATATTTTGTTTAGATATTTGCAAGATATTTCCTAACCCAACCCACACCCTTTAACCCTAGTTAACTCTTTACATTGGTTAACTCTCTTCATCTTTGACCATGGTTGCATTGGTAATAATACACACAATTCATTATTCATCATAAAGTAATTCTTCTTCTTCTTCCTCCTTGCAAAGCTTTCTAGTTTTGAGTTTTGTGATGGATTAGTGTGAGATTAAGAAAACAAATGAGAGCTAAAATCCTACTTCATCATTCTAATCTATTCTTGCCATTTAGATTAGGGTGTTCATTTCATTTAGTGAGTGAGAGCTTGTGTTAAAGAAACTTCAAAATAGATCATCTTTGTTATCGAAGATCGGAAGCAAGCTTGCATCTTTTTCTTCGTGGAGCCTCTTTAGAGTCCGGAAATTCGATGATCCCAGCGAAGAGACCTCAACACGGAGCTTTAGAAGTGAAGGACCGGACTACAAAGGTTGTAATCCTAAACTCTTAGTGTTAAAGTATTTAACATGCTTTGTTTCGCCTAATCTCTAGTTTAAAGATCTTGGTTAGGGTTGTTCGGCACGTCTAAATTTTAAATCGGGCATGGTTGATGCCTTGTAGACCCTTGTAAGAGTGCCTAGTAACCCTACATGTGATACAACTAGAACACTAGAGAAATTTGAGACCAAACAACCGGTTTTTTGCCGGCGACATTCAAGAAAAATCCGGTCTCGCCGTTTTTGTGAACTCCTATTTGGCTCGAAATTTTTTGGTGTTCTCAGTGCTTGATTTTGGGGTTTCTGGTATTGTTTGATTAGCCCAGTTTTCATGTGATGTTAACAGTACTATTGGGGCTAATACGGAGTGTTTCTTAGTCGTAATTCTAACAGTTTTTTGGGTTAATTTAGATGGCGTTAAAAAGTTCAAACGAATATCAATAACCCATTTTCTTCCTTACTGGAAATTTTCCAGAAGTCGTATTTTCTCCAAGTTAAAAACATTCAAAAATCATGCAAGTAATTTTATGGACCCTCTTGAAGAACGAAACCCTAACTCGATTCTATGACCGTCGGAACCGCCACCAAACCATAGGGTTTGCGGTAGTTCCGCGACGCCATAGGTGAGGCAAGGGTTGGCCCTTCTACGGTTGGTCCATAGGTACTGTGGCATGTTCTGAGTATTTTTAAACTGTGCTCAAGTGTTGAGCTCTTTGGAAAATTTTGGGTGTTTGTTGATTCGATCGGAATGTTTAACATCGTCTAGCTATTTGTGGAATATGATACAATATTTGGAATTCATATTGTTAGGCATGAAATCCGAATTATGTGATATTTCAGGTTTATGATGTCTAAGGTGATTATGGATTCCAAATGTTGTAATTTGACATTTTCTTTTCTACCACCGTAAGTGTAATATGTGGTATATCGCCGGTTTCGTTGCTATACATCAACGATAATTGGGATATGCATATTTACATACGTTGATAACATGTGATGTTATGTGTCGCTGGGATATGTTATATTGGATCATCGCGTTTTTGAATAGCCGGGTTTTTTGCGTAAGATAAGAGTTTTTCATTTTTATTCATGTAAAAACTTGTATGTAATATTCTTTTATTGGGATACTTCCGGGTTGAGGATGTTGTCACCCTTGTTGTATATTATTTATTTTGCGCATTAGGATAGTCCCAAGGCGGGGAGCATAAGTAACCGGGTTCTAGAGTCCAGTGGGAGACCATTTCGAGGAGTCGAGTCCAGGTCTCCTAACTCTAGAATTGGTAGGGTTACTTGCCGCTCTCGTAGGGGTCTAAGGATGTGGGTTTGGCTATTCACTGGGACCGTAGAATCCGTGTTTTTTACTAGCTTAATATAAAACACGGATCTCCTAGTAAATCCAATATTATATATGATGACTTCTGCTGCTGATATTCTGTGATGTGATCACTTTATATGCGTGAGACGAATGCTTTATTATTATATATATGATATATAATAAACGTTGCTTATGTTTTGCACCCGCGCAAGTCCCGTCCCGCTATGCCGTTAGTTAAGTAACCTAACTGTGCATAACGGAACACTGTGGTGAATGCGGATGGTATAAGCGTACGTTGTATTTTCGTTTCTTCTGTGATGCTTAGGATGCATAATTGATGGGACTTCATTAATGAGATTAATGAAAAAGAAAAAAACCTAAAAGATGTTGTGCAATCAAATTTTCAAAAAGGGTAGCTCTAGATTTTGCTTTGCATAGTGGTATTCCTTGATGAATATCCAGCACCTCATTCGATGAGAAAAGAGCCGAGATTCCTTCACCTAGAGTGACCTCTTTAGCGAAACTAGAAAATGCTACAACCCACTCGGTTTTGACTTTTAACTGCTTTTTAGTTTTTGCTTTGCATGGTGGTATTTCTTGATGAATATCTAGCACCTCATTCGATGAGAAAAGAGCCGAGATCCCTTCACCGGGAGTGACCTCTTTAGCAAAACTAGTAAAAGCCTAAAAAACACTCCTTTTCAAAATCACTAGATTCGACAACGATATCAAGTTCATTACGCTTATTGTTTTCTTAAAAACCTGCATAGCCCTCCGTCATTTCAGATAAGTACTATTTAGTATTCGTACTGCGTTTGTTGGCCTTTGTCAAGACGTAGTGTGCGGTAGCTGACTAGTGCTTATCTGCTCAAGCATATGATGCGATTGGATTAGGATAGTCGTGCGACCTTGTAGGCCTTTGTCAAGAGTCGTGCGGGTGGGTTTAATTCAATTATGAAATGACGGGTTGAAATTGATTAGCATCCTATGGTTTGTTGGCCTTTGTCAAGGACATGGGAGGTTAGGGGAAAAAGTATTATCGGAAATTTTAAGTGTTGAAATTTGCAATGAGATTGCATACATTATATAAGATAGTTGGATCCTGATACCCACTGTGAGTAAGAGTTACTCTTGGGAGAGTTTTACACATCACAATTAGCCAATCAAGTAGGTGACTAGAAAGATTTTAACGGGGTTACGCACCTGGGAAAACAAGGTTTGTTTTAATTAGGTCCGTGCGAAAGCACGGGGAACCTCCCTCAAAGTACCGATACTGGTCTGGCCGAAAGATTGGCGAACTTGTAGGGTGTAATTATTCCCGGCTAGTCTTACCTTTTAGGGTTTGAAAGAAAATTTGATAAAAACAGTGGGAGCCATCCTGATTAGATAAAATAATAACCAATCTAATCTTGCAAGAGCATACACTAAGTGTTTTCTTCTCTCTCTCTCTCTCTCCAGGTAGCGACCATATCAGGCCTTAATCAAGATCATAATATGGATGTATTGACCGAACCCGCTTGTTATACTGAGTAGGGAAACGTTGATTCCGTTCTTTCTTATAATTGTTATAAAACTGAGCAGGAAATAAGGATATATCCGGTTTCCCATGCCGCCCAAACGAAGAATAAGCATGTTGATGCATCTTCTTCGGGTGTGTTAGTTACAGAGAACTGTTTCTCTGTACACTCTACGTCCTGGATATTAGATACCGGATCAGGATTCCACATATATAATATGTTGCATGGGATAAGGAAAGGTAGAGAACTGGGAAAGGGTGATCATTCCCTAAAAGTAGGCAATGGTGCAAGTGTTGCAGTTAAAGCAGTTGGTGAATATCACCTTGTATTACCAAATGAGAATACTTTGATCTTGAACGAATGTTATTACGTGCCCTCTATGATATGCAATTTAATATCAATTTCTTTATTAGATAAAGAAGGATATAATTTTGTAGTAGAGAATAATGTTATGAACATTTACCTAAATCAAGTGTTGATTGGGTTTGGTGCGCTATGTAACGGTTTATACGTTCTAAATCAAAACACAGTTCTTAACGTACAGAACACACATAAAAGGAAAAGTTCAAAAATGAACGAATCCTTCTTGTAGTATTGTAAGTTAGGTCATATCAATGCGACATGACTAGCTAAGTTACATAAGGATGGATATTTGAATCCGTTCAAATTTTCATCTTATGAAACTTGCCAGTCATGTTTCAAAGGAAAGATGACCAAAACTCCGTTTACTGACGGAGAAAGAGTTACGGAACTCTTGGGACTGATACATAGTGATGTATGCGGTCCCATGTCTACACATACCAGGGATGGTTTCTCGTACTTCATTACATTCAGTGAAGATCTCTCAAGATTCGGTCATGTGTTCCTGTTGAAACATAAGTCTGAAGATTTTGAGAAATTCAAAGAATATAAGCATGAAGTTGAGAACCAGACAGGTAAAAGTATTAAAATTCTTCGATCTGATCGGGGAAGAGAATACTTGAGTACGGAATTCCGTGACTATCTAAAAGAGAATGAGATTCTCTTTCAGCTTACTCCTCCATATACACCACAGCACAACGGTGTGTCGGAGCGAAGGAATCGCACCCTATTGGATATGGTGCGCTCTATGATGAGCACCGCTGAGTTACCTATTTCCTTTAGGAGTTATGCGCTTGAGACAGCTGCATACCTATTGAATCAAGTTCCATCTAAATCTGTACCTACCATGCCATATGAAATATGGAGTGGGAAGAGACCATGTCTTAAACGAGTTAAGATATGGGGTTGTCCGGCCTATGTCAAAAAGCAAAATCCGGACAAACTTGAGGCATGGTCTGTTCTTTGTAAGTTTGTGGGATATCCTAAATATTCACATGGATATCATTTCTACCACAGCGAGGAACAAAAGGTGTTTGTTTCTCGACATGCCACCTTTTTAGAAGAGGAATTTCTTGCAAAGGAAATTAGTGGAAAGAGGTAGAACTGGAAGAAATTCCGGCTACACAAACTACAACAGAAGATTTAGTGGAACCAGAGAATTCAAGAGTTCCCAACGAACCTCAGCCTCTCCGCCGATCTAGTAGGGTTTCTCATCCAGCTGAGAGATACTACGGTTTTCTCATTGATGGTGGGAGCGAGGATTGCGTCATGGAAGATGATGACCATACTAGCTTCGAGCAGGCCATCACGAGTGGCGACTCTGTGAAATGGCCGGATGCAATGCGAGCTGAGATGGAATCCATGTACACCAACAAAGTATGGACTTTGGAAAATACTCCGGAAGGGGTAAAACCCATCGGGAGCAAGTGGATCTTCAAGAAAAAACTTGGTGTAGATGGAAAAGTTGAGACTTTCAAATCTAGATTTGTTGCAAAAGGTTTTCGTCAACAACCAGGTGTGGATTATGATGAAACCTTTTCTCAAGTGGCTATGTTTAAGTCCATCCGGATCATAATTTCCATTGCTGCATACCATGACTACGAAATCTGGCAAATGGATGTTAAGACCGCCTTTCTAAATGGTGATTTAGAAGAGAGTCTGTACATGACTCAGCCAGAGGGCTTCGTAGACAGTGGGAGCAGCGGAAAGGTGTGCAAGCTGCTTAAATCAATCTACGGATTGAAGCAGGTATCGCGGAGTTGGAATATTTGTTTTGATGAGGTAGTCAAAGAGTTTGACATCATCAAAAACATAGATGAACCTTGTATATACAAGAAGATCGCAGAGAGTAAAGTCGTCTTCCTCGTATTGTACGTAGATGACAAACTCTTGATAGAAAATGATGTTCTTATGCTGCACTCAGTCAAGCTCTTCTTATCACAAAGACTCTCAATGAAAGATCTAGGTGACGCCTCTTATATCTTGGGGATTAAAATCATAGAGATAGATCTAAACGGATACTGGGATTGTCTCAATCCAGGTATATTGACACCATACTAAAGAGGTTTAGTATAGAAGATTCCAAGCGTGGGAATATACCCACGATCTCAGTACTCACTCTCTCCAAAGAGATGTCTCTTAAGACTAATTTGGAAAGAGCTCGCATACAAGAGATACCCTATGCTTCAGCAGTAGGCTCTATCATGTACGCAATGTTATGTACCAGACCCGATGTAGTATACTCACTAAGTGTAGTGAGCAGGTGTCAAGCAGATCCATGAGAGAGTCACTGGACTGCTGTGAAAAGCATTCTCAAGTACTTAAGAAGAACTAAAGAGATGTTCTTAGTGTATGGTAACGGTGAACTCTAAGTGGAGTCTTTTACCGATTCGAGCTTCCAGAGTGATAAGGACGACAGTAAGTCGGTTTCGGGTTTTGTCTTTACCCTCAACGGAGGGGCGGTGTTTTGGAAGAGTTCCAAGCAAGACACCATGGCAGACTCGACGATGGAGGCTGAATACATCGCTGCCAACGATGCTGCCAAAGAAGCTATCTGGATGAAAAAGTTCATTGCTGAGATTGGTGTGGTTCCATCCATTGAGCATCCAATACCTGTGTATTGTGATAACAATGGAGCGGTGGCTTTGGCCAAGAAACCCATGTCCCATCAAAGATCCACTCATATTCTGAGGCGGTATCACCTGATCCGGGAGATAGTAGATCGCCGGGAGATCGAGGTCAGAAGAGTTGACACGAAAGAAAACGTAGCGGATCCACACACAAAGGCCCTCCCCCAGATACAATTTGAGAGACTTTTTGGGATATTGGGTATGAGATACTGCAACACGTGGCCTTAGTGCAAGTGGGAGATTATTAGTTATATGTATGCCCTATAGACCATTATTGTACATATGATGTATATTATAGTGGATGCTTGGACATTTATAGAGAGGACTTTCTTGCTCGACATGATAGTATGCTATCTGGTTGTTCTTTGTTTTAACATGTAGACTTTTATTGTGATACTGTCTTGCTCTCACATGTTGATAAAGCCCTTAGGATGTGTACTTGACTACCAGGACTATGATGTAGATCATACTAGTGGGGCCAGGGTTGTCCACAAGTTTATCCTTTAATTGTTCCTAGTCGAGGGTGTATCGAGACAAGGCATCGATATTCTAGAGTAGACTAGCGTATACGCTTCTTGACCCATATGATGGGCGATGGATGATCCCACATCCATTGGTGTTTGAGATCAAAGATGGTATACGGGTGCTCAGTGGAGACTTGGTACACTGAACAGGACTCGCTGAGGACTCCTATTTGGTAGTATACTTATCGTCAGATAGCAGTCTTCTGGTGACACTGGTACAGGTTAGTCAGTAGACCCGAGATCATCATAGAGTCTTGTGTGGCTCCCACTGTGCTTTGATTTCCTCCCTACCATGCTCAAGAGGAGTTGTGCAAACAGGTGGATTTTGGGTACAGTCCCGAGTCACATGGAGGCAATGAGCGATAGGAGAGGTTTCGTCTCATCCGTTATTGGGGGTTGATGTTGCGCTATACTCGATTGGCTATAACTGGAAGTCCCTGGCCAGGGCTGCTTATGAGATTTACTGATAAGTATTATCAGTAGTTTCTCAAACCGTTATAGGCCAGACATCGGTATGACTTATCATGTTACTGGGGTCTGACGATTTCCACCCCTAGATTTAATATGCGACATATCAGACGAAGAGACCGGACTGTACAGTAGTGTTACTGATAGGCTTCATGGAGACTATGGACAAGCTTGCTTGTTGATCTTCATATCGCTCAATACCCGGGTAGCCGTTACGTCCAGCTAGTACCGCTGACGGCTTGTAGGTGACTGATGTGATCATCACCTACTGCTGGCGTATTGACGAGTCTTTAGAGTCCCATACAGAAGTTCCCTGGTTCAAGCGAAACGAAGTAGGACACATATGTGATATGTGTGTGGGCCTAATTAAATACGTGTATGTGATACCGTATTGTAATCTGACAGTTATCTGTTATCGGTTCGGTTATATGTGATGTAACTTGATTGTCAAATCAAGTGTTGATTTGATAATATCATATACAAATGAATGATATTAATCGGTCATATGTGATATAACCAGATTATTAAATCAAGTGTTGATTTAATAATGTAATATATATTATATGTGATATAATTATATCTTAACTAATATCATTAGCTCACTAATTATTCTTCATTATATATATATTAATATATATGATATATATATATATATATATATATATATATATATATATAATAATGAAGCATGGCATATGAATTTCTATTTTGTGAAAATAGAAATGAGGTGGAAATGAAAGCATGGTTGCAAGCATGAGATTTATACTTATTAATTCATCTTGACTCACTATTCAAGCATGGTTGCAATTTTATATTGCATAATTCCATGCTTGAATGAGTGAGGGGTCAAGAGTTGCCACTCATTTTAGCTCATTCTCAAGACTTAGCCATTTTTTCTTGAGTTTCTCCTATGGTTGCTTTCTAGCTTCTTCCTCCTCCTCATGTCATGGTTCAAGCTTCAACCCTCATATGTGATGTGAACCATGAAGCTTGAACACAAACTTGTGAGCTTTTAACACCCCCTACTTCACCATCCTATACTTGAGTAGCGATCGAGTGTAGCGTGTTTCCTACGCTAAAGAGTTTAGTGTAGAGACAGCTTGAGTTGGAGGGACTTCGCGTAGATCATCTTCGGCACGAAGGTCATCGGAGGAAGCTCATTCAAAGCCTCAAGTGGAGCCTAATGGAGTCGCGGGACTACTACACGGAGCAAGTGAAGTGAAGGACCGGTCTACAAAGGTTGTATTCCTTTTTCACTTGATGTGAAGTTGTTTACTTTCATGTATCGTCTAATTCTCTAGTTAAGATTCTTGGGTTAGGGTTATTTAGCATGACAAATTTTTGAAAACGGCATGGATGGCACCTCCCGAAACCTTGCTGTCATGCTAAGAATCCCTACAGTGGTATCAAAGCCAAGCTAAAGAATTATACGATGTTTTTAGAATCACGAAACCGAAAAACTCCGAAACAACAAAACCCTAAAATCCAGTTTCTGTCAATTTTTAAATGATCTAAAAAAAATATTTTAGCAACTGCAGAATATTTTATGTGATACATCTAGAACACTAGAGAAATTTAAGACAAAACAACGTGTTTTTTGCCGGCGACATTCCAGAAAAATCCGGTCTCGCCGGTTTTGTGAACTCTTATTTGGCTCGAAATTTTTTGGTGTTCTCAGGGCTTGATTTTGGGGTTTCTGGTATTGTTTGATTAGCCTAGTTTTCATGTGATGTTAACCGTACTATTGGGGCTAATATGGAGTGTTTCTTAGTCGTAATTCTAACAGTTTTTCGGGCTAATTTAGACGACGTTAAAAAGTTCAAACGAATATCAATAACCCATTTTCTCCCTTACTGGAAATTTTCCAAAATTTGGATTTTCTCCAAGTTAAAAACATTCAAAAATCATTCAAATAATTCTATGGACCCTCTAAAAGAACGAAACCCTAACTCAATTCCATGACCGTCGGAACCGCCACCAAACCCTAGGGTTTGCGGTAGTTCCGCGGCGCCATAGGTGAGGCAAGGGTTGGCCCTTCTACGGTTGGTCCATAAGTACTGTGGCATGTTCTGAGTATTTTTAAACTGTGCTCAAGTGTTGAGCTCTTTAGAAAAATTTGGGTGTTTGTTGATTCGATCGGAATATTTAACATCGTCTAGCTATTTATGAAATATGATACAATATTTGAAATTCATATTGTTAGGCATGAAATCCGAAGTATGTGATATTTTGGGTTTATGATGTCTAAGGTGATTGTGAATTCCAAATGTTGTAGTTTGACATTTTCTTTTTTGCGATCGTAAGTGTAATATATGGTGTATCGCCGTTTTCGTTGCTATACATCAACGACAATTGGGATACGCATATTTACTTACGTTGATGACATATGATGTTATGTGTTGCTGGATTATGTTATATTGGATCGTCGCGTTTTTGAATAGCCCGGGTTTTTTGCGTGAGATGAGAGTTTTTCATTTTCATTCTTGTAAAAACTTGTATATAATATTCTTTTATTGGGGCACTTCGGGACTGAGGATGTTGTCACCCTTGTTGTATATTATTTACTTTTTCACATTAGGATAGAACCAAGGCGGGGAGCATAGGTAACCGGGTTCTAGAGTCCAGTGGGAGACCATCTCGAGGAGTCGAGTCCGGATCTCCTAACTCTAGAATTGGTAGGGTTTCTTGCCGCTCTCGTAGGGGTCTAGGGATGTGGGTTCGGCTATTCACTGCGACTGTGGAATCCGTGTTTTTTACTGGCTTAATATAAAATACGGACCTCCTAGTAAATCCAATATTTCATATGATCACTTCTGCTGCTGATATTCTGTGATGTGATCACTTTATATGAATGAGACGAATGCTTTATTATTATATATATGATATATAATAAACGTTGCTTATATTTTGCACCCGCGCTAGTCCCGCCCCGCTATGCTATTAATTAAGTAACCTAACGGTGCATAACGGGACACTGTGGCGAATGCGGATGGCATAAGCGTACGTTGTATTTTCGTTTCATCTATGATACTTAGGAAGCATAATTGATGGGACTTCATTAATGAGATTAATAAAAAAGAAAGCTAAAAGATGTTGTGGGATCAAATTTTCAAAAAGGGTAGCTCTAGTTTTTGCTTTGCATAGTGGTATTCCTTGATGAATATCCAGCACCTCATTCGATGAGGAAATAGCCGAGATCCCTTCACGGGGTGTGACCTCTTTAGCGAAACTAGCAAATGCTACAACCCACACGGTTTTGTCTTTTAACTACTTTTTAGTTTTGGCTTTGCATGGTGGTATTCCTTGATGAATTTCCAGCACCTCATTCGATGAGGAAAGTGCCGAGATCTGTTCACCGGGAGTGACCTTTTTACCAAAACTAGCAAAAGTATCAAAATCACTCCTTTTCAAAATCACTAGATTCTATAACGATATCAAGTTCATTACGCTTATGGTTTTCTTAAAAACCTGCGTAGCCCTCCATCAATCCAGATAAGTACTATTTAGTATACGTGCTGCGTTTGTTGGCCTTTGTCAAGGCGTAGCGTGCGGTAGCTGACTAGTGCTTATCTGCTCAAGCATATGATGCGATTGGATTAGAGTAGTCGTGCGACCTTGTTGGCCTTTGTCAAGGGTCGTGCGGATGGGTTTAATTCAATCATGAAATGACGGGTTGAACTTGACTCGCATCCTATGGTTTGTTGGCCTTTATCAAGGTCATGGGAGGTTAGGGGCAAAAGTATTATCGGGAATTTTAAGTGTTGAAATTTGCAATGAGATTGCATACCTTCTATGAGATAGTTGGATCCCGATACCCACTGCGAGTAAGAGTTACTCCTGGGAGAGTTTTACATATCACGATTAGCCAATCAAGTAGGCGACTAGAGAGGTGTTAACGGGGTTTCGCCCCTGGAAAAACGAGGTTTATTTTAATTAGGTTCGTGCGAAAGCACGGGAAACCTCCCTCAAAGTACCGACACTGGTCTGGCCGAAAGATTGGCGAACTTGTAGGGTGTAATTAATCCCGGCTAGTCTTACCTTTTAGGGTTTGAAGGAAGATTTGATAAAAACAGTGGGAGCCTTCCTGATTAGATAAGATAATAACCAATCTAATCTTGTAAGAGCATACGCTAAGTGTTTTCTTCTCTCTCTCTGCAAGTAGCGACCATGTCAGGCCTTAATCACGATAATAATATGGATGTATTGATCGAACCCGCTTGTTATACTGACCAGGGGGACGTTGGTTCCGTTCTTTCTTATAAATCTTATAAGACTGAGCAGGAAATAGGGATATATCCGGATTCCCACGCCACCCAAACGAAGAATAAGCATGTTGATGCATCTTCTTCGGGTGTATTAGTTACTGAGAACCGTGTTTCAGTATACTCTATGTCCTAGGTATTAGATACCGAATCAGGATCCCACATATGTAATATGTTGTATGGGCTAAGGAAAGTTAGAGAACTGGGAAAGGGTGATCATTCTCTAAAAGTAGGAAATGGTACAAGTGTTGCAGCCAAAACAGTTGGTGAATATCACCTTGTATTACCAAATGGTAATACTTTGATCTTGAATAAATGTTATTACGTACCCTCTACGATATGCAATTTAATATCAATTTCTTTATTAGATAAAGAAAGATATAATTTTGTAGTAGAGAATAATGTTATGAATATTTACCTAAATCAAGTGTTGATTGGGTTTGGTGCGTTATGTAACAGTTTATACGTTCTAAATCAAAACACAGTTCTTAACGTACAGAACACACATAAAAGGAAGAGTTCAGAAATGAACGAATCCTTCTTGTGGTATTGTAGACTAGGTCATATCAATGCAACACGACTAGCTAAGTTACATAAGGACGGATATTTGAATCCGTTCAAATTTTCATCCTATGAAACTTGCCAGTCTTGTCTCAAAGGAAAGATGACCAAAAATCCATTTACTGGACACGGAGAAAGAGTTACAGAACACTTAGGACTGATACATAGTGATGTATGCGGTCCCATGTCTACACATGCCAGGGATGGTTCCGCGTACTTCATTACATTCACTGATGATCTCCCAAGATTCGGTCATGTATTCCTGTTGAAACACAAGTCTGAAGCTTTTGAGAAATTCAAATAATATAAGCATGAATTTGAGAACCAGGCATGTAAAAATATTAAAATCCTTCGATCTGATCGGGGAGGAGAATACTTGAGCACGGAATTCTGTGACTATCTAAAAGAGAATGGGATTCTCTCTCAGCTTACTCCTCCGTATACACCACAACACAACGGACGGTGTGTCGGAGTGAAGGAATTGCACCCTATTGGATATGGTGCGCTCTATGATGAGCACCGCTGAGTTACCTATTTCCTTTTGGAGTTATGTGCTTGAGACAGCTGCATACCTATTGAATCAAGTTCCATCTAAATCTGTACCTACCACGCCATATGAGATATGGAGTGGGAAGAGACCATGTCTTAAACGAGTTAAGATATGGGGTTGTCCGGCCTATGTTAAAAAGCAAAATCCAGACAAACTCGAGGCACGGTCTGTTCTTTGTAAGTTTGTGGGATATCCCAAATATTCACATGGATATCTTTTCTACCACAGCGAGAACCAAAAGGTGTTTGTTTCTCGACATGCCACCTTTTTAGAAAAGGAATTTCTTGCAAAGGAAATTAGTGGCAAAGAGGTAGAACTGGAAGAAATTCCGGCTACACAAACTACAACAGAAGATTTAGTGGAACCAGAGGATTCGATAGTTCCCAACGAATCTTAGCCTCTCCGTCGATCTAGTAGGATTCCTCATCCACCTGAGAGATACTACGGTTTTCTCATTGATGGTAGGAGCGAAGATTGCATCATGGAAGATGATGACCCAACTTGTTTCGAGCAGGCCATCACGAGTGGGGACTCTGTGAAATGGCTGGATGCAATGTGATCTGTGATGGAATTCATGTACATCAACAAAGTATGGACTTTGGAAGATACTCCTGAAGGGGTAAAACCTATCGGAAGCAAGTGGATCTTTTAGAAAAAACTTGGTGTAGATGGAAAAGTTGAGACCTTCAAAATTATACTTGTTGCAAAAGGTTTTCGTCAACGACCAGGTGTGGATTATGATGAAACCTTTTCTCCAGTGGCTACGCTTAAGTCCATCCGGATCCTACTTGCTATTTCTGCATACCATGACTACGAAATCTGGCAAATGGATGTTAAGACCGCCTTTCTAAATGGTGATTTAGAAGAGAGTGTGTACATGACTTAGCCAGAGGGCTTCGTAGACAGTGGGAGCAGCGGAAAGGTGTGCAAGCTGCTTAAATCAATCTACGGATTGAAGCAGGTATCGCGGAGTTGGAACATTTGTTTTGATGAGGTAGTCAAAGAGTTTGACATCATCAAAAACATAGATGAACCTTGTATATACAAGAAGATCGCAGAGAGTGAAGTCGTCTTCCTCGTATTGTACGTAGATGACAAACTCTTGATAGAAAATGATGTTCCTATGCTGCACTCGGTCAAGCTCTTCTTGTTACTAAGACTCTCAATGAAAGATCTATGTGATGCCTCCTACATCTTGGGGATTAAGATCTATATAGATAGATCTAAACGGATACTGGGATTGTCCCAATCCAGGTACATTGACAATAGACTAAAGAGGTTTAGTATGGAAGATTCCAAGCGTGGGAATATACCCACGATCTCAGGACTCACCCTCTCCAAAAAGATGTCTCCCAAGACTGATTTGGAGAGAGCTCGCATGCAAGAGATACCATATGTTTCGGCAGTAGGCTCTATCATGTACGCGATGTTATGTACCAGACCCGATATAGCATACTCACTAAGTGTAGTGAACAGGTATCAAGCAGATCCAGGAGAGAATCACTGGACTGCTGTGAAGAGTATTCTCAAGTACTTGAGAAGGACTAAAGAGATTTTCTTGGTGTATGGTAACGGTAAACTCCAAGTGGATTCCTTTACCGATTTAAGCTTCCAGAGTGATAAGGACGACAGTAAGTCGGTCTCGGGGTTTGTCTTTACTCTTAACGGAGGGGCGGTGTGTTGGAAGAGTTCCAAGCAAGACACCATGGCAGACTCGATGATGGAGGCTGAATACATCGCTGCCAACGATGCTGCCAAAGAAACTGTCTGGATGAAGAAGTTCATTGCTGAGCTTGGTGTGGTTCCATCCATTAAGCATCCAATACCTGTGTATTGTGATAACAATGGAGCGGTGGCTTTGGCCAAGGAACCCAGGTCCCATCAGAGATCCAGACATATTCTGAGACGGTATCACCTGATCCGGGAGATAGTAGATCGCCAGGAGATCGAGGTTAGGAGAGTTGACACGAAAGACAACGTAGCGGATCCATACACAAAAGCCCTCCCCTAGATACAATTTGAGAGACTTTTTGGGATGTTGGGTATGAGATACTATAACACATGGCCTTAGTGCAAGTGGGAGATTGTTAGTTATATGTATGACCTAGAGGCCATTATTGTATATATGATGTATATTATAGTGGATGCTTGGACATATATAGAGAGGACTTTCCTGCTCGACATGATAGTATGCTATCTGGTTATTTGTTGTCTTAACATGTAGACTTGTATTGCGATACTGCCTTGCTCTCTCATGTTGATAAAGCCCTTAGGATGTGTACTTGACTACCAGGACTATGATGTAGATCATACTAGTAGGGCCAGGGTAATCTACAAGTTCATCCTTTAATTGTTCCTAGTCGAAAGTGTATCGAGACGGTATAGATATTCCAGAGTAGACTAGCGTATACGCTTCTTGACCCATATGATGGGCGATGGATGATCCCACATCCATTGGTGTTTGACATCAAAGATGGTATACGGGCGCTCAGTGGAGATTGGGTACACTGAACAGGACTCACCGAGGACTCCTATTTGGTAGTATACTTATCGTCAGATAGCAGTTCTCTGGTGACACTGGTACAGGTTAGTCTGCAGACCCGAGATCGTCATAGAGTCTTGTGTGGCTCCCACTGTGCTTTGATTTTCTCCCTACCATGCTCAAGAGGAGTTGTGCAAACAGGTGGATTTTAGGTACAGTCCTGAGTCACATCGAGGCAATGAGTGATAGGAGGGGTTTTGTCTCTCCCGGTATTGGGGGTTGATATTGCGCTATGCTCGATTGGCTATAACTGGAAGTCCCTGGCCAGGACTGCTTATGAGATTTACTAATAAGTATTATCAGTAGTTTTTCAAACCGTTATAGGCCAAACATCGGCATGACTTATCACGTTACTGGGGTCTAACGATTTCCACCTCTAGACTTGATATGCGACATATCAGACGAAGAGACCGGACTGTACGGTAGTGTTACTGATAGGCTTCATGGAGACTATGGACAGGCTTGGTTGTTGATCTTCATATCGCTCAATACCTGGGTAGTCGTTACATCCAGCTAGTACCGCTGACGGCTTGTAGGTGATTGATGTGATCATCACCTACTGCTGGCGTATTGACGAGTCTTTAGAGTCCCACACAGAAGTTCCCTGGTTTAAGCGAAACGAAGTAGGACACATATGTGATATGTGTGTCGGCCTGATTAAATACGTGTATGTGATACCGTAGTGTAATCTGGCAGTTATCTGTTATCGGTTCAATTATATGATAATATGATTTACAGATGAATGATATTAGTCGGTCATATGTGATATAACCGGATTATTAAATCAACTGTTCATTTAATAATGTGATATATATTATATGTGATTGATTGATGTGATTTTATGTGTAGTAGTAATTAACCGCAATCAATAACGGTGTCGCGTGTAGCTAGACCGAGATGAGTACGGGTCGTCCTCTGGGAAACGTTGAATATTTTATTCTTAATTTAGGCGTGTTGAGAAAGAAAAAAGGAAGAATAAAAAATGATGAAGAACAGTTGTAGGATCTAGATCTACGTTAAACACGGATGCAAAATATAGATCTAAATTAACTATGGATGTAGGTTTTATATAAAAGGGGGCTTGTAGGGTTCATTGGGATTTAGTAGTTATGGATGATTAATTAAATATTACTTTTTTTATCCTTTAATAGATTTAAAACTAGAATGACAGTGATGCATGTAGATTAGGGTTTCTGGAGGGAAAAAGGGTTCCCATTCTTAATCTCTATCTCGACATAGAACTCCGTTCATATCCAGCCTTTACCAAAACAATTGTTAATCTAATATCTAATCGTGTCGTAATTTATCAATAAATTGATAGCACGCCCGATTAGGATGTTAACTATTCTTTTGATAAAGTTTATAAACTTTATAGGACTTAAAAAAAAGTTTAAGGATCTTCATCATCCATTAACCTACCCTAATCCCATGAACCCTAACAAGCGGAGAATTACTTGCGCATGTTGGGAGAAGAAGAGATGGAGAAAGAAATCATATTAAAAACTACAAAGAAATAGAATAAGAAAAACAACTACCTTTATTAATCAACAAAATTTATTTACACTTTGTTCCCTTAGAAAATGATTACAAAATGCTAGTTTGCTTCTCGATCTCTTCTAAGGAGGTAGACGAACAGTTGATGATCAGCCTGGATGCGTGAGCCTGTCGTGGATTTCGTGATCTCTTCAGCTTGATGATTTTTCCAAGAGGCTCTCGGTCCTTATTTATAGTCCCAGAGTCAGAACCCTAGCTTCCTAATTTGGAAGCCAGAGGTTAAGATCCTAACAGCGAAATCCCAACTCCCAAATAGTCTAATACACGGCGGATCCGCGGCCAATAGGTGGGTTTGGCCGCAGATCCGCGGCCTTATAGGGAGATAGCTTGATTTGGTCTTCTGGAGCTTTATCGTTATGACACATGGTGATCTTTTTAATCTCTGGAAACTGAAAATCTTTTCTACGTCACTGCCAGACTTGATTTCTTTAGTTTACTTTCTTAACTAGGCAGGTTTGTTCCAACAACTTTGATTTCCTTGATTTCAGCCCTGAAAATTCTGCACAACAACTCAACAAATAATATTAGTAGAGTTTGTTTTATTGAGATATTAACTTAACCATTAAGAGTTGGTCAAAGGTATTTAACAAGGTAAACATATTTAAATGGGCCAAATGTTACATGGATATTATATGCTTATTGTTTCCTACCAAATATTAATTATAATATATAAACACATGAAAATAGTATTTTTATAGATAAACCCTCACATGTATCATATATTATAATAAAACACCTTTTATTATAAAGAAATAGTAGGAAAAATGTCATATTAAATGTGCAGTTTTATCAATTGAACAAATACCCCCAAACTTATCTTTGATCGTCCCGAGCAAACTAGTTTATTCAAGAGAAGGAGAAAAAGGAAGGAGAAAACTAAGCACACTTTCTTAGGCAACATGATTGCACTGAGCACGTGCAACAAGCCGTTATACCTCTAGGTGTCCCTAGTAGGAGGAGTGTTGTCTCCTGAGGGTTTTTAGAGGATTACACCCATAAAATCCTATAATAAAAGAAAGATATTGAAAGTTACATATAAAGATAAGAATCACAAAAGAAAGACTTTGAAAACTTAGAGTTTCCAACAACACTAGCTTTTCAGTTGTCATGAGCCATATCTTAATAGTCATGAAAAGATGTTAGAAATCACACCATCTCTCAATAAAACATCGTCTTTATTCTTGATTCCTACCTTTCATTCAAACATCGATCATATACCCCTACGTGTGTGTATAGAACATCCCTACACTCGTAGAATTCAATTCAAGCTACTATACTCTTGTCCATCTAGCTCAGTACTTTTTAATTTGATGAATATTTGGATGGATTTGCTCGCACATTTTTCATGTGACCGTTAATACTTCTTGAGGTACTAACCGACCGATTATTCATGTGCTTGCTGATTAGATGTATTAGTATTTTCCTCGTCTTGCACCACCTAAGGCTTAGCAGTGACTCCTATACCAGTTGGTCTAAGGCACTAGGTGATGAAGCACCCTCGCTATATTTTTTTATTGCTGCCTCGGTGATAACAAAACCAGTGTTCATTTTTCTACACAATTTTATCTTTTATTCATTTTTTTTACTTCTTTCATACCTTGGCTTTTAGACAAGAGCATTTCAAGGTATTCTCTACTATCCCGAGTTTCAAGACGTGTATAAGTGCGTATAGTAGGGTATCAACATTCAAATGTTTGGCTTCCATAATAAGAACTATTTTCAGACTAATTTTTATCCTCAGATTAGTGATTTCTTTCATCTTACTAACCCTTGGGACAACGGCTCATAACTACTTATTACTAGTTCATTGAAGAAAAATTCTAATTTTCTTAGTTTTCTTAAACTATCCCTATCTTTTAAATATAATTTTTCACTTTTTACTCTTTTGTTATAAAAAAAATTTTGAATGCCCAGTGTCAAAGATAATTTAGTGAATACAAACCTCCCCCCTCAAACCTATTTTCAGCAGTGTCCTTACTGATGTTGTCTTTTGAGAGCATGGACCTGTATACTTGGGGAGAGACAAAAGGGGGTAAAATAATAGTTAAATGAAAACTACTCCCAAACTTGTTCTTTGGCACGCACAGATATTCAGTTAAGTCCATTTTCACTCACCTCCATTCTTAAAATGAGAAAATATTACCAAAACATGGAGGTGAGGTGGAGGAAATTCAGTTCTGATAAAGCGGCTCCTGTAAAAACAGGAGCTCCTCCGCTGGGTCAGCAGAGAAATACGGTTTTAATCTATGCCCATTTACTTTAAAAATTGAACCGTTTTTCAAATTTTCAACTTCTACTGCCCCGTGCGGGTGTACATACAGCACAAAAGGTCCTTTTCAACGAGATTTAAGCTTACCTGGATGAAGATGAAGACGGGAATCGTAAAGAAGGACTTGTTGCCCCGATGTGAAAGTTTTTCTAAAAAGGTTTTTATCGTGGAACACTTTAGTCTGGTTCTTTACTATCACCGCATTATCGTAAGCTTCATCGCGGAGTTCGCTTAGCTCATTCAATTGCAGCTTCCGATAGCTGCTCGCTTGATCAAAATCGAAGTTAAGCTCTTTAATAGCCCACATTGCTTTATGTTCGATCTCGACAGGAAGGTGGCATGCCTTCCCAAACACAAGGCGGTATAGAAACATACCAAGATCGGTCTTATAAGCGGTGCGAAATGCCCAAAGAGTATCCGTTAATTTGGTTGACCAATCTTTACGGTTTTTAGAAACCATCTTCTCCAAAATTTGTTTGATCTGCCTATTTGAGATCTCGGCTTGCCCGCTTGTTTGGGGATGATAGGGCGTAGAAAGTTTGTGAGCGATTGAATATTTCCGCATCAAGGCCTCGAAAGACCGATTACCGAAATATGTCTCGTTGTCGCTAATTATAGCGCGGGGGTGTCCGAATCGCGAAAAGATATTTTCTTTAAGGAACTTAATGACAACTTTGTTTTCATTAGTGCGACACGGTATTGCTTCCACCCATTTTGAGACATAATCAACCGCTAACAAGATATATAAATTCCTAAAAGAGCTGGGAAAATAGCCCATAAAATCAATACCCCAAACATCGAATATTTCCATAACCAATATAGGTTGGAGCGGCATCTCGTTTCTTCATGAAATCCGACCTAAGTGCTGACATCGCGGACAAGTTTTGCAATGTTCATATGCATCTTTAAATAATGTTGGCCAATAAAAGCCACATTGCAAAACTTTCTCCGCCGTTTTTCGAGGACCAAAATGACCGCCACATGCCCGATCATGACAAAATGATAACACACTCTTGAATTCATCGTTAGGGACACACCTGCGAATGATTTGATCGGAACAATATTTAAACAGATAAGGTTCATCCCAGTAAAAGTATTTTACTTGGGATAGAAATCGAAGTTTGTCTTATTTCGACCAATCGCTAGGAATAAGTCCCGTCGCAAGATAGTTCACAATATCCACGAATTAAAGTTCGTAGGATACAGTCAAGAGCTGTTCGTTAGGGAATGAGTCATTTATCGGCATGGTCAAAGTTGGTGAAGAAGTGATGCGTGAAAGATGGTCGGCTACAACGTTTTCACATCCACTCTTGTCTCGGATGACAAGATCAAATTCTTATAACAATAGGATCCAATGTATTAGCCTGGCCTTAGCATCCTTCTTCGATAAAAGGTGTCGTAGGGCGGAGTGATCAGTGTAAACCACTATTGGCGAGCCAATCAAGTAGGACCTGAATTTTTCTAATGCAAATACAACTGCCAAGAGTTCTTTCTCGGTAGTTGTGTAATTTATTTGTGCATCATTCAAGATCCTACTTGCATAGTAAATTACATGTGGTATCTTATCAATGTGTTGTCCTAAGACCGTACCAATAGCAAAATCTGATGCATCACACATAAGCTCGAACGTATGGATCCAATCCGGAGATGATAGAACGGGGGCTGTAGTGAGCGATCTTTTAAGCGATTCAAAAGCAGTCTCACAATCCGAATCGAAGTGAAATGTAGTATCCTTGGCCAATAGAAGAGTTAAGGGTCTAGCAATTTTGCTAAAGTTCTTAATGAATCTCCTATAAAATCCTGCATGACCAAGGAAGGATCGCATATTTTTGACGCATTTGGGACGAGAGAGGTTATGGATGGCATCTATTTTAGCTCTGTCAACCTCAATACCTTTTCGTGAAATTATATGTCCAAGGACAATATCTTCTTGGACCATAAAATGACATTTTTCCCAATTCAAAGTTAAGTTCTTATCCTTACAGCGGGTAAGAACCGCGTCAAGATTACGAAGGCAGTCCTCAAAGGAGTCCCCAAAAATGGAGAAATCGTCCATAAAAATTTCCAAAAAATTCTCAACCATATCTGAGAATATCCCCATCATACACCGCTGAAATGTAGCGGGAGCATTGCATAACCCAAAGGGCATGCGTCTATAAGCAAAAGTACCGAAAGGACAAATAAATGTGGTTTTATCTGATCCTTTTCGGCGATGGGGACCTGGTTATAGCCAGAGTATCCGTCCAAGAAACAATAGTATTCGTGTCCAGCTAATCGTTCTAATATCTGGTCAATAAAAGGTAGAGGGAAGTGATCTTTTCTCGTCGCGGCATTGAGTTTTCTGTAATCAATACATACGCGCCACCCAGTTTGGGTGCGTGTT
Source organism: Agapanthus africanus (assembly GCA_030015575.1). Classification (NCBI taxonomy): domain Eukaryota; kingdom Viridiplantae; phylum Streptophyta; class Magnoliopsida; order Asparagales; family Amaryllidaceae; genus Agapanthus; species Agapanthus africanus. The sequence goes on from JASDDO010000006.1 coordinate 316,841,263, forward strand.
TGGATTAACTCATTAGCCTCATTAGTTATGGCCATGATGCCAGACTTTTTAGGAACCACATGAATAGGACTTACCCATTGGCTATTAGATATAGGGTAAATTATTCCACTATCAAGGCACTTGACGATTTCTTTCTTTACCGCCTCCTTCATTACGGGATTTAACAGTCTTTGTGGGTCTCGGGTTGGTTTGTCTTCATCCATCAGATGTATGTAATGTTCAACAATTAAGGGACTAATCCCTTTGATGTCAGCCATTGTCTAACCAAATACTTTCCGATTCGAGCTCAACACTGCCAAAAGTGCGTTCTATTGTTCTAAGGCTAGAGAAGCGGATATAATCACTGGCAAAGTCTCATTCTCACCTAAATATGCATATTTAAGATGAGAAGGTAGTGGTTTGAGATCAAGTATTGGCGGGGAGACAATAGAAGGTGGGGTAAGGGAATGATATTCGAACTCCCTAAGAGGTTCAAAACTTGCATAGGATATTGACTCGGAAAGTGCTACTGACTTTTGCGACGAGTCAATGGATTCAAACTCTGGGACGAACTCATTGAACATATCCTCACTATAAAGTTGTGTAGGATCAAACGATATCTCACTAGTGTTGTCGAGATCATCAAAGCAAAGTTTCTCATCCATGCAGCTTTCAGGAGCTATCTCGTGGATGGAACAAATATCAAGCAAATGAGCAGAAGGTTCTGATGGTTGACTTCCTAGCTTGTAAATATTAAGCTCAATTGTCATCTTCCCGAACGATAAGTTCATAGAACCGTTACGACAATTAATTACAGCGTTAGAAGTTGCTAGGAAGGGTCGACCGAGTATCACCGGGATTTGATTGCGTGGGTTTGCCACAGGCTGTGTATCTTAAACAGTAAAGTACACAGGGAATATGAATTCCCCGACTTTAATTAACACATCCTCTAGTTCACCCCATGGTTTGGTGATTGATCGGTCTGCCATCTGGAGAGTACAATGGGCGGGTTTCAACTCTCCAATCCCTAACTGCTTGTATACTGAATAAGGAAGCAAGTTAACGTTAGCGCCAAGGTCGAGTAAAGCACGATTAATATTTTTACCCCCAATAGAAATAGAGATGGTAGGACAACCAGGGTCCTTACATTTCTTTGGTATTTGGTGGATAAAAACTGTCCTAACATTACTCGTCATGAAAACTTTTTTAGGCACTTGAGTTTTTCTCTTCCTAGTGCACAAGTCTTTAAGGATTCTTGTATAAGATGGGACTTGTTGAATAGCATGTAGGAGAGGAATATTTACGTTAACTTGCTTAAATATTTCCACAATCTTCTCTATTTGTGGGTTAGGTCTGTTGGCCCTTAATCTGTTTGGAAATGGAACATGATTAATAAGTTTTGGGTCCAACATTTGTGGAGAAGATTGTGGGGACGGATTTGATCCCAAAATTGGAGTGGGAATCGTCTTAGATAGATTAGGCAAAGTGTTCGAGCCTTGGGGAAACGGAGAATAGGCTCGGATGAAGGTGGGAGACTAAACAAATTAGGGGGAGAAGTAGAAGCCGGGGTATCATTGGTATCACTAACATTATCAAATTGCTCACCCACTCGGTTATTCAGCACTTTTCCCGATCTCAACGTAGTAACGGCACTCACGTTATGATTTTGTGAGTGGCCAGGATTCGGTAGGGGTTGAGATGGGAGTTTTCCTTTCTCTCTTGCACTCATTGCGGCGTTCAATTATGCAATTTGGTTTTCTATTGATTTAATACTCCCACCGTGGGAGGCGGAGTCTTTCTTTATGGTATCAATAGAAGACTTCATAACAGTCAACATTTGAATGGTATGTTTCATAAACAGATCCAAAGTTTGTGCGAGTGAAGAGTTATCAGTACCGGCTAATTATGGTACAGAAGTGTTGGTCGGATTTTGAAAATTTTATGACTGAAAGGGGTGCTGACTTTGTGGTTGTGGTTGTTGTGGAGGAGGTCTTTAATAATTGCTTTGGAACTGGTTTTAATTTTGGGGTTGGTTTTGGTTCCAAGCAAACTTAGGATGATTCCTCCATCCTTGATTGTACGTGGAAGAATAAGGATTGTTTCTAGGTCGCTGCTGAAAAGCAGAATTAGTTTACTCGTGACCTTGAAACGGTGCATTCATACGACATTCTTCTGTTAAGTGTGAAGGATCTGAATAGCAACTACACACGGTCTTGGGAAGCGTTACCTGATTTAGGGAGACTGATGAGAATTTGTTCTCAATAGCGTCGAGTTTCTTCTGCATCGCTACCATTTCGGATTTTACTGTGATGGAAATATCGAGGTGATGAATATCTCCCCTAGATGAAAGTGGTCTTACGCTTTCTCACTGCAAAGTGTTTTCAGCGAGATCTTCCAGATATTTCCAAGCTTCACCATCATCTTTAGACATGAAATTGCATTGACAATTTGTTTCAAGCATCTGCTTTGTCGCTGGATTAATGCCCTAATAAATAATTCGGCATAAATCCCATCTATTGATTCCATGATGAGGACATTGGACAAGCAGATCCTTGAAACGTTCAAAGCACTTCCAAAATGGTTTATTGGGAAGCTGGGTAAACTGGTTGATCTCACTCCTAACACGGGCGGTCTTATGGTTTGGGTAAAATTTCTTAAAAATGCTATTACGAATTCATCCCAATTTGTGATAGAGTGTGTGGCAGTATTATAAAGCCACTTTTCTGCCAAGTCGCACAAAGTAAATGGGAGAAGACACAAGCGCATAGCATCCACAGTCAGTTGTGAAGTACCCATCATTGCGCATACGTTTTCGAATTTAGTGATGAAAACATATGCGTCTTCAGATTCAAGCTCGTAAAATTTGGGCAACAGATTGATGTAGTAGGGTTTAATTTCAAAATTATCCCCGTTGGCTGGTGGAATAGATAAGCAAGTGGGAAGTAGACCACGGATAGGATAGCATCTCTCTTGGAGAGAAATGCGCGGTGGATTCTGCGCACCTACGGGCGGTGGCAGCGTGATGTTATAATCTGATGGAGTATCGTCCATCTCGGTCGATGTGGTGTGTGGTGGGGGAAAAGAAGATGAAGAAGCACTGACTTCGGAATCGATAGCAGAAACGCGGACAAGACGGGCACTAGAATCCCATGTCCAGCCAAGCATGCATTAAGCGGGTTTAGCGCAAGTGGCAGCGTGTGTGTGATTTAAAATTGGACTGTTTTGAAAAGTGCATCGGACTTAGGCAAATCACACAAAGATACACAAACAACCTTAGAACTAAGGTTATCTAGGTCAAGTCTCTAGACCGCTCCTAGACTTCTAAAGGACAAGCCACAGAATCAATTCTCTACCACCTTTTTACTACTCTTGTGGCCAGGTAAGTGCCAGGTAAGTGGGAGGTTCTCCACTACGTAAGTAGTGAGCCTAATTAAGTAACCACTTGCCTAGGCACCACAAAAGTAATGCGGATAAACGATAGATTACCCACGACCTTCCTCTGTCCTTATTGAGCGCGACAGACCTTAGAGTATTGTCTAGATATTTTTTAAATTAATGTAGGGTTGATGCAGATGCTCGGTTTATGATTTGTGGGGCTTAGGAAGGGTGATAAAATCCCCACCTAATCTGAATTTGGTCTTGGCCCCTTAAAGTCCGTATTAAAATATGCAAAGCAAACCAATTACAAAACTTTGCAAAAAGATTTTTGAGCGGCGATATTTTGCAAAAAATCCTGCAGAAAAGATATTTTATTGGATTTCAGAAGAGAGAGAAAGAGTTGAGAATCTTACCAGAGAAGTTTGGAACCCTAGATCCTCAATCCCGCCGCGCTTTCGCCGCGAATATGGCTTATTTGCCGCGGATCCACCGCAAGAAGGAAGGATCAGTTGATGAAGTTTGCTACGTAGCCTCCTGTACTCTTCTGGATCTCGATGAATGTCTCTGTCTTTCTGTTTCCTCAAGTCTGTGACTCCAGATCTCCTTGCAAAATCCACACAATTCGTTAAATATACAATTTGCAGTTTTGTTTTAATTATGATATAGATCGAATAAGAATTCAACACAAATGGTAAGAATAAAAAATTACGCACGTATCCCCGGCAACGGCGCCATTTGATTGATGTGATTTTATGTGTAGTAGTAATTAACCGCAATCAATAACGGTGTCACGTGTAGCTAGACCGAGATGAGTACAGGTCGTCCACTGGGAAACGTTGAATATTTTATTCTTACTTTAGGCGTGTTGAGAAAGAAAAGAGGAAGAATAAAGAATGGTGAAGAATGGTTGTAGGATCTAGATCTACGTTAAACACGGATGCAAAATATAGATCTAGATTAACTACGGTTGTAGGTTTTATATAAAAGGGGGCTTGTAGGGTTCATTAGAATTTAGTAGTTATGGATGATTAATTAAAAATTACTCTTTTTATTCTTTAATAGATTTAAAACTAGAATGACAGTGATGCATGTAGATTAGGGTTTCTGGAGGGAAAAAGGGTTTCCACTCTTAACCCCTATCTCGACATGGAACTCCGTTCATATCTAGCATTTACCAAAACAATTGTTAATCTAATCTCTAATCGTGTAGTGATTTATCAATAAATTGATAGCACGCTCGATTAAGATGTTAACTATTCTTTTGATAAAGTTTATAAACTTTATAGGACTTAAAAAAAGTTTAAGGATCTTCATCATCCATTAACCTACCCTAATCTCATGAATCCTAACAAGCGGAGAATTACTCGCGCATGTTAGGAGAAGAAGAGATGGAGTGAGAAATCATATTAAAAACTACAAAGAAATAGAATAAGAAAAACAACTACCTTTATTAATCAACAAAATTCATTTACACTTTGTTCCCTTAGAAAATGATTACAAAATGCTTGTTTGCTTCTCGATCTCTTCTAAGGAGGTAGACGAACAGTTGATGATCAGCCTGGATACGTGAGCCTGTCGTGGACTTCGTAATCTTTTCAGCTTGATGATTTTTCCAAGAGCCTCTCAGTCCTTATTTATAGTCCCAGAGCCAGAGCCCTAGCTTCCTAATTTGGAAGCCAGAGGTTAAGATCCTAACAACGAAATCCCAACTCCCAAATAGTCCAATACGCGGCAGATCCGCGGCCAATAGGTGGGTTTGGCCGCGAATCCGCGGCCTTATAGGGAGATAGCTTGATTTGGTCTTCTGGAGCTTTATCGTTATGACACGTAGTGATCTTTTTAATCTCTAGAAACTGAAAATCTTTTCTACGTCACAGCCAGACTTGATTTCTTTAGTTTACTTTCTTAATTAGGCAGGTTTGTTCCAACAACTTTGATTTCCTTAATTTCAGCCCTGAAAATTCTGCACAACTCAATAAATAATATTAGTAGAGTTTGTTTTATTGAGATATTAACTTAACCATTAAGAGTTGGTCAAAGGTATTTAATAAAGTAAGCATATTTAAATGGGCCAAATGTTACATGGATATTATATGCTTATTTTTTCCTACCAAATGTTAATTATAATATATAAACACATGAAAATAGTATTTTTACAAATAAACCCTCACATATATCATATATTATAATAAAACACCTTTTATTATAAAGAAATAGTAGGAAAAATATCATATTAAATGTGCAGTTTTATCAACTGAACAGTGATATAGTTATATCTTAACTAATATCTTTAGCTCACTAATTATTCTTCATTATATATATTAATATATATGATATATATAGTTATATATAATAATAATAATAATAATAATAATAATGAAGCATGGCATATGAATTTCTATTTTGTGAAAATAGAAATGAGGTGGAAATGATAGCATGGTTGTAAGCTTGGGATTTATACTTGTTTATTCATCTTGACTCGCTATTCAAGCATGGTTGCAATTTTATATTACATAATTCCATGCTTGAATGAGTGAGAGGTCAAGAGTTGCCACTCATTCTAGCTCATTTTCAAGACTTAGCCATTTTTTCTAGAGTTGCATCCATGGTTGCTCTCTAGCTTCTTTTTCCTCCTCATGTCATGGTTCAAGTTTCAACCCTTACATGTGATGTGAACCATGAAGTTTGAACACAAACTTGTGAGCTTTTAACATCCCCTACTTCACCTTCCTATACTTGAGTAGCGATCGAGTGTAGCGTGTTTCCTACGCTAAAGAATTTAGTGTAGAGCTAGCTTGAGTTGGAGGGACTTCGCGTGGATCATCTTCGGCACGAAGGTCATCGGCGTAAGCTCGTTCAAAGCCTCAAGTAGAGCCTAGTGGAGTCGCGGGTCTACTTGTCACGACCCAAAATTTGGCACGTGACGGCCCTTAAACCACGTAACGTCTACAGGCGTAACCCAATTTAAGTAAGCCGAAAACCCAGCAATCTAAACTATCAAAAGTAGTAACTGATAATAATATTGTTAAAACTTTTGGAATTTCAATCAAAATCTTTAAAGTCCAAATTTACTTCTTTTAAAATTTGGCAGCACCTCCTTTGTAATAAATAGCCCCAAAAAGGGTACAACATAAAATTTAAGTAAAGCATCCCCAACGGGAGCAAATCCACGCCCAAAGGCGGAAAATAAGCTCTACAACAGATATACGACGCCGTAGCAAAGAAAAAGACAATATAAAGTGAAACAGCATGAAAGACCTCCAAAGTCACAAAATAATATACAATATCGTCCTCACAACTCGTCTCTAAATCAATACATGAAGTAGTAGGTGGAGAGTACTAGATACAACGAATATACAAATGAGCATCATCGGATAACCGCAAAACTCACATAGCAAAACTGCATACAGTCAGCCGTAGCGGTATCCACTGCAAAAGATGATACGATAAGAAGAAGAAGCCCTGTCGCTACCACTCTGTGGGACTACCTGCAAAAGACTGTGGCACAACAGGGGTGAGTTGCCAACTCGTGAATAATAGATAACATATGCAGGTAATCGCAAGTATGCACGTACTGCGATAATCTAACACATGCAAGCTGATAGCAATAAATGGCAATATGTATATGCAACAGTCATGAAAGGTACTCTATTAGGTACTACTAATACATGAAGCAATGCATATCAAAAAATGCTGAGTATGGGATAAAACATATCATCAACACGGAATCCTCATTGTGGAGAAACTAGTGTCCATCAATGACACTCCAAATCCCAATACCATAGGCACCGCATCCTCAGATCGGCCCTCAAATCCTGTAAATCTCATGGAACCTGAGTGTCCAACATCGACACCCGAAAATATCATGAAAACTATGCCTGTGTATATATATGTGTGTGTGCGTCCCTCAACGACACATCAAAATCATGGAACCTGAGTGTCCAGCATCGATACGTAAATACTCATCTGTCAGGCGTCATCACCACGATTGGCCCTGATGTCATGTCCGTACATGACTCCGGTCGGTATCCCCACGATAACCGCCGAGTCCAAATACTATCACCGGTAGGTACTAACCCGCCTACCAGGCTCATCGCCATCATCTGCGATCTTCTTGCCTCGGAGAACCATACCGAGTCCACCATGTACCCGCAGACGGTGCCTACCGCCCCTCGAATCGGGTATCTAACACAAGTCTCAGAACCGAGAAAACTCATGGTGGACGCATCGAAATATCATATAAAGAGAATCAGAATACTTGCATAGATCATTATGATGATATATATTATATATATGTACATATATAACAGCGTCCCATACCACTGATATATATATACATATATAACAGCATCCCATACCACTGATATATATCATCAGGAGTAAAAACATCCAGAAAACAACATATGAAATCCATATCTCAATGCGTAAATCCATGAAATATAATATATGCAACATCAAATAGTAATATGAGCATATAAAGGAAAACCGCTATATAAATGCGACAAGTTGTTAAATATATCATGAGGTTCCTAATTTCTCCAAAATCCAACGCAACATCATATAAGAGTGAACATGTAGCTATAGCAAAATATATGTGTGTACATGTAAATATTATGCAAGATGTACATATAGCTATATCTCATATGTGTATATATCTGTCAATAATGATGTAATACTCTCTAGGTATAGGTGTAGCTATAGGAAGGTATGTGTATATACATGTCAATAATGATGCAATACCCTCTAGGTATAGGTGCAGCTATGTCCAGGTATGTGTATCTATATGTCAATAATAATGTAATACCCTCTAGGTATATGTGTAGCTATATCAAGATGTGTATCTATACCTGTCAATAATGATTTAATACTCTCTAGGTATATGTGTAGCTATATCAAGATGTGTGTCTATACCTGTCAATAATGATGTAATACCCTCTAGGTATATGTGTAATCATGTAGGCATAGCAAGGCATATATGTAAGCATGTAAGTATACAGGTATGCTATATCTCATATGCATAATGGAAATCAGAATCCATATTTCAATGTCCCTAATCGATACAGTATCACGTATCTATAGGTGTATGCTATCTTTGTTATACACAATGGAAATAAGGATCATGTCTCAATGTCCCTGACCAATACAATATCACATAGGTATAGGTTGTGCGTGTCATGGCAATTATCGACGGAGTGCGTGTAGCATACAATTAGTGCTCATGAAACATGAACCGTCAATAATAGTGTTGTGTCCCATTAATACTATGTCCATATGCAATAGGAAAATGAGGTATGCAATAATGGTACACATGCACAATCAAGTAATGATATCCAATGAAGTTCATGCACAATCTCTATATGTGCAATATACTTAATATCAAGAATCATATCATTTAATCTAGCCCAAACGCATAACGCCATACAGACGATTCCCATATAGATGTTAAATCTATTCACAGATGATCTTGGGCTAAGTAAATCCAACCACTTGATTTCCTTTCTTCGCAGCGTCCGAAATCCCCGCCTGCGACTCTAAGATCATAAAACAATATAACAAGTTTATATTAGCAAATGACCAATAATACGTACAAACTATGTTTGACCGACACACCAACTCCAAACATACTCTCAAGTGTTCGTCTAGTGGCTAACGTGTATAGCGACACTACAAAACCAACCCAAGAGCAACAGCTACAGAAGAACACGAACCGTATCGGATAACGTAACGCGCGTAATCTAAACACTAGAAACAAGAAAAGTGATCCCAGATTTTGCTATACAAACAATTTGTAAAAGTTGCAAGTGCTACGAGACCACATACAACCCCAGAGACCCTCAGACCAAAACACAAACCCAAACTCCCCAGTCTGGCCGCAAATTGCGGCCATAAGCAATAAAATTGCGGCCTACTGTTCATGGAATTGTCTCAAGTTTTTATGGTAGGTTCTAGGTCACTACACAAGGTCGCTGTGATGGGAACTTTTCCAACAAATACCTGGTTTGATAGCAGATTCATTCGAGACCCAAAACTACACCAAAATACGATATGTGCACTAAAACGAAACTTTACGCGTTCTAAACTGAAACGAATAAGCTACGCAACAATAAAAATAGCTACTTAACAAATAGAGATCATTATCTAACCACACAAGCTCAAAAATCCTATCTTTCTAAGCTCCAAGGGATCCTAGAGGCAAAACAAGACATGTGATGTGATTTTGGTGATATTTAGTGAAGGTTTTGCAAGGTTTAGTGAAGGATTCGGTAAGGCTTCAGTTGAGAGTGAAGAGGAGATGGAAATAATTGAGAAATAGATAGAGTGAGAGAGAATGAGAGTGAATGAGAGTGTGTGAGGTGATAAAGGTGAGAGGTGAGTGGAGGGTAAGTGCACCTTGTATTAACTCTCTCCCTCACTTCACCATTAATGCAAGCATAACTCCCCATGAGTCACCTTGCCACCTCCTCTCCAAACAAAACACAAAGGAAAAAATATCTACTCTCACACAAATATCTAGGGTTTAAAGTTAAGGTTGAACAAGCAAGGATTAGCTTAAGGTTGTCATGGTCACTAACATGATTAACACAACTAACCCTCATTAACATGCAAAAGTGTGGGCAAGCCATAACAAATAATAATAAAATATTAATTAATTGTTATAAAATGTGAGGAAACTAATTTGGTAAACTTTTTATAGAAAACCCGCATTATCGCTTAATTAACACTAATCGCATTCTAAGGTGTTACACTACTACACGGAGCAAGTGAAGTGACGGACCGGTCTACAAAAATTGTATTCCTTATTCACTTGATGTAAAGTTGTTTACTTTCATATATCGTCTAATTCTCTAGTTAAGATTCTTGGGTTAGGGTTATTTAGCATGGAAAATTTTTGAAAACGGCATGGATGATGCTTCCTGAAACCTTACTGTCGTGCTAAGAATCCCTACAGAAATAATCAAACAATACCATAAAACCAAAAACACAGAGTACAGAGAACCCTAAAAAACCCAAGCCTAAAAACAATCTTCCAACCGGCAACGCCAGGGATTTTGAGGATCTCGCCGGGCAAAACAATGTGGTTTTGGCTCGTTTTTCTAGGGTTGTCTAGTTATCTCATAACAAGTATTCTGCACATACTTAAAAAAGATTTAGAACAACTTTTAAAAATTTCCAGAGAGCAGTTTTGGTTTTACAGTATCGGAGTTGTTTCATGTTTTGAAGTTTAAATATCGTCTAAAAATCTAGTTATGGTCTAGTTAGACTCTGATACTATGTTAGTGGATGTTGCATACCCCCTCAACACTTGTGAGGAGGCGGAAGTGGCAAACGAAAATTTTCTTGCATGCAACATCCACTTTAAACCTAGATCTTGTGCTAAACCATATCTAGAAACCCTATCTAGAGATCTTATCTACTATGATAGGGGGTTATACCTTTAGAATCGGTCCTTCGGGTCTTCGTTTGGATGCGACTCATATGCTCCTTGGATGCTTAAAAGGAACTCGGTCTCTGGTCACCTCTAAGTCGAAGATGATCCACCCGAGAGCTATAAAACAAGTTTCAAACTCTTCACAAAAGTTAACTAAGAAATCAAATGTGCTAGAAATGATTACTTAAATGATGTAGAGATGAACTAGTGGATTACTTTTATCCCTAAGCTTTTGATTCACAACTCATATGAAGGGTAAAACTTAGAGGTAGGAGAAGGAGATAATTTTTGGAGAGAGAAGATCAATGTGAGAATGAGCAAGTATTAAGCATGAACAAATGATATGGCTCAAAACAAATAATTGAAACATGCAATATTTTTTCCCAAAAATAATGCACCATGCTTCAATAGTAAACCCAAATGAATATAAAATGAAATAAGCCATTCCTTCATCCATGCTTTGACAATTCCAAATTCCACCTCATTGTTTTTATTTTCACAAAAATAAAAACCCATTTATGAGGTGTCTCCTTCTAGAATGTATTCTTGTACAATTACAAGAATACCTCTCACTGTATACCGTATAAGCATACTCGTATTCGTATTCCAAAAAATTACGAATACTAATAATTCAATAATATAATACCGGTATCCGGTTTAAACCAAAGCCTACCAGTATTATCCTTCCGATCATCATTCGTGTAGCCAGTACACGAACATGATCGAAACCCTGCCGTAACAACTTACAACCTCTACATCTTTTGCCTAAACCAGGGAACCTTCTGTGTGGGACTCTAAAGACTCGACAGTACGCCGGCAGTGGGTTTAACCACAAGCACTTCAGCGGCACTAGCTGTGCGTAACGGCTACTCAGGTACACGACGAAAAGGTGGCCGACGAGCGAACTCATCCCAACCCAACCCTAACAAGCCTATAAGCAACACTTACCGTACAGTCCGGTCTCTTCGTCTGATACGTCGCATATGAAGTCTAGGGATGGTAAATATCAGACCCCAGTAACTTTATAAGTCATGCTGATTTATGGCTCATAACGGTTCGAGAAACTACCGATAACTCTTATCAGTAAATCTCGACAACCTTGGCCAGAGATTTGCTGTTATGGCCGATCAAGCATAGCGCGACATCAACTCCCTATACCGAGAGAGACGAAACCCCTCCTGTCACTCGGTACTGTACCCAAAATCCACCTGTTTGCACGACTCAGTAGAGCCGTGGTAGGGAGGAAATCAAAGCACAGTGGGAATCATACAAGACACTATGACGATCTCGGGTCAACATACTAATCTATACAAGTGTCACCAGAGAACTGCTATCTGACAATAGGTATATATACCATCTAGGAGTTCTCGGAGAGTCCTGTTTGGTGTACCCATTCTCCAATGAGCACCTGTGTACAATCTTTGATGTCAAACACCAATGGTTGTGGAATCAACCATCGCCCCCAGGATCAAGAAACGTACACACTGGTCTACTCTGGTAATATCGATGCCCTGTCTCGCTATACCCTCGACTAGGAACAATTAAAGGATATGCTTTTAGACTGCCCAGGCCGCACTAGTATGATCTACATTATAATCCTGGTAGTCAAGTATAATCCTAAGGGCTTCATCAACATGTATATAAGATATGAAATACAACACATCACACGTTAAGATGAAAATAAAACAGATAACATACTATCATTTCGAGCAAAATTGTTTCTGTACATATACATACCTAGCATCCTATACAATAAAGGCCTTTAGGGCATACATATATAACAGACCCAACACCCCAGACCTGACCCAACTCGCCCACGTTCCCTCCTTCTTCTTCTCCCTCTCCTTCTTTCCCGCCTCTTCCCTAATGACCCACTCCTCCTCACCCCACATCCTCGAGTCCACCTCTACGACGACGAAGCCCATGATCCTAACAACCACCGCACGACCCGCACTCACCCACGACGAGCTCCTCCATCTCCCTCGCCAACCACTCACGATCACATCCACCTTCTCACGATCTTTCCCACGCAAGCCCTAGCTGCCTCTCATCTTCTTCTCCTCATTCCTCTCCATCCCGAGCTCCTTACCACCATCTGCTCCACCGCTCCACCTCATCGCCTCCACCAACCCACACTCGAGCACCCATAGCCGCCACTACATCCTACCGCTCCACCTTGTTGCCTCCACCAACCTACACCCAAGCACCCATAACCGCCACTGCACCCTCCCCGATGAGCACCGTTGCTCGAGCTCACCTCTGATACCACTCCCCTACCTCACCCCAGAAGCCCATCTCCTCCTTCACCGTTGAGATCACCGGTGATCCACCACCTTGTAGCAGCCACTGCACCCTTGTCTCCTTCCCTAGCCTTCACCTCATCACCATGGCTCCACGACTCCGCCACCGACGAGCAACTACCACTGTTCACCACCACTCCCCAGCCGACACGACTCACTGCCACTGCACCTAAGCCCATTTCCCAGCTGCTAAGCTTCGCCACCCACCTCCAATGATTGCCGCTGCCCCTCGCTGCCGATAGCTCCGCTGCGACCACCGTCGTTGTCGCCTCGTCAAGCCAAGCCTCGTAGTTGCTGAGCCCAAGCTCCACTTCAAGCCCAAGCATCCCATCTCACCGAGCTCACCTTGTTGCTGTTGCTACGGCCGTGCCGTTTTCAGTTTCTTGTTGTTACTGCTGCCTCGTTGTCGCCATGCCTAGCTCGTGTGTGCCCGTGTCGCGCTCACCGTCATCAGGCACATTTCAAAACTTATTTATCATGCTATGATTACTATTACAATTAATTATAAACGTAATTGAATCGTGATTCGAACCCAATAGCGAACGTTTGTGTTAATTGTGCTAATGAAGCCCGACTAGGACTTATGACCATGTTGATATCACGTAGAAATTTAGGGATAATAACTAGTTTTGATTAAGTAAGGAAAACGTGTGTTTTGTTTGATACCAAATGCTTAACCAAGGTGTTAGATACGAATCCTAAGCGAAAACCTACTCTAATATGGCATAACTCATGATCGATGAAACCCAGCATGGTTAAAGAACGCCGTATATAAATTTGGTTGTAAAATAAAGTTGGTTATCCCCTAAAATGATAACCCTTGTGAAACCTGAATTTTCTCGAACAAGCTGAACGGTTAAAATCATAATAAATTATCTATATATCGGATCTCAGAGTGATATGGCTCATATCAAGGCCAACAGAAAAAACTACAGCACCCCACAGTTCATATTTGCATTTTAATAAGTTATAACAACGAATACTGAGGCGATTCACGGCTTTGAACTGCAGTCCGGGGCAAGAATCTCCGACTTTGCTTGTTTTAGAACGCATATACCTCACTGTTTAAATGTACAAGTGTGTGAAACCATACATATAAGCGTATAGAATTGAATTAGATTCCAACGGTACTGGTTTCATTGCATTCCAGTGTCTTTTGGTATTTATAACCCCTTTTAAACCGTCGATGTGTTCTACAGTTTCATGTAGAAACATTATGTATACCTTAACCTTAGACAGTGCATATCTCCCTGTGTACAACGGATATTATTGATCCGTATTATGCATTGGAAACATAACAGATAAATATAAATATTATCTAACTGTAGTGTCGCCTAATTATCCTCCTAACAGGGAGTAAACCGCGTTACGAAAGGGATTTCCAGTTCAGAAATTAGATTTCAAGCCATGAACACTTAAAATAGAATGACTATAACTCACAAAGATGAAACCCGATTGACTCGAAACTAATTTTTTCTGTAGATATAATTTAATACACTATTTATGCTTTTTATATTGTTTCGTCAAATTATGCATGTGTGATTTTATGTGATTTTTCTAATCCAATCGACACCATTTGCTCGCATGTATTCAGTAGTGTATTTACTGTACCCCCATCATGTTGCATGACTGTTATACCCTTATAAATAGTGTTCATTTGCATCAATATCCTAGTGACTGTGTTACATTACTTAGTGATAAATATTAGTGATTGGATTGTGGCATGTACGTTAGTGTAAAAGCGTGATTGAATAGTGGAAGTGACGCGTATTTGTACACAATCAGCGGAACTAATTAATTATTGCATTGTCGACGCCTATGGAGCATATATAAGTATAACTATAACCGGTATTGAACGGGTATGGAAGCACTTATATTAGTGTCATAGGTAAGATATCGAGCACAGTCCATTTATCTTGGATACCAGTCGAAACATGCTTGATGGAGACCCTGTCTCCAGTTCTCGCATAGACTTATCATAGAGCGATTAGTATTTGGATTTATGGTCGGTGTTTGATGTAAACCGCGGGGTGTAGGGTAGTTTGAGTGTGAGTTCGTTCAACGGAATCTCAGGAGTCCCACTACCGACATATGTAGTGATTTTAGAAGTCGTGTGGATGGTGTTTCTAATTATTAGCGAGCATCATTCGGGCCCGTGGTCCCTTTCCCCTGGGGACTATCCTTGGGTTGGGGATACTCCTGCATTGGTTGACGCTGATACTTGGACTGACGATAGGTTTAGTGACTCGGACAGTGAGACTCAGAGACTGATTGCGTAGTGACATGAACATTGCATTGACTTCTGATCTGATACACTTGCTTTATCGTTATATGTGTAAGTCGATGTGCAACACCCCACGAGTTGCGGGGAGGCGGAAATATGAAAAACGATCTTGTTTATTAAGCGAACATCGACTAACCGAAGATCTTTGCTAAACGATAATTAACAAAAGGCATAGAGTTCTAAGCTACTATGTTAAAATATTATACCATACGATTCTAGTCCTTCGTCTTTACGATCTCTATGGCCTCTTTGGATCTCCACGTCCTCCTCGGCTTCCTTTCCGTGATAGACGATCCACCCGAGAACCCTAATCCAAGCTATAACCTCTAAACTTGAGGTTACTTAGTTTCTCTAGTTGCTAATAAAGGAACTAAGATGATGTAGAGATTGGTTATGGAGTGTTTAGTCTTTCCTAATCCTTGTTCTCAACTCATGAGTGGTAGGATTAGGGTTTGGTGAAGGAGAGAGAGCTTGAGGAGAGAGAAGGTGGAGATGATCATGAGAATAAAAAGCTTCTCACTTGAATATATGATACATAATGAATTATCAAATAATATCAATTAAATGATTATTCACCATGCTTCATTTATTCAAGAAGAGTGATTCATCATGTGAGTCATTAGATCATTAATGATGCATTAATGATGCATTTAATGATATGATGATTCATATGAATGAGTCACTGAAGCAATTAATGAAAAAGCCACCTCAACCTCTCATGTCACATCCTTCTAAAAGCTTCTCGGAAATTACGAGAACGCCCCTCGCATCCGTGAAAACACGGAAAAACTTTAGACTGTATAAATCCAATAACCCAATACTAGAATCTGGCTTAAACCAAAGCCGGCTAGTAAAAACTGTCCGAATGTCGTACGTGCGTTTAAACACGTATGCGTCCGAACCTTAGTCGTAAAACCATACGACCTCTATATCTTTTCGCCTGGGTTTGGGAAATCTCTGTATGGGACTCTAAAGACTCGACTACTACGCTGGCAGTGGGTTTAACCACAGACCGCAAGCGGCACTAGCTGTACGTAACGGTCCCCAGGTAGTTGTCGATAAGAAAGCCGATGAGGTAACCCATCCGAAATCCTACTGAGCCTGTCCATGACAATATCCACGCAGTCCGGTCTGTTCGTCTAAGAGTATCGCATGTATGGTCTAGGGAGGTGGTAAACGTCAGACCCCTAATAACCGTACAAGTCGTGTCGGCATGGCTCAAGACCATCCGAGAATCTACTGATCAGTCCATCAGTAATTCTCAATCAGCCCTGGCCAGGGACTTATTGTAATGACCAACCGATCACCGTGCGATATCAACTCCCTATACCGGGAGAGACGAATCCCTAACAGTCACTCACTGCCTCACATGGCTCGGGACTGTACCCAACTAAAACCTGTTTGCACGACTCCTTTGAGCCGTGGTAGGGTAATAATCAAAGCACAATGGGAACTCACACGAGACAAATGATGACTTTAAGTCAACGGACTATCTGCACACATGTCACCTGAGAACTGCTATCTGACGTTAGGTATAATACCATCCAGTCAGTTCTCGGCGAGTCCTGTCCGGTGTACTCATATCCAGTGAGCATCTGTATACAATCTTAGGTGCACTCCATCAATGGCTGTGGGACCAGTCCATCGCCCCTCCTCAAGGTCTAGATATGTATACACTAGTCTACTCCGGAGTATCGATGCCCAATCTCGATACTCCTGCGACCAGGGACATCTAAGGGTGTACCTATTGACTATCCAGCTCCCACTAGTATGACTGCCATCACAACGCCGGTAGTCAGACAAACACCCAATGGGCTTTATCAACATATATATATATATATATATAAATACCAAGTAAAATATATCATACGTTAAGATAAAGACAAACCAAATAGCGTACTATCATATCAAGCAAGACTGTCATGTACATACATATCCCAAGCATCCTATACAATGTAGGCCTCTAGGGCATATATATCCAACAATCTCCCACTTGCACTAAGGCCTATAATTGGTGCAATGAGTACCCACTGTCTCTACCAGATCCAGTTGCTGGCGTACCGCATGCCCAATATCTCAAACAGCCTCTCGAACTGCACTTGAGGGATGGCCTTGGTGAATGGATCTGCCGTGTTTTCTTTTGTGTCCACTCTCCGTATCTCGATCTCCCGACGATCCACGATCTCCCTGATCAGGTGAAACCGCCTTAAGATATGCCTGGATTTCTTATGGGACCTTGGTTCCTTCGCTAAAGCTACAGCGCCATTGTTATCGCGATACAAAGGTATTGGATTGGCAATAGATGGAACCACCTGAAGTTCGGAAATGAACTTCCTCATCCAGACAGCCTTTTTTGCGGCTTCACTAGCAGCTATATACTCAGCCTCCATAGTTGAGTCTGCGACGGTATCCTGTTTGGAACTCTTCCAACATACCGCCCTTCCATTGAGGGTAAACACAAAACCCGAAATGGACTTAGAATCATCTTTGTCACTTTGGAAGCCGGAGTCGGTAAAAGCCTCTACCTGGAGGTCTTTATTACCGTAAATTAAGAACATCTCCTTAGTCCTTCTCAGGTACTTGAGAATGTTCTTCACTGCTATCCAATGTTTCTCACCTGGGTCAGACTGATACCTGCTTACCACACTAAGTGCGTAAGCTACATCCGGTCTGGTACATAACATCGCATACATTATTGATCCTACCGCCGAAGCGTAGGGTATAATGCTTATGCGAGCCCTCTCTTCATCAGTCTTTAGAGACATGTCTTTGGAGAGGGTGATTCTGTGACAAGCGGGCATATTGCCGCACTTGGAATCTTCCATACTAAATCTCTTTAGTATAGTGTCTATATACCTGGACTGTGAAAGTCCCAACATTCTATTAGATCTATCATGATAGATCTTAATGCCCAGAATGTATGAGGCATCTCCCAAGTCTTTCATAGAGAATTTCTGTGACAAGAAGAGCTTTACTGATTGTAGCATAGGGATATCATTCCCTATTAGTAGTATGTCGTCGACGTATAAAACGAGAAAGACTACTGCTCCTTCTACAATCTTCCTATAAATACATGGTTCATCTACATTTTTGATAAAGTCAAACTCTTTGACTGTCTCATCAAAGCAGATGTTCCAACTCCGCGATGCTTGCTTTAATCCATAAATGGATTCAAGCAACTTGCAAACTCTTCCGCTGCTCCCACTGTCTAAGAAACCTTCTGGTTGATCCATGTAAACACTCTCTTCTAAATGTCCATTTAGAAAAGCTGTTTTTACGTCCATCTGCCAGATTTCATAGTCATAGAAGGCAGCAATCGCAAGCAGGATCCGAATGTATTTAAGCATAGCTACAGGTGAAAAGGTTTCATCATAGTCCAATCCTGGTCTTTGACGAAAACCTTTTGCTACGAGTCTAGCTTTGTAGGTTTCCACTTGTCCAAATGCACCAATCTTCTTTTTGAAGATCCATTTGCATCCAACTGGTTTTACTCCAGGAGGAGCAACTTCTAAAGTCCATACTTTATTGGTGTACATGGATTCCATTTCGGATCTCATAGCATCCAGCCATTTTACCGAGTCACTACTCGTAATAGCCTGCTGAAAACTAGTAGGCTCATCATCATCGATGATGCAATCCTCTCGATCCCCATCTAGAAGAAAACCATAGTATCTTTCAGGAGGATGAGAAAGCCTACTAGATCTGCGGAGTGGCGTCGGTTCGTCATGTTCTATTGAAATCTGAGGTTCTACTAAGTCCTCGGTAGCAGTTTGAGGTTTTGGAATTTCTTCCAACTCTACCGCGCTCCCACTAATTTCTTTTGCAAGAAATTCGCTTTCTAAGAAGACAATGTGACGAGTGACAAACTCCTTTTGTTCTTCAGTGTGGTAGACCATATACCCCCTTGAATGTTTGGGGTATCCTACAAACTTGCATAAAACCGATCGTGCCTCGAGCTTGTCTGGTTTATGCTTTTTAACATATACGGGACACCCCCATATCTTGATATACTTGAGATATGGTCTTTTCCCGCTCCATATTTCATATGGAGTGGTAGGTACTGACTTAGTTGGAACTCTATTCAATAGGTATGCGGCTGATTCTAGAGAAAATCCCCAGAAGGAAAGTGGCAACTCAGCACTACTCATCATTGAACGCACCATGTCTAACAGAGTGCGATTCCTCCTTTCTGATACACCATTATGCTGAGGTGTATAAGGTGGAGTAAGCTGAGAGAGAATTCTATTCTCTTTTAAGCATTCAAGGAAACTGGTACTTAAGTATTCTCCAGCTCGATCAGATCGAAGTGTCTTGATGCTTTTACCAGTTTGTTTCTCTACTTCATTTTTATACTCCTTAAACTTCTCAAAAGCCTCGGATTTATGCTTCATTAAAAACATATGTCCATACCCAGAGAAGTCATCAGTAAAAGTGATGAAGTAGGAGTGACCACTTCGTGCATGCGTAGAGATCGGACCACATACATCACTGTATACAAGTCCCAAGAGTTCAGTGGCTCTTTCTCCGTGTCCGGTGAACGGAGATTTGGTCATTTTTCCTTTGATACATGATTGACAAGTTGCATATGATGAATATTCAAACGGATCTAAATATCCATCTTTATGTAATTTAGTCAATCTTGTTTCATTTATATGACCAAGTCTACAATGCCATAGGAAGGCTTGATTCGAATCTGGAGCCTTTCTTTTACGCGTGTTTTGAATATTGAAAATTTGAGGTTGATTAAGTATGTATATGCCATTTTCCAGTGTGCCATACCCAATCAGTTCTTGATTTAGGTGAATGTTCATAACATTTCTTTCAAGCGCAAAACTATATCCTTCATTCGATAACAAAGATACTGATATAATATTACACAACATACTGGGAATACAAAAACAGCTGTACAACACCAAAATGTGTCCACTAGTCAACCCTAGGTGATATTCCCCTATTGCAATTGTATCTACATGCATTCCATTGCCCATCCGGAGAGTCATATTACCTGTTCCCAGCACTCTACTATTTCTCAGATCCTGCAATAAATTACAGATATGAGAACCAGAACCGGTATCAAGTACCTATGATGTAGAGTTAACTGAAAAACAATTTTCGATTACAAACACACCTGAAGTAGAAGCAACTACTTGCTTCATGTCCTTGGCTTTGAAGGCCTGACAATCCTTCTTCCAGTGCCCTTGCTTGTGACAATAGAAGCATTCATTCTTTTCTGTCTTCACCCTTCCTGCCTTGTTCGTTCCCTGCACCTTCTTGACCCCACCTTTCGGTTTGGTGGCTTTTATCTTCTTTTTCCTTTTAGCTTTCGCTTTAGATTTAGAAGAAGATGATTGGCCAACATACAGAACGGGGGTCTTCTCCTTTTTCAAGGAGGTCTCTGCTACCCTCAACATATTGAGGAGATTTGGAAGATCCGCTTCCATTTTGTGCATGTTGAAGTTCAGCACGAACTGAGAGAAGGTGTAGGGAAGGGACTGCAAAATCAAGTCGATATACAAATCGTTCTCTAGCACGCATCCCAGGTTTGCGAGTTCCTCAATGAGGATGATCATTTTGAGGACGTGCTCTCCTACAGGCGATCCTGGAGCTAACCTCATCTGGAAGAGTTTCCTTGAGGTTTCGTACCTCGCGATACGGGAGTGCTCCCCATACAATTCTTTGACATGGAGAAAGATGGGTACTATATCCATACTCTCGTGCTGTTTCTGGAGTTCATTGTTCATGGACGCCAGCACGATACACTTAGCTCGCTCACAATCTAGATCCCAGGTTTTGCGGACTTCCCTGTCCACAACTAAGGAATCTGGTCCAGGGATAAGAGGAGGAACAGCGGTGGTAACATATGCTACTTTGTCATAAGTCAGTGCAATATTGACGTTCCTTAGCCAATCTTTATAGTTCTGCCCGGTCAGTATATTTTTTTCAAGTAATAGTTTTAGTCCAGTCATGATAGCTGCCAGAGAAAGAGAAAAGAAAACACTCAGCATATGCTCTTGCAAGTTTAGATTGGTTTATTAATATATCTAAACAGGATGGCTCCCACTGTTTCCTCAAATCCTTCTTCAAAACCTTAAAAGAAGAACTAGTCAGGATTTAATCACACGTCACAATACTTGCTTAACCTTTCAGCCAGGCTGGTGTTGGTACTTCGAGGGAGGTTTTCCAACGCTTTCGCGAAGTTCCTTAATTAAATAACCCCTTTTCCCTGGAGGCGTACCCCCTCTAACACTTTTCTAGTCACCTACTTGGTTTATAGCATTGATTGTTAAGTGAGAAAAATTCCCGAGAGTAATCCTACTCATCAGTGGGATCGGGATCCAACTATCATTGCATGATGCCCTAAATGGAAGCCACTATAGTCACCACACTCCAGAAGGTATGCTAAATCTGCAAGTTTCCTTTATGTTTGAAACTCCCGATGTGATTTTTACCCCAAGCTCTTATAGACCTTGATGTAGGCCAACAAGTCATAAGACGCAAGTCAAGTTCTACCTGTCGTTGTCCTGATCAATTTAAGTACATCGTACAAGCCCTTGACGTAGGCCAACAAGGTGTACGTCTGTATTAAAATAATGCATCTATCTATGCAACAAATAGGCACACACACTGCTACCATACACTATGCCTTGACGTAGGCCAACAAGCATAGCATGAATACGATGTGCTGTCTATCTGAAACGACGGAGGATTACGGCTGGTTTTTGGCAAAAAAACCGTTAACGTAATGAACTTGATATGATCGAAGGAACAGTGATAGCTTTTATTTAAAAGGAGTGGTTTAAGCTCCGCATTTAAAATTTGCTTTTTCAGAAAAAAAATGAGTGGTTTTAGAAATTGTTCCAACGATTCAGTTTGGGTTTTATTTTCTTTGCATTAATAATAATGCGTCCCATCATTAACCTATTACAGATAAAAACGAAAATACAACGTCCTCTTATGCCATCCGCATTCGTCACTGGGTCCCGTCATCACCCGTTAGGTTACTTAACTAACGACAAAGCGGGGGCTGGGCTAGCGCGGGTGTAAAACATAAGTGACGTCTAAATAGCTATCATATATAGATATTGTACATTCGTCAGACGCAATAATATGCATTCCAGATCACAGATAAACAATATTGGATTTGCAAGCAATCTGCGTTTCTTTTGAGCCTGCAACGAAATACGGATTACACTGTTGTGATGAATAGCCATTTACCCCACCCCAGACCCATATGGGTACGGCAAACTACCCGCCAAGTATCAGAAGTGAAGCGGTCTACCTCAACACTTCAAAATACCCGGTAGTTTGTGTACCCCACCTTGGGTCTATCCTAGGAGTAAAAACAGTAAAAAGAATAATACAACGGTGGCTACAACCGCAACCTGGATGTGCCCCGCAAAATAATATTACAACTTATTACAACTACATCGAATGAATTAATACAATAACCCATCACAAAACCTGGCTAATCACCACAACAGTCCAATACAGTTTATATACACAAACAGTTATATATAACATCACAGATATGTGCAACCCCTTGCCAACCGACATACTAGCAGTTAGGGGAGGTTTACGAACACATAATACAATTTACAGATATAATCAAACAAGCAAACACCGTATAATTTCGATCGATTAAACACATTAAATTTTTCTCCAATACTTCTCTGCAAATCTGAAACCTGAGCAAAAATAAAATCATACCAGAAAATCCCAAATATCAAAAAGAAGGCACAGAAGAAAACTGGGCTGAATCGGCCCCAACTCGGCGGCGGAACCGCGGCGAATCGGTGGGATCTGCTGCGGTTCCGCGGCGCTTTGGCCGATTCAGGAGCCCATTTTTCTTGCGTGTTCTTATAATTTCATGCTGGTCATTCTGGAGGTCCCTGAAAAATTTTTGGACTTCATTTTAAAATCGACAGAAACTTCATGATATCGGAGTTTTTTTCGGTTTGTTTTCCGTTCGAAATTCATACGACTTTGCAAGTGTGTTAATTATTGTTTAGTGAGGCTCTGATACCACTGTAAGTCGATGTGCAACACCCCACGAGTTGCGGGGAGGCGGAAATATGAAAAACGATCTTGTTTATTAAGCGAACATCGACTAACCGAAGATCTTTGCTAAACGATAATTAACAAAAGGCATAGAGTTCTAAGCTACTATGTTAAAAGATTATACCATACGATTCTAGTCCTTCGTCTTTACGATCTCTATGGCCTCTTTGGATCTCCACGTTCTTCTCGGCTTCCTTTCCGTGATAGACGATCCACCTGAGAACCCTAATCTAAGCTATAACCTCTAAACTTGAGGTTACTTAGTTTCTCTAGTTGCTAATAAAGGAACTAAGATGATGTAGAGATTGGTTATGGAGTGTTTAGTCTTTTCTAATCCTTGTTCTCAACTCATGAGTGGTAGGATTAGGGTTTGGTGAAGGAGAGAGAGCTTGAGGAGAGAGAAGGCAGAGATGATCATGAGAATAAAAAGCTTCTCACTTGAATATATGATACATAATGAATTATCAAATAATATCAATTAAATGATTATTCACCATGCTTCATTTATTCAAGAAGAGCGATTCATCGTGTGAGTCATTAGATCATTAATGATGCATTAATGATACATTTAATGATATGATGATTCATATGAATGAGTCACTAAAGCAATTAATGAAAAAGCCACCTCAACCCCTCATGTCACATCCTTCTAGAAGCTTCTCGGAAATTACGAGAACGCCCTTCGCATCCGTGAAAACACGGAAAAACTTTAGACTGTATAAATCCAATAACCCGATACTAGAATCTGGCTTAAACCAAAGCCGGCTAGTAAAAACTGTCCGAATGTCGTACGTGCGTTTAAACACGTATGCGTCCGAACCTTTGTCGTAAAACCATACGACCTCTATATCTTTTCGCCTGGGTTTGGGAAATCTCTGTGTGGGACTTTAAAGACTCGACTACTACGCTGGCAGTGGGTTTAACCACAGACTGCAAGCGGCACTAGCTGTACGTAACGGTCCCCAGGTAGTTGTCGATAAGAAAGCCGATGAGGTAACCCATTCGAAATCCTACTGAGCCTGTCCATGACAATATCCGCGCAGTCCGGTCTGTTCGTCTAAGAGTATCGCATGTATGGTCTAGGGAGGTGGTGGACGTCAGACCCATGATAACCGTACAAGTCGTGTCGGCATGGCTCAAGACCATCCGAGAATCTACTGATCAGTCCAT